>JARHVA010000686.1:0-345000 GCA_037957365.1 Torreya grandis | reverse complement strand
TCTTGAGAGCATTTAGGAAAAGGTTGGTTGTTAAAAAAATGAGAGCATAAGACAATGGTTACTCACAAATGGTGAGAGTGTTAGGCAAAGGACTATATAAAGGAGAATGTGAATGTCTGAGCTAACCAGAGATGCCCCATGCATCCAAGAATTTCCTAAATAGTTTGTGTAGACCTCAGGCTAATATTTTTATCTTAGAAATGGGAGGATAATGACATGGTAATGGTAATGTGGATCATAAATTAGGCATACTAGATAAGATGTTCCATCCTAGAAAATTTGGAGGGCTTTATATCTCATGTGGGAAATATAAGACAATTTTCATGATTTTGTAATTTTTAGGGGTTTTCTTATGTCTTTTCAATGTTGTTGAAATTTTTGGAATAAGGAAAGCAAGGTAATATTTAAATTCACAAAAAAACATCTAGGAAATGTCACTTGCCCTTAGGTAGAGGATCAAACAATAGTTAAAATGACTGTAATGGTAACTACCAAATACCATTAATAGTTACTGAGGGACTGGGTGATACCATGCAATAACAAGATTAGAATGAAAAAAACACACAAGGGTAGATAATATAAGAATAATAAATTAGAGTAAGTTTCAAGGAACTATCAAGTAGGTAACACCCTTATTGACAATGTGACATACCTTGAAACACTTGTCTATAGGAATTTGTTGATGTTGATCATTATGAAGTTCCCTTAGAACAATAGTCATTAGATATACCTACAATACCTATTATCCATAATTAGGATCATGTTTGGTAATAAGAACATGTGGGAAATTAATAAACAATGGTCTATGGAATAGTATCGTAACAGGAATAAGAATGGTTTAGGGAATGGTGTAGTAAGAGGAATAATAATGGTCTAGGGAATGGTACAATAAGAGGATTGAAGGTGAAATGGGTTCCTTTAAGTGAGGGCTCTCATAAACAATGGCTCATTTTAAATTAAGCATAGTAGCATTTAATATGCATTATGTTCATTAATTCCTTTAGCTCTTTCCCATCTGGTGTAGCCAGTCTATCTACCCCAAAAACATAATTTTCAAGAATAACAAAGGGCCCAGGACAATTGGATTCAAACTTACTCTTCTTCTTAAATTCAGTATTGGTATTATTTCTATTGTATTTTTTCACCAAATCACAATTTTAAATTTTATTTAGAGAATATGTTAGTTGTATCTATGGCATAGTTGATTTTAATAGGCTCACAAATGGTCTAATGTTGTTTATCATTTCTCATCCAAGAACTCTAGCTCTTACAATATAACCACTCTATATTATTCATCATCAATTATATTTTGTAAATAAATATGCAAAGAGAGAATCTTGATCCTAATAGGGATAATGGCATAAGAACCAAAAACTAAAGAATAGGGTGTAGCACTTGTAGGTATGTGGATAATGGTACAGTAAGACCATAAGGCTAGGAATAATTATAAATGCCAATCATGACTAACATCATTGATAATCTTCTTAAAAAATTTAACAATGGTCTTATTTGATGCCTCAACTTGGCCATTACCTTGAAGGTAAAAGGTTGTGTACTTATTATGCTTGATTTTGGAATTTGTGTAGAGGGCCTTGACATATCTATTTTTGAATGAGTCACCATTATCAACTTTAATGGTGGAGGGAATACCATAGTGGCAGATGAGTTGGTAATGAATAAACTTGGAAATTTGTTTTCTAATTATAAATGTGAGGGGAATGGATTCTATCCACTCAGTAAAGTAGTCTATAGTAATGAAGATATGTTTATGGCCATCTAAGTAAGTAGGTTTTATGTTCCCTAGGAGATCAAGTCCCTAAGTAGAAAATGATAATGGTGTAGTGATTAGCTAATGTTGGGAATTCAGAGAGCCAATATAAAGAATTAATAATGCACAAAGAATATTTTAAAGCATATTGATAATAATATTACTTACTAAATTATTTGATTTTATTCAATATGAACACATTACATATATATAGAGAACTAATCCCTATTATTGGGGAATTTAATGTCCACCAATATCTCACCTATAAAACCTCTAAACCTATTTACGTGAGTTTGATTTAACAACCAAATCTCAAACAAACAATACAATAACAAATATATTATTGTTACATAACAATAATATAGTATTTACTAAATTATATAACTATAAGTACTATTTAATTTATAGTAAATACTAACCTGTAAATACTCAAACTCACTAATGTAAAAGATAATTCTTAATATTTCCCCCATAGTTTTTACATGGTGCAAAAACATTCACACTCTTATGTGTAGTATGCTCACCTCTTGTAACGTGCCAAACTATATGGATCATGACCTTGATATAAAGAGAGCCTTACTCCTCCCATGGTTTTATAGGTTTACCACAAACCTTGTCATGAATACGATCACCATCTACCTCCAAGAATTGGTAGGAATAGAAATGTATGCCACCGCATACTCATAGGTCTGCATACTACTAATGAAATATTTTTACACATGACCACTATTATGCAAAATAATGCATCCCACATTTATATTATGTGATTGAAATGGATGTGTCATTAAGGGTCATCTCCATAAAGAAGTAAGTCAGTCATAAGATTTTTGTAGTAGCTACTCTCCTAACTATTGCCAAAACACTATTCACATCAAATGGTTTTCTGGATCTCTACCACAAACCCTTTCAAGATCCATTAACTAAATTACATTGGTGTTTTCTATCCTTTCACAATATCTTCACATCTAGGAATCAATGTTTTTAAATTACACACAAATTGCATTACATGAATAGGCATTATTATTATGTTCTTATTTTGAAAATACACATGCAAAAATGAAAAACACACCATACTATATATGTCATCAAATCATTGTATGACCCCATCGTGGGTGAATGACGATAGTTCATTGAAATACATCCATCCTCTGTGTATCTTCCTGTCTCCACTAGGTTACTACTTACTCGGCACATGTGTCAAATAAACTTAGATTTGATTTTTTTGAGGGAAATCCCCCCCATAGTAATCATAATGGATGTGTCATTGAGGGTCATCTCCATAAAGAAGTAAGGAAGTCATGGGATTTATATAGTAGTTGCTCTCATAACTATTTCCAAAACACTATTCACATCCTATGGTTTTTTGTATCTCTACCACAAACCCTTTCAAGATCCATTAACTGACTTATATTGGTGCTTTATGTCCTTTCACAATATCTTCACATCAGGGAATCAATGTTTTGAAATTGCACACAAATTAAATTACATGAATAGGCATTATTATTTTATTATTATTTTGAAAACACACATGTATAAATGAAAAAACACCATACTATATATGTCACCAAATCATTGGTATGACCCCATCATGGGTGACTGATGAGAGGTCATTGAAAGACCTCCATCCTCCATGTATCCTCCTATCTCTAGTGGGTTACTGCTTACTCAGCACATATGTCAAATAAACTCACATTTAATTTTTTTGAGGGAAATCCCTTGTGTCAAATAAACTCATATTTAATTTTTTTGAGTGAAATCCCCTCCATAATGCAGACATTACGTATAATTAAAAATACATTTGTAAGTAATTTTTGTTTTGTTTTTATATTTTTTGACAATATGACAAGATGAACAACAAAGACTATTATTTTGATGACACTTATTGACATATGACTTATAATTTTTTTTAGACATAAAAATGATTATAATCAGACTCTATAAACATAAAATTGACTTTAACTTAAACCCAACACTTTGTATTTTATGACATAAGGAATTTATGACTTAAAGCTTTAAAAATAGACTTAATGACACTTAAAATGGCTATTTAAAAGAGTGACTCTTACCTAATTTTAATATACAAACTTAAAATACCATGCATTTAGTAAAATACCTACAAGATTTTATTAACAACAAATTTCAAATTTTCTTACTATAATTGACATGTCTAATTAAAGGGTTTACCTATTGATAAACTTTTCAAAAAACTAATTTGACTGAAGCTATAATAAATACTCATTAATAACATACCAAATAATTAATACTTTCTTATGGATGAACCATGAAGAGCATAGAAAAACATTTTAATCAAGATTTGAAGGGGTTTGAAATGATAGCAAGGCAAGTGCACATGGAAAAATATTGATCGATGATGCTTGGTAAAATCACATACTGGTATGAACATTTTAAACTCTAATGTGCTAAGTTATAGTGTGAACCAAACTTTGATGCATAGTGGGTCAAATTTATGTTAATCTGGAAGCTTGATGCAAAACATAATGCTAAATCTAGGCATTGAAAGTAAATTAGTTTGGAACAAATATCTAATAAATACAATGATAGATTTGTGCATGTTAAGATTATTGAATCTGGATTGGGCTAGGCTGGAAAGAATATCACTTGTCAAGATCTAGATCTTGACTAAGCTACCATAGGATAAGGAGTGATGGATGTTGTGCTATAGAAGACATCAAGGATGTTGAGTCACCAAGTGACAAATTCATGAAAATATATTCAAATATGATCTACCAGAAATATATATGCAGACACATAGATCTTATCTAGCATAAATATTGACAGGTCATGGGCAATGGAGACAATAAATCAAACTTGCAACCGTAAACAATAACTGTTGGATGTTCATCCATGATAAAGACCATCACAATTAAAATGGATAGTAGATGTAATAATAGTGAGATCCAATATCCTCAAAAATTATGGTTCAAGTCTTATATATTTGTCTAAAACAAATATTATCTATGTGACTAGCTTGTTGGGCACAATGGTTTTACTTAGACTCTAAAAATTATGAATTAAAAAAATGAAACTAAAAAACTCTCATAGAAGGGGTGACCATGAAAAATAATGGATCCACCCCATATAAGCTCAGAATCTCATTTGCTCTAATACCACTATTGGGAATTTAGAAAGCTAATATAAAGAATTAGTAATGCACAAAGAATATTTTAAAGCATATTGATAATATTATTACTTAATCACTAAATTCTTTTATTTTATTTAATATGAACATATTACAAATATATAGGGCACTAATCCCTATGGGGGATTCTAATATCCACCAGTATCTCACCTATAAACCCTCTAAACATATTTACATGAGTTTGGTTTAACAACCAAATATCACACAAACAATATAATAACAAATATATTATTATTATATAACAATAATATATTATTTACTAACTTACATAATCATAAGTACTATTTAATTTATAGTAAATACCAACTTATAAATACTCAAACTCATTAATGTAAAAGCTAATTCCTAACAACTAAAGCATTAAGGAAGGAGTGTGTATCAAATCACTATGTTGTTGAAAAGCATCACAACTATTTACATGATGGCAAATGTCTATCTCCATTATGGGAAAGTGATACCTAGTTCTAAGGATTTTCTTGGAAAGGACCAAACCACTAGTGTGGGCCCTACAAGTTCTTTTATGTACGTCCTTCATCGCTAATTTGGATTCTCCTAAAGATAAAAAAATTAAATATTGATGAATGTTTTATGATGGGTTCATGATAGGTCTGGAGGAAGAATTTGATCATGAAGATAATTAAATAGGTCTTGGTATCAAGGGATATCAAGACTAGTAGTATTGCATCCATTTCAGAATCTGGTTGTTCATGCACTAGTTGAAGAAGGTTTACTCTTAAAATCTATGGGGTCACCTCTGAGTGGTGTGAATCCAAGAACTTAATTTCTTATATCCATTTTTATGATCACATTTGTAATAATGCCTTGTGATTTTACCCCTAGGCATTTTAATTGATAGTCATGATTATCCATTATCATATTAGGAATGCCATACCTAATTTTTTATAAAACATGGAAAAACCATCACTATATAACCAACCTCCTTCAGTATTGGTGTCCTGATCTTGATTTGGTGACATGTATTTTATAGATATGAGTGGATCTTGTAGATAAAACTTGGAATTATTTTTCCATATCATGTTTGGATCAATAGGAATAGGTTTTGGCCTTCCATAGGATTTTGGGGATTTAGGCAACTTGATGACATGAAAATCATCTTGAATGTGATATGTGGCTATGCCAACCTCTTCAATGATAAAATAAGAAGAAAT
This sequence comes from Torreya grandis, assembly GCA_037957365.1. Classification (NCBI taxonomy): domain Eukaryota; kingdom Viridiplantae; phylum Streptophyta; class Pinopsida; order Cupressales; family Taxaceae; genus Torreya; species Torreya grandis. The sequence continues at coordinate 338,903 of JARHVA010000686.1, read as the reverse complement.
ATATTCATGAGGTGGATTAGAGGATGTGGATTCAAGGTCAATATATTCAATATAATTAAATGTGGGTGATTCAACAATTTTTTATTTATTTTTCTTGCCTACATACTCAATACCAAGAAAATAATTATAGTTCCCATACTCATCCTCTAGGTTTTTACAATATAAGTATGGTTGTAAATCATCATGAATAATGACCTCTAATCATGAATGAAGGAATTTAAGGCATTGTGTAATGTGGAAGGGACTTCTCATACCTCATAGATCCAAGGATGGCCAAGAAGTAGATGATATGGCATTTCAATCTAAATGACATGGCATAGGGTATCATGGGTGATATTCCCAAAAATTACTAGAACAGAAATGGTACATATAAATTCTCTCTACATTATCATAGGTGTTGATCATAATAGTATCTGGTTATTGTTGAATAATTTGACCTCAATTAAAATTAAGTTAAACCTTTGTATAATTCAAATTTGTCATGGGGTCTCTTAGGTTAAAAAGTGGTCCTAAAGTCTTTAATGAAGTCAAACACTATGTTTTATCCTTGTCATATTTGTATGAGTTGGTCCTATGTCATTCTAGGACATCTTTTGAGGCATTTAATAAACTTGTATGATTTTTAACTTAGGAAAAAGGTTTCAAGATGAAATGTAATGTCTTCCATGTCATGAATAGTTAGGGAAACTATTATGAAACTAAAAAATTATAGGTTCAACATCCATCCAAAAAGATCAACTAGTTTCACATAGTTTTAGGTAGTTGTATAGCCTACAGAATAGTTTTGTCACATGGGAAGGCTTTATAGAGGTCTCTTGAGATCCTCACTTCCATGCTCATGTAGCTTTGATAGACCTAAAATTGATAAAAATTGATTATCCTTTCACATTACTCTATTAGACAAGTCAAAGAGGTCAACCAATTTTCATTTGGTATGGATAAGAGGGACAGAGTTCAAGTGAGTGAAATTGGTAGTGATAGTAGACTCTGTGTACTCTAACTTCATGGTCATTGTTCCATGTTTGATGATTTGTACTTCATGAACCATTGCTAAGAATGTTGGTGACTCTAAATTGCCTACACATCCCCAATGGCTTTGATTTTCCTATTTGATGGCATTGGTATATTAAAATCAAGTGTTGTACATGGATTTGAAAAAAAATTATTCCTTCTCATGGTGGACTTAACTTAGTTGGCACTATTAGCTATGGATCTTGATTGTCTTCTAAGATTAGAGGTTAAAATTGTGATGTTATTTCATCCAGGTTTTGGATCCCATTCTTTATATCCATGATTTTGTGAGGGTTTTCAAGGGGGTAACCCCCCTTTTGGGGTCTAGGGGGATGACCCCCTCAGTGGGGGGTCTAAGGGTCATGCGCCCCTGTGGGGGTTCAGGGGTAGCACCACTGAAGCAAAAAATTTATTAAAATTTCCTTGTAAAATTGTAATTTTGTAGTCAATATGGGCCATTGATTAAAGGTTTCTAGATCTAATGGTAGAGGTTATGTTTAGGTGTTTTTCACTATAAAATGTATCAATACATGGCTAAAATTAAAAAGAAAATTATTGCACATGGAGAGGAGGTAGAAAAGGTAGAGAGGTCTAACAGGGTTTGTTATAGGATTTGTTTCTTCCTTGTATTATTGGAAATAATATACTACACAAGTTTGGTGGATGTAGCCCATCTTGGGTGAACCACGTTAAATCTAGTATCTCTTAATTTGTGCATATTTAAATTTATTAAATTTATTTTATATATGTTTGTTGAATTCATTTCATAGTTTCTCTTGTATGTGATTTGGGAATAAATTTGGGTTTTAATTTATCCTAATAGGCACATGTGAATATGAATTGATATGAAAGACTATCCCATTTTTCTATGTAGAAGACTCCCTCAAAGCCTATAGATAGTGCTTCATTAGTTGCAGAGTTTTACCCTCCTATAAATGGTTTTAGATAAAATGTGATATGTTTTTTTCAACCTATCATAGCATGGTGATTAGTTTTTATTTGAATATTTAGTTTCAATACTAGCATGGATGGAGTGAAAGGTCTAAAATATACACACATAGTCAACTTTCCTTATGACTGTCACCTATAATTAAGTGGATCTAAGCCTTGATCAGTCATGTTGATGAAGCAAGAAGGTTTCAATATTTTGAAGAGACTCACAAAATGGAAAAAATAATACTGGTCTATTTAAAGAGTTAGATATTGGTTGTGATAATCAGCTCAACATACATAGTCCTATATCATATAGAGTTATGGGCAGTCTCCAATAGTGGCCTAAGTTCAATCCAAAAGAGGTAGAGTAGTGTTGAATGGGAGATGTTTGAAACTCAATTGAGACCTTTAATCATGTCTAAGATCATGTCATAGATCAAGGTGATAATGGTAAAGCCATTATATTGTAGGCAGACCTAGGTCCTTATTCCCAAGTTGATAAAGTTACAATTGGGAGAGTTTACCTTAATCTCTCTGAAAGGGGATTCTACATCACAAAAATTTATCTCATGGTGGAGTGTCTTAAGGTCTAGATAAGTTTAATGGTTTTTATATTGTAGCCCAAGCCTAGAGACAAGATCTTGACATAAGAAGGTGGTTGTTTGGTCATGATAAGATAGTGTAAATTAGCTTCCATTTCAAACAATTTTTCACTATAGACATTTAGTAAGCTACAATACTCTTGAAGGCAAAATGATCTTACAACATAATAATGACGCAATGGTTATATCACTCAAGAAAACATGACCCTATTTGAGTTAAATATGACAATGATGACCTTAGTATCAATTAAATGAGTTGAGGTACATTATTTTGAAATATGTCATCACCTACAGGAGTCCTTATTTCTCTTAAATTGTCACATACAATCTAAACTACAAACCCACAGTACATTAGTAGTAGTGAGAGATGATAAGCACATCCCTAAGGTAGGAATGAGTTCAACCATGTAATGGTATTAGTGACCTCAAGAATAACTTAGGGCATAAATTATAATGTTATAATATTTATCACTACCTACAAGTGCCCTTTGAATTTTCTCTATTTGTCACCTATAAATGACACAGTCAACATAGTATATGAACTAGGATAGGAAAATAGAGAGTACTAATTTGAGAAGGTAAGTAGAGGTATATGATGGATTGACCATATTGAAACCACTCTCATAGTGGTAATATCAACTTGATGTGACTCAAAAATAAAAGAAACAAAGCAAAGATAATATATGTATGCAATTATAAATGTATCATGTCTATGAATCAATCCTAACTTGGAGAAGATAGATCATACTTACACTTTCGATTGAGGATACATTAGATAATCGGGAACATGACCGATATGGGGTTACACTAGACCCAATTAGGGGATCTCTTACCATAATAAGCAATTCTAGGGAGGGTTCCAAAGCCTCTATTCAAGCATAATCATACAATAACCCTAGATAGGTCCTATGTTTTCATATTTCACTAAACTAATAACAAGTAAAGCAAAGAAATATAATATAGTGCTCACTAAATATTGTGGTACAAATGGGGTTTAGTAAAAAAATAAGCATGCATAGGAGATCTTAATTAATCTATGTATTAGTAAGACCCTAATAAATGAAGAAGAATAAGAGTAATATTATTTGAAGCCAATACTTACGCTACTTCTATCTACTAAAGAGAGGAGCAAAGTTAGAGAATACTTATTTGAAAGATGAAACCATTAAGACTCAATCTCTCCCTTTGCCAAAGAGGATTCACAAGAGGTTGTTGTGGTTTTTAAAGATCACTAATAAATTTTAAAGCATCCAATACTTCTCCACAGGACTAGATTCTCTAAGTAGAGACCAAGCTAAGACTCCTCAAGTAGAATGGTGGAAGAGCAAATTGTAAAGAAGCACAAGTAAATAATAACTCTTGTTATTTTATAAATAATGGAAATGATCTTGTATATATAGGTGTATTTAACTCTAATCCCCTTTGAAAGTTTTGGCCGATAGGGTCAACCTAGTACTACTATGGAAAAAATTCACTAGGTCATGGGCTAGGTTAGCCAAGATCCAACCTAGACCCTAAATGAATTTTACTAAAAATTGTACAAGGTCAACCCAGTCAACCTAGTACTAAAGACTATCAAAATGGGCTTAAGGTGAGGAACATAGGGATAGAAAGTGGAAAAATACTCGAGGAGTGTGCAAAAGAGGAGTAATAGCTTAGGGAATGGTTTTCAAGAGCTAGTTGGTGTTGATGTGGTTTTTATACACAACATAATCAATGAGATAGCCTCTAACATTTTAGGATCTCAATTAAGGTAAACTCCACTCTAGGGCATGATTTGTAGGTATGCGGTTTGAACAACCTATTGATGGAATAGATGGTAGTGCATGCAGGTTATTAATAAGGTTTTTAGGATGGAAGTATGGTTCCTAAAGGGTAGTGAATTCCTACATGATTTGGATGGGTGGTTGGATGATAATCTAAAGTGGATAGATCTTAATAAAACTCAAAAAAGAGGGAAGGGTAAGGTATAAAATAGAATTCTATGGTTTTCAAGAATAACCAGGTATTAAATTCCTACATGAGTTGGATGGGTGGTTGGTTGCTAATATAAAGTGGATAGATCTCAATAAAACTCAAAAAAGAGGGAAGGATAAGGTATAAAATAAAAATATATGGTTTTCAAGAATCACCTCTCTAGCTGGTTTCTAAATGGACAAGTGATTTCAAAATATATGCCTATTGTAAGAAGCTATTGCACACACACAGTCAGACACAGTTTACAAGTATAAGGGGATACTGATATAGGAAACTCACAAGCCTCAGTCAAATGTTTCCCATTTTAGATAATTTTTTGCACACCCTTAATTAGGAAATTATGGCTTGGTCTAATGAGGTATCTGAGGTAGGTTTTTGCACACACAAAACTATATCAAAAGAAAACACTTCTACACACTTAAAAACATGAATCAATCAACTTAATTAACAATAATCAATGTAATCTACTAATCCTTCAATAGATATTGTACATCTAAGACTATCATATCACTCAAGGAAATAAATAATTCATTACAACTATTACACACTAAGAATTATTGAATCATACAACCCAAAAGATAAGCCTAATTACATAGAAATTGGAAAGAGAATACACAAACATATTTTCTAATAATCAAAATTTATTTTGTTCCTATATATTGAAAATTTATCCACACCTTCAATTAGTGGATTATAATTATTTAAATAGGCTTCAAAAAGGGGTCACCTCATCCTCTAAGTCCATGTAAAGTTATTACATATGATAGTCAAAACTCTAGTTCTAACTATGGTTAAAACCATATAAGAGTTTTCTTATAGTCATTAGTTTAAGTTAGCCTTTGCAGAAGCTATGTAACATGTGCATGTGAAGAAAGAAGGGAAATTTTTTACAATTAAAACTTGAACTACATGAAAACTACAGTTATAGATCAATACTTTTCTTTTACAAGTTATGAGAGTAAACTATCAAATACTTCAAGTTAAGGACAAGTGCCCCTTTACCAATACCTTAAAAACAAAATCATTACTTAAATAAGACTAACTTCCCATTAGTGTGTGTTACATGTTTCCCCTACCTTTATAAAATATAAAATTCCTTCGAAAGGATTTACAAGGTCTTTATCTTAAAAGAATATGTTGTAACCTAATCTTTGAGATGCCTAAGTAACTATAATCTTATTTTGTTTTACTACCAGATCTTTTTTTATATTCGCTAACTAAGTTAAGTCTAACACTCATGTGTTCTTAACTGGTTAATAATCCAATGTGTCATGTCCATGTATCAATGTCCATGTCAAGTTTTGAGATCACAAGATCATGAAAACTATCAATTTTTACAAGTTCTAAGACCTTTGAAATGTCTCACTGATCTCACATCATTGGATCTATTTATATGAATCAATGTAGCCCATTGATATTTATCCACTTGGTTCTACCTCTAGCTCCATGTACCATTGGATCAATAAAAGGGTCCCTATGATGATGGCACTTGTCACCCTCACATTCACTTTTAAAAGCCTTTGTTTTTTATGTTGATCTCACACCATTACTTCTATGGTTTGCAAGTTAATGCATACCATAGATCTTGGTGCTTGGACTTTGACTTCACACGATATTTACACTTATCATTTACTCAGGACTCCCTTAGGATAAATTCATTAGATAATTTTTAAAATAAAATAAAATGTTTGTGTTGTGCCACTTGGCATTTATATGGAGGCTTCACTCTATTGACTTGTTGACCCTAGGGAAGTGCCTGTAAACTATTGGATCTACCATCTGGACTCCTAAGACGTTGCCACTTGGCACCCTCACAGAGCTTTTATTACTTTGACATTTCAACCATATTCTTTCATAGTTATATCTTTGGTACATGAGTTAACATGCACTATTAGATCTTTAAAATTTATTGATTTTTTATCTTTGCCACAGGTCATTGATCTCTGTTAAGTGCTCCCATTATCTTTCCACCTATCACCTTTAGGTTTGTCCATTTTTGTGATCATAAAATTAAAGTCATAAGTGTTTTGGATACTTTAAAGGTCTTAGCATAAAGAATTTAGACTAAGGTTTTTTTGTCATGTTAAAAATCATGATTAAAATTTAATATAAATTTTTAAGCTAAGTTCAGAACATAATAAAAGAGTCCCCTCATTAATTTAGTCCTTGTGACCCACAAGATATAAGGGACTAACATAAATATATTATACTAAAGTCTTTGTTGTATTAATAAATATGATAAGGACCTAAGCTAAAATCTTATGCTAAGGCTATAATATAATAAAATGCTCCCTAGTAATTTTGAATCTACATAAAATTTCAAATATATTTCAAAAGGACTTTAGGATAAATAAATTATGCTAAATTTTTAATAGTATTTCAAAACTTAGATTCAATTTAATCAATAAGAGACCAAGGGTTAATCAAAATCAAAGAGTTAATTTAGTATTAGGGTATAAACCCTAGGTAGTGCTCACACTAATAAGAACCTATTAAACCTACATCATAGAAACATAAGAATCAAATGTTAGAAACCTTAGATGAAGTAAAATGAACATTATGTGCTAATAGACCCATGTAAACTAGATCAACACAAGATTTTCAATAACAGTTCTTAATTAAGTTGAATGTCCAATTTATAACATAAATTTAGAGAATTTTGAACAAGGGTCCTCATTTTTAGAAATGGGGTGTGCTGGGTACAATAGTGGGATTGGTAATAAGTGGAAATAAGGGGAAAAAATCTTGTGAAGCACCAATGGTCTACCCACCCCTTTCCCAATTCACCCTTTAAGGCATTCACTTAGAGAGATTGAGTCTCAACAAGTTTTTGCAAGATAAAAAGCATCAATAATTGATAAAGTTGAAAATATTATGTGTATACATATGCCCCATTCAACGCTCATCATGTGTCACTCAGGTGCAATAGGGGATGGTGATTCATGAAAGAACATAATAACACACAATGTTGAGGCTAAAAAAAAGTTACACTATTTTAAAACAAAACTAACTAAAAGTAAATGAATGAAAGGGAAATAACTAAAAATTAAATGGTATGCATACCTTTATGTACCTTTATCTTTGGATGGTTGTCTACTATGTTTGTAGTCTTGATTGTGGAGGGCACAAAGACTACTTTCGACAAACCCAAAAATGCAAAACTAAAGAGAAAAGAGAAACAAATGTAGGAAAGCCAAGATAGCTAGTGCTATGTGGATGGGATGTACTTGTAAAATTTTCAAGCTAGGGTGACAAGTGTTATGTTAGACCAAATGACCAAGTCAAAATTTAGAGTAAATCAGGTAACCAAAAATCCAAGGCTACTAAAGACCAAAAAATTCAAATAAGTAAACCTTATGTAAGAAAAGCAAACTCACCAAATCAAACCAATGATACATGTCAAAAGTAAGGTAATCAAACATCAATGTAAAATTAGTAACAATTTTTACATAAACAAAGAAGGGAAAGAAAAAAATGGTAAACCAACATTTTTGAATAAGAATTAATAATCCTTACCCAATAATCAATTGAAAAAGGTGCATAAAATGGAAAACAATATTGATGAGTGAAAAGCAATAAGCTAACCTCACTCAACAATGGAAAAAGGTACATGAAAGTATAAATGGACTTAGGTTCCCACAAAAAAGTGTGGTTTAACAATGACAAATTGTAAAAAGAGAATAAATCAAGTCTACAATTGTAAATCCATGATGTAAAAAATGTAATCTATAGTTGCTCAAACATATTATTTTGCTTTAAGGATAGATAAAAATGAAGCAAAGTAGTGCTAACATGTTTTTAAGATGTGAAGAAGATGGAATTAGAAAATATGGAAAAAAAATTTAGAATCACAATTAGCCTATCAAGGGGGGAAATGAAATAGGTGGAGGGGAAAATAAAGGAAAGACCAAGGTAGAAAGAACTCTTTATCTAAGTGAAGACACTGAAATCAGGTTTGTCAAAATAAGAGGAATTTTGACCTTAAGGACATTAAAGAACTTATTTTAGCCACACAAGTCTTAGGTTAACAAATGAAGTATATAGATAATCCCATAAAGGCTATATGAATGAAAACTAAAATGGACCTACTTTCCCACAATGTGTTGCCCATTGCTCATGACCCTTATAGATCCATTGGTCCACTAAAAATATTGGGTACTTACATGAAAAATTAGGTAGCACCATAGAGTTTTTTGAATTATCCTATTCCAATATACTAGCCTACTTCACCCTAATGGACCTCAACTCTATCATGAGGACAACTATGTAGACATCCAATTCATAACACCATTCGTGTTGAAATTGTCAATCTTACTTGAATTGCAATTAAATGCACATTTTAGGTCAAAATCCATAAAATGCACTAAATGGTTCAAAATTTTCATTTACAAGTTCCAATTTAGGTAAAAGTATCCCTAAATAGGTCAATCCAATTTATGTTTTATCTAACTTTGATCAATTCATTTCAATTCAAAATGATGATTTCACCTTTTGTGCTATGGATCACTCTTTTCTTCTAATTCATTGGTACACATCACGTACCTTTGTTATTTGGTGTTGGCAACATCCTAAATGGAAATACATCTCCAACGCATCTAGCATTACCTTCCAATTCCTCTCTACTCAAATTATGACCTAGTAATATGACTTTCTAACCATTTTGATTAATTAAGGGCCAATTTTCAAATAATTGCACAAATGTTGATTAACCTTGTTTAAGGCTAATTAATCCAAATCAAGGGCTTAAGTGGATTTTACATAAGTGTTGTTTAATATATTTTTTTTTAAATTGATTCCTATTAACTACATCACCTAGTGACATCATCTATGGGGTGGCATCCATCAAGCCATAAGTGCATAAAATATCAATATTATGGGTCACCCATGCCTAGTTAATGCCTCCCATGCCTCTTCAATGCCCCTTCTTCCAAGGTCATGATGAAGATAATTATGGTTTTAATTATAAATATTAGGACTCTCCATGGCCACACATCTCAATCTTGAGATGGATGGTCATGGTTGATCCTGACCAATCTCAAAAATCTATAAATAGAGAGGCCATGGACATGAATTTTAAGCTTGAATATTGCAAAGTTATAATGTTAAATTGTTTCCATAAGGATTTGCATTTGATCATTAATTTTTTTTGCAAGATTAATTTATAAGATAGTTTAGTGATTTTTAATCATGAGCTTAGGTTTTATGGAGTGTTGTTGAGGCATTAGAGGAGCTTAGCACCATTGTTGACAAAGACAAAGATGCTTGATCAAGGGAGAACATGAATTTGAGCCACATAGGTATGGTGAATCCATTTGGGAAGGTAATATGATGTTACTTTTTTTAATTTGTTTCTCGTTATCCTTTATAATTCTCATAGGAATAGATAGGCTTATTTAGTTAGTTCTTTATGCATGTTTCATTATTTAAGGACTAATGTTTGACTAACTTGCTTTGTAATCCTCTCTATATCTTAGCATGCCCAGTGGGACTAGATGCATCTCAAACCTAAATAAGATCATTTTACAACTCTAAAATATTTATTTAGACCCTTAAGACTTGTGCAAATTGATATTCTAACTTTATTTTACCATTTTTGTTTGCCATGATTTTACATAGTAATTGATGTTGGCAAGTAAGACTGACATTGGTTACATAGCTTAACCAGAATTGATTAGGAAAACTAACATCAGATAGATTTTAGTTAGCCAAGGTAACCAACATCAGTTGTATATAACTGACATCGATCACTATGTTTTTTATAAAAACATAGACCCAAGAGATATTTTTTCCAAAGTTCATTTTTTTAAACCAAAAAGAGATTCAAAGATAAAGGACATGCTAACATTTTTTTGTAGGACCAAGTTTGATATTTGCTAAAAACATGTTTAAATCACCTTTTCATGCTTAAAAATCAATTAGGAACCATGTTTTGGGTGTTTAACAAAAAAAAATTAGATGTTTTTGGTGAATGTTTTCAAATTTTGCAGCTAAGACCAAGGGGTGAAATGAACACCACCAAATCTTTCATTTTGGGCTTAAAATGGAACACACTTGTCAATTTTTGTTTGCAATAATTATTTACTTAGGTTCTGTTTGGAAAAAAGAGGAATGTCACATGTATGCTCTTCCATTTTTCCCCTTTAGGGAACCCTTGGAATCAAAAGTGCCATTCCTATTGCAAATAGCCTAGTCCAAGGCTTAGAAAGAATGTCACCTAAAACACTCCCCAAAAACTCACTAAAGTTTGGGTGATCTTGAAAATGACCCTAAAGTCTTTCTATTTTAGGCTTTCTTTATTTTCATGAAAACTTGGCTTGTGATGGGGATATCATTACCTCCCACGAGTTCTTTAGGGAAGCTTTGACCCAAGATTTCACCTCCCAGCATTGAATTCATTTGACTCCTTTGGAGTTTAACATGGGATGTATTTGCATTTGGACATCACATTACACTAAGCAAATAGCAAGATGTAGTGGTTATAAAAAGGAGTGGACCTTTTTAAAACTAGCCAATGTCATGGTCACCTAATTTTCATGCTTGTCTTTTACATCGTTTGACGTGAAAGTCATTGTGCAATTGATTCCCGTAGAACTATTAAAACCTTGCCAGTTTATTAGACCCCAATTTACCATACCTTATCAGTTTAGACTTAAGACATTTGTTTTTTGTCATTAGCTTACTTGGTCTTGATATGTGTCTAAAATTACTTGTTAACTCAATGAACTTAACCAAAACACATTATCTTCAATTTTCTTGAGCAAGGGAGGCATTATGTTGTCCAAATGGAAAATTCATCTTTTCCTTATTCAAATTATCATAAAAAACTTTATGTCATGTCATCCACTATGGCACAGTCATGTTTCCCAATTGAGTCTAGATATTTTCCCCAATTTGTTTAAATCCTTCATTTATAATCCACATTCAAAATTGAACCTTTCTAAGTTATAAAGGTTGGTGTGTCAAAATGGGTTCACCATTTGTGCACTAAGCTTGTTTTAACTTGGGTTCAATTTTCCATTTGGATTGAAGGTCATTTATTAAGACTCAAAATCACATTATTATCTTGATGGACTCAATTCATCTTATGTATCACTCCTGCTTTGAGTCCTAGAACATATTTTATCCTACTGGAATCATGTGGCGATGTTGTGTTGCCTATTTGGTCCTAGATTTGTACTTAGTTATCCATGTATTTTTTTACATCTAGATTTGCTTAGTCCATTTTATCTTCTTCATAATCCAAAGAGATTTCCTATAAAATTCTAGGGTCAACTTTTCAAGGTTGAACTAGCTTTTATAGTATGGGTGTATCACAAAGATCTAGGGTTTAGTGTACTAGTTTTCACCTTGGGTCTTTGAATTACCTTACCCTCTTCTGATCTATATGATTTCAACCTTACCAAAGGTTGAGTAAACTTGTGAACCAAATATTCTAAATTGTGCATGGTTTCAAACCAACCTCCCTTATAGTTTCATTGGTACCTTAGTTATTTGTTTAAAATAGAGACAACACATACTGTGTTTGGTTGCCAAGCATTGGTCCAAAGTTAGTCAAAAACATAGAATAACTCTTTTAGACATGAATCAAAGGTTCACTCATAGTGGGGCCTCTTATGGAATTAGTTATGAAGATGAGAAAATTTATGATGGTCAAGATAACCCCATTATTTTTTATGATATCCACATAATAGTAGGATCCAAAGATGATTACAATGAATACCAACCCTAAGAAGATCAAGATGAAGCCCTTATTAGATTGATAGAATTAGGTGCTAGACCACCTTTTGAATTTCCTATATAACAATTGCATACCTTAGTTAGAGAAGGAGGAAAACGATGGCAAGAGAAAGATTTTGCACAAATAGACATACTTTCTTCCTCTAACAAAGGAAAGGAAATACAAATAGATTCAACACCCATAAATTTGGATCTTCTAGCTAAGATCAAGATAATAAGTCAAAAATATGTAGATCAATTTGTCATAGACTTAAATGACTCCATAGTTTCCACTTCAATTCACAATAATGCTTCAAAAGAACAAGGAAATGTGGTTGAAAGTACACAATAAATATTAGATGAGGACAATACCATATTGGATCAAGGTAATCTAAATGAATATTTAAATTCATAAGAGACCTTACAAAGTGTTCCATTTGACATGAAACATATGTTATTCAATCATCAAGAACCTCTTATTACTTTATAAATTTAGAAACCCAAACATTCAGTTCGAATTAAGGAAATCCCTCAAGACAATTTGGTTAGTTCTTTTCAACCAACCCAAAAATTGGTAAATAAACATAGAAATTTCCAAAATCAACAAAGTACAAAAAAACCAAATTCAAGGAATATTTTATAATCCAAGAATCAATGACCTATAGATCCAAGAATCAGAACCAAATCATGTATCAAAAGGTATACACTCCCTATAGATCCACACAAAACTAGGGGCACATTCCACCCCAACATCTTATTCAATCCACAAATGCACCAATCATGCAAGAATGGAATTCTATGAAGGAAATTGTTCAAAGATTGGAGATGAAGAAAAAGAGTCAAAAATTACAAATTTGATGAGATATGCCCATATCCATTTGATTTATCTATTCTCCAAAACCCATTTCCACCTCATTTTGAGGCTCCAAAATTCGACAAGTACAAAGGAAAAGGATATCAATGTGAACACATAAAGGCATTTTTCATCTTATGTGAAGAGGTTACTTATAGTAGCAAGTATTTACTAGATTATTTTCATGAAGTTTAGTAGGAAAAGCTCTTGATTGAATACTTAAACTACCCAAGGGATCAGTTACAGATTGGAATGACTTATCAAAAAAGTTTGTTAACCATGTCTCATATAACAGAGAACATGAATTGATTGTTGTTGACTTATGCAAAGCCAAATAATGTGATGGTGAAAATTTTTTTGCATATCTACAAAGGTGGAGATCATTGGCAGACCACTTTCAACATAACCTATGAGATAAACAGTTGGCTGATATCTTTGTATAGAATTTACATCCTAAAGTTGCACATAATCTATGGTTAGCTTGTGTTAATTCATTTGAAGAAATTATTGACAAAGGAGTGCAGATTGAGAAGGATCTTATTGATAAGGGCCTTGTTAAGATCTTTGAAAGAATAAAAGGCATAAAAATGAGTTGGAATTAATTTAAAATTAATTGGTACTTTTATAGGAATCCCCTAGGCTTCTTCCCATTAGATTGGATTTACCCTATCTATATGAACAAGGTATAAAACTAGTTTTCTTGATAGTTTTTGAAGTTTTTTAGGTAAAAATGAGTTTAAAAAGATGAGGATCACTTTAGGAGGTAAATTTGGATCTAATATAACCCATCATACTCATTTATTGATTCAAAAAATCATAGAAGTATCTCTGCTAGCTCTTTCACTTCAGGTAATCCAAACTGGCATAATGAATGAAGAGTGATCACCAAGTGAGAAGGTGATAACTCCAATCGAGAGGAATTTTAAGGTATAAATAATGTATTTATGGATAATATAAATATTTATAGGTGTCATACCACCCCTTATATGTATTTTATTAGAAATATAAAGACCTTCTTGGTGTCAAGTGTGAAGGATGAGTGAAAGAAGGATGATAGTGACTGAAAACATTAAAAACCCTTATCCAAAATAATATCAATGATAAGGTAACATAAAATTCATGTTGGATATTTTTATTAAAACCCTAATTATAGTGCATATGTGTAAACTATCCCTAGTCTACCTTGGAGTGATCAAAAGAAGCTAATGATGAAGACAATTTTTAAGAAGCCAACTGAGAGACCTATACACCAAGTCTTGGGAATTTAATGATTCTATGAGAAATTTGTCCAAAGATAAATTACATATTATATTTCAAAATCTATTATCCTACAAACATAACTCATTATCTCATCTTGAGACCTATTTTTGTGACTCTTGAGCTTCATTCTTCTCTCTCCTTTCTCACATTCTATAAGTACTAGCCATTTTGGCTCTTGTAGACTAATTCCACACCATGTATGGTGAAGCCCTACTAGTTTTATGGTGTAATATACCTAAAAATAGTACTTGAAATATGGTTTTGAGTTCATACATCATCTTTCTAAAGTGTGTGAATATATGTATAGTGAATAGTCAAGTGAGTTTCATATATCCTTCCTTTCTCTCAATCCTTCCATGTTTAATGCAAGTTTTTTCACTCAAGTAGGTCGTATGAAGTGTTTTCAAGTGTATGGGTCCATTTTTAAGTTTAAATGTAGCCTTAGTGTCTAAAACTAATATATGTTTCACTTACCTTGGATATTCTTCATGCATATTACCTCCATATTGAAATAATGATGTTAGAGCATTCTAGGAATTTGATTCTAGTCTTGTAGGTCTTATTTCTTAGGTCAAAAAGTATGATGATCTTGTATAAATAATTATGGTTTATCACCCTCTTATAATATTTATTTCTATGCATACCTCTCTCCTTTTTACTAGAAGAAATTAGTTAGTGTAGGTGATAAGCACTTAAAGGTCAATCTAAGGAGCTAGCCCTTAAACATAGAGGTCTACCTTTATTATAGAAAACCCATAGGCCTAGAGGTATTCCAATGTTGCCCAAATCTTAGAGTAGGATTGAATAATCTCCTCCAGGGTGAAAGATTTGGTGACAAAATTTACCTTTGAAAATATATTTGTTCAGGAAAGATAGGGTAAAGAATATAGGTACCATTTTGGGGATAGTAGTGCCACACAAATCTAGTGTCCTTAATAGGGAGTGTAACAACCCTATTGGGTTTTACCAAAATATAGTAATTTTTTTTTAATGTTAATTACACATATTCATCATACATATTTCACCATGAGAAATTTAACTAGTGATCTTTAACTAACTGCATTAATTTATTTAAGTAATAGGTTTATAGTTAATCTACTTAGCTAAGGATCACCATGAATATATATAACAATCATGAATAATGTTGAATAACCAATAAATGCTACACCTATCCATAAATGAAATAGTAAAATTTTAGCCATGGTTGATACAACATTTTAGCCACTAATGTAGAAGTATAATGTATAAATATTATAGTTTTAAGTAACACATAATAATATCTAAAATTTAAAACATGATAAAAATATCCATAGAGCAGAGTCTCCATGAATCAAGTATCAATCTATAATTTCAAGTGTAGTCCCTAGTATAGTACTCTATATGGGAGGGAGAGCATTATCTAAGCACTTTTCTACACCAACCATAGACCATAGATCCCCTGCACTATCTCCCAACTAGGGGATGGCCCTCCTTTCATGGATGTGTAGATAATGATAGTGTGGGAATCCAGAGTGACAAAACAAAACTCGTGTGTTGAAGATATCATAAATAAATCCATTCTAACATGATATCACACAAATATGAAAACTATATCAACATATGAAATGACAATGTTTAATTAAAATATTTTGTAATCCAAAGTTTTCAATAATTAATGATCTCTAGGATTAGTCAAATTCATATACACCACTCAATCGAATTACACCTCATCTTGCATTGATGGTGCTAATTAAGCAAGTGGAATTTTTCCACTACTTATTTAGAGTGATGAATGTGATATTTGGTTAAAATATATAATAATACAAAAACTAATAGATTCATTCAAAATATTTCCCTTCAGCTGATAAAATATGCTAACTAGAGAAATATTAAATACACACATTTAGTTTGTCAAATATAATTTAATGAATTCAATATCATCTAGTTCATTGCTAAATAATAAATAGAAATAAAATATTCCTCAATATAACATATCATCTAGGTAATGATTATATTTAAACTATTAGTTACCCACATCATAAGTAACTTATAATACTATTTCATCCTCGAAATAATCATTTTAACACAGGGTTATATATATTTTTATATTCCACATATAAAATAAAAGCCAATCCAAAACATCATAATATGTTTTATGTTTTAAAATTCTTAATTACATTATTTTAATGATTTTATACAAACATTAAAATATATAAAAACATCCATTTTCACACTATATGGTAATAATGTTTTCAAGTACAACATAAGTGTGTGTGTGTGTGTGTGGGGTAAAATCAAATTCAGACTTATAACATAGTCCACAATGATGTATTTTTACCATGTATATATATATATATATATATATATATATATATATATATATATATAATTCTTGAGTAAAATTTCAATACTGTAAAAATACTATATTGTATACAATATATTCTAAGAAAACATCCACTTTCCATGATTTAAAATATTTTGTATACATCCAGTTAATATATGTTAAGCACAAAATATACTAAGAGGGGGGGGGTGAATCAGTATATTTATCTTATAAAACTTTCCCTTAATCAAACATTCAAGATATGCAATAAAACTCAAATAATAAACATCACACAAGAAAGAGAGAGACACCAGATATAACGTGGAAACCCAATGTGGGAAAAACCATAGAGAACTATCTCAAGTATATTTGTGAGAAAAAATTCACAGGAGCACCATACCCCTTTTTCGAGTACCAACCTCAGCTACAATTCATGAGCACCAACCCACAAGAGCTTCAAACCCCTTTGCCAAGCACCATCCCAGCTATCATTTGTGAGCACCAACCCACATGAGCATCAACCACTTTGTGTTTACCACACACCTATCTCTCAATGTTGTTAAATCAACAAATGATAGTTCAATACAACATCTCTTTCCTCTCTCTCACCTTTGCTCTTCTAAGCTAGATAATATAATATCAAAATTAACCTCTCACACTCATATTACAAATGGCTACTCAAGCCTTTATTTATAGCTTTCCAAATGACCTTTGGCCTTCCCCCTTTGTGACCTTTCATTCCTCATGGAAAATGGCACCAATCTTGGATGACCCTTCATATCCAAGCATTTGAAAAGTCATGTGGTGACCCTTCATGACCAAAAACGTCTTTCCCACTTTTGTCCTTATCTTTGGTGACTTTTCGTATTCCTTTAAGTGTCCCTTCATGATAAATTCACCCATACTCTTTTGTCTTCACTTGGTGACTCTTGGTATTCTCCAAAATGACTCTTCATGGGAAATGCGTCCCATCCTTCTTTTATCTTTATCCCATGACTCTTCGACTTCTCCAAGGGCCCTTATTTTGTCTCATATGCAACCAAAAATATATTCATTAATATTAAAGAAATATTAACTCATATTAGCCAAGATAAACAATATTAAATGCAATGGGGCCTTTATCAACAATAATACTAAACCTTTGACATCAATGACAATATTTTCAACAATCTCCTTCTTTGTCATTGATGGCAACCTCAATCCTGAAACTGTCATATCCTGTCACTTGCACATACTATCATCTGAAAGCATACAGTAACTCCCCCTTACTGTAGCAACTTGTACCTATTTCCTATACTTTTTTCTGCACCTATACCTCTACCTATTATTCTCCCCCTTTGACAGCAATGGCAAAGGGCCTACTTGGAGCTAACACTTAGCTCCCCCTCACTTGATGTTGAACCTCAATGGCAGGAAGTAAGGGAAGTTACTCCCAACTTCTCTCGTAAATACTGAAATGTGTCTTTTGGTAGTGCATTTGTGAAAATATCTACAATTTGCTCTGTAGTACTAATCTATTCCAACTTAACCTGTTGATCTGCAACCTGCTCTCTCAAAAAGTGATATCTAATGGGAATATGTTTTGTTCTTGAATGCATCACTGGATTTTTTGAAATATTTATGGCACTTGTGTTATCACAAAAAATGGAAATAGGTTCATCATACTTTACCTTGATATCTTCCAAAGTTTGCTTCATCCAAAGCACTTGAGTACAACACAATACTACTGCAATATATTACGCTTCAGCTGTAGAAAGTGATATTGAGTTCTGCTTCTTTCTTAGCCATGATACTAAACTATCACCAAGGAAGAAAGCTCCTCCACTTGTACTCTTTATGTCATCTAAGCATCCTACCCAATCTAAATCTGTATAAGCAACTAAAGTGAAATCTTTACCTGTGGGATACCATAATCCATAATCCAATGTCCCTTTAATATATCTAAATATTCTTTTTACCAACTGAACATGACTATCTCTTAGAGATGACTGATATCTTGCAACCATACCTACTGCATGCATGATGTCTGGGCTTGATGCTGTCAAATATAAAAGACTACAAATCATATATCTATACAAAGATTGATCTGTAATAGGTGAATCTTCATACTTGCTCACCTTATTTCCTATACACATAGGTGTGCCAACTGGTACATAATTCTCAAAACCAAATTTATTCAACATTTACTTGGTATATTTACTTTGAGATATAAAAATTCCTTTATTTGATTGAAATATTTGTAATCCTAAGAAAAATGATAATTCTCCAAGCATAGAAATCTCAAATTCTTTTTGCATTATATTAGAAAATTATTTTGTCATCTTTTCAATATTTCCTCCAAAAATGATATCATCAACATAAACCACAACAATCAATTGATGCTCACCTTCTGTTTTGATGTAAAGATTACTATCAGCAAATCCTCTCTTGAATCCTTGATCTTGTAGGTATTTATCAAGTCTTGCGTACCAATCTCTGGGAGCTTGTTTTAATCCATACAATGCTTTCTTCAATCTGCATACATGATTACTAATATTCGAGAGAATAAACCCCTCAGGCTATTCAATGTAGACCTCTTCTTCAAGATTCCCATTTAGGAAGGCAGATTTGACATCCATATGAAATACTTTGAAATTTTTAAATACTTCATATGCAAGAAACATTCTAATAGCCTCTAACCTTGCTACTGGTGCAAAAGTTTCTTCAAAATCTATTCCCTCAATCTGAGCATATCCTTTACATACTAATCTTGCTTTATTTCTGGTTACTTCTCCATTTTCATTCAGCTTATTTCTATAAACCCATTTTGTTCCTATCACATTATGATCTTTTGGTCTAGGCACTAATTCCCAAGTATCATTCTTTTTTATTTGATCTAATTCTTCATCCATAGCCTTAACCCAATGCTCATCATGTCTGGCTTCTGAAAAATTTCTAGGCTGAATTTTAGGTAACAAAGAGAAATTAACTTGTTCAGATTCACTTACCATCATTCTTATGGTGCGAATTCCTTCTTTTATATCCCTGATGATGTCACTTTTATTATGATTTTTTTGAACATATTTGGATGGAGTCTTGGTGCCCTTTTTCTCCTTTTCCTCGTCTTCATCTAATTCTTCAAAGCCTTCCTCTTCAATGATTTTAGGAATGTCTATTGGATCACTGATCTTTTGTGTTCCATCTTCTTCTATCCTGACACTTGCACTTTCAACAATTTTCTTGGTTCTTTTGTCATAACATTTATAAGCTTTACTTTTGCAAGAATAACCAAGAAATATACCTTCATCTGCTCTGGATTCAAACTTACCAAGTTTTTCATCGGTTCTCTTTATGAAGCATTTGCTACTGAAAACTCTGAAATAATCAACTATTGTTGGTTTGTCTTTCCATAGCTCATAAGGAGTTTTGTCACTGTTGACTCTTAATAGAGCTCTATTCTGAATATGCACTACTGTACCAATTACCTCTCTCCAATATTTATTTACTATCTTGGATTCATTCAACATTGTCCTCGCCATCTCTTGAACTGTTCTATTTTTCCATTCAACTACTCCATTTTGTTGTGGAGTTCTTGCTGCTGAATATTGTCTCTTTATTCCATGATCTTCAAAAAACTCAATAAATTGATTTGACATGAATTCTCCTCCTTGATCTGATCTTAGACACTTAATCTTCAGATTAGTTTCATTCTCAACTAATGCTTTGAATGCTTTGAACTGTCTAAAAGCTTCTGATTTTTTCTTTAAAAACATTATCCAAGTCATACGTGAAAAATCATCAATAAGCAACATGAAATATTTGTCACCTTGAGTACTTTGAGTCCTCATAGGTCCACATAGATCAGTGTGAACAAGCTCTAGCATCTGAGTGGTAGAGTACTATTTTGTTTTGAACCGCCTTCTAGCCTGCTTCCCATGCTGACAAGGTCCACAAAGGGTGTTAGATGGCTTTGTGATCATTGGAAGATTCCTGACTGCTTGCTTTTTTCAAATTTTGACAAGATTGTCAAAATTTATGTGCCCCATTCTCCTGTGCCATAGCCAACTTTATTCAATCTAACTCAAACAACATTTTTGACCTTTGATGTCTGATAGCATTTATAAGTTATTACCTGTTCTCTGAGCATCTGCAATTAATACATCTAAATCTTTTCTTCTAATTGCACAACATTCTACATAAAACTTTAGTGTGTGCCCTTGATCACACATTTTAATTACACTCAAAATATTATGCTTAAGACCTTCTACATATAAAACATTTTCAGTTTTAGTTCTACCATTATCTAAACTTAGTGTACCTTTTCCAGCAATTTTGGTAGTAGTATTGTCCCCAAATTTCATTGTGCCACCATTGATCTTTTTTAGGGTTATGAACTTGCTCTTGTCTCTTGTCATGTGCCTCAAACATCTGCTATCAATAAACCATGGCTTGTCTTCATTTCTTGCATGCAGAGCTGTCTGGACCAACATAGAACCTTCAGATTGTTTCTTCTGCCATGTCTGAACCTTTTTCTTGATGAATGGAGCCCTAAAACTCTAGTCCTTCTTGACTGACTCAAACACGCTTTTACAATACCAAGATATGTGTCCAAAGTTGTTACACTTGTAAGAAATTATGGTCTCTTCATCAAAGCTTGATAGATGAGCAAAAGAGTTATAGCTTCTGCTTGACTCTACATGACCTTCCTTTTCCTTTTTTTTGAGATTGTTAGCTCTTTTTCTACATTCTAATTTCTTATGACCATATCCATTACAATAAAAATAGTAACCATAAAAATAGGACCTATTTGTGAATCTCTGACCTGATTGTCGTTTATAGCTCTGTTCTTTCCAGCCTTCTTTGTCCTCTATATTATCCATTCCTTCCCTTCTTGTTTCTTTATTTGTAAGAGCTTCAACATAGCTCTTCTTCTTTTCAAAATCGATGCCTGTCTTATCTGATATTGCCTTTTGGCTTTCTAATATCTTATTTAGTATATTAGTGTTATTCTCAAATTTTGAATCATTGACTATTTTAATATTGACTACTTTCTTAATCTCTTCTTTTAAAGAGGCAATTTCAGTAACATACCTTTCACATTCTTTTCTTGATATTTCCAACTGTACCATCAGATCTTCAATTATCTCCTTTGACTCCTTGTCATTTTTCTCAATTTGATGCTTTAATATTTGATTTTTCTTTTCAACAATTTTCAATTCTTCTAAGGCACACATGTGTTCTCCTTCCATATTCACTTCAGCTTCATCCTCTTCTTCTTCTTGATCAACTATTCTTTTTCTTGTAGAGGCACCTTTATGTATGGCCATCTTGTGCTTTCCTGATCTACCTTCAAGCTGTAAAACTTTTCAAAAAAGGAACCTACTCTGATACCAATTGTTAAGCATAGAATATATTGAGAGGGGGAGTGAATCGGTATATTTATCTTACAAAATTTTTCCTTAATCAAACATTTAAGATATGCAATAAAACTCAAATAATAAACATCACACAAGAAAGAGAGAGACACCAGATATAACGTGGAAACTCAATTTGGTAAAAACCATAGAGAATTATTTCAAGTATATTCATGAGAACAAATTCACAGGAGCACCATACCCCTTTGCCGAGTACCAACCTCAGCTACAATTTGTGAGCACCAACCCACAGGAGCTTCAAACCCCTTTGCCAAGCACCATCCCAACTGTCATTCGTGAGCACCAACCCACATTAGCATCAACCACTTTGTGTATACCACACATCTACTCTCAATGTTGCTAAATCAACAAATGATAGTTCAATACATCTCTTTCCTCTCTCTCACCTTTGCTCTTCTAAGCTAGATAATACAATATCAAAATTAACCTCTCACACTCATATTACAAATGGCTACTCAAACCTTTATTTATAGCTTTCCAAATGACCTTTGGCCTTCCCCCTTTGTGACCTTTCATTCCTCATGGAAAATGGCACCAATCTTGGATGACCCTTCATATCCAAGCATTTGAAAATTCATGCGGTGACCCTTCATGACCAAAAACATCTTTCCCACTTTTGTCCTTATCTTTGGTGACTTTTCATATTCTTTTAAGTGTCCCTTCATGAGAAATTTGCCCATACTCTTTTGTCTTCACTTGGTGACTCTTGGTATTCCCCAAAATGACTCTTCATGGGAAAATGCATCCCATCCTTCTTTTATCTTTATCCCGTGACTCTTCGACTTCTCCATGGGCCCTTATTTTGTCTCATATGCAGCCAAAAATATATACGTTAATATTAAATAAATATTAACTCATATTAGCCAAGATAAGCAATATTAAATGCAATGGGACCTTTATCACCAATAATACTAAACCTTTGACATCAATGACAATATTTCCAACAATAGAATAACCTCATAGCCCCTTTTATAACTAGATAAATCCCAAAACACTAAAAACACATAGAATTTAATATGATTTACCATATATACACAGTCATCCATTTACACACCAAATTCATTTATTCACATTAATCAAACCACATATTAATATTTTATTTTTATGCATATTAAAAATGGTCAATACATACACACAATATTTTCTATCAAACATTAAGAAATTTTTGACTATGTATTCAATTCCAAGTTTACATAATCCATAATTGATAACCAAAACCATTCCAATTTTGTTTTTTTATCTAAGCTAATTTACATAGAGACTCACAAACTCAATTAAACTATGAATTATTTTCCTCTATCTCAGATTTATAAAAAAAATTATGGAAGTAATTACTCATTCAAATGATATAATTATAACTCAGTCTTAAACACATACCCAACCCCTAATTTATAAAATTCAATTGATAAATGCAATTTTTCCCAGTCATCGTATACTATTTAAACTCCAAATTCCATTGACATTAAAAGCTACAGGATTTTAATTATAACATAGAGTATATACCTATATCAAAACCATGCTAAATCTCTGCCAACAAAATTTAAATGAAACCCTGACCTTCCACACACACACACACACACACACACACACACACACACACAGCCAACCCATTTTGAAAGCACATAGCATATATATAAGTTGTTACATAGTCAACATGTATTAAAACATATTTACATTTATATATACTATTACATAGTCAAAAGGGTATAAAAATATATAAGTTATTTCTACCAAAATAAATCTCAACCCAATAAAACATAGTCGATTGATATATATACATAATGTATTTCTCCAATAAATACAACTAAGTATATACATATTCAAACTCATAAAACCCATATAGGATCATTATTTAATGTTGAGCATTATAGCTTAGGTTCTAGACTATTTCGGCAACCAAACTCAAATCATAAGACGCTATTCAAATTCCCTTAAAATGTATAAATAATCAATGAATTCTTTGGATTTTTAAAATTGATAAAGGGTTTCAATTCTGAGCTTTCACAGAGGTGGAACAAATGTGGTGAACACCTACAACCCTACCCCTTTGCCCTTTGGGTTATAGGGTTAGATGTAGGGTTTTGTGGATGGTTGAGCTATCCATAGGGCCTTAAATATAGCCCCTATTAATTTTATTATTCATCTTAAAATAGATTAAAATTCCATCAACCCAAATCAATTCATTTCAGAAATATAACAAGCATTATCACTCAGTAATTTAAATATAAAATCGACATGTTATTGTTTCTTATTTTGCCAAGAAAGCTAAATCTCCTCTTCCTTAGCTTGAATTCCTTCTTATTTTATCTTTCTCTCTACTACTCCCTGTATGCATGCCATGTGCATCACAACCTTCCTTTTCTTTCTTTTATTCTTATCCATCATCTTATTTTACACCAACTTCTCCTCCATTAATGATGGACTCAACTGATTGCAAATTATACATGCAAAAATAGCTCAATAGAACTCCACTATGCTACAATTTGCCACCATGAAATCCATAACAAAAATACATGAAGATTTTTGTAGAATGATGGCTAAATCCAGGGTCAACGAGTAATTAGAAACCCTAATCATCTTGAGACTTCCAAAATAATCAATAAAATAATAATTTTATATCTTAAATAATATTTGCATGCCATTGACTTAACACCAACATAACTATCTAAACTAAATAAAAAATAATTCATAATCCTCATGATATTCCATGCAATTTCAATTATCAAATTAGTCAATTAATCATTAACTTTCCATGCAATGACTATCGACTACTCAAATATTATAATGATTATATAGCATGGTTAATACAAATATGAATTTCAAAGACTACAGTTAATAGTTACCATGTCATCCACAAACAAACATTATTCAAACATAATGATTTACCTTAGTCATTTAACAATATATTCATTGCCTTAATATATATATATATATATATATGAACATCAAACCTTTGGTCAAAACTAAATCAAATACAATGATATTTTAAAACAATGCTATCGATATATTTTGACATTAGAGTATACATATATTATAATAATCTTTTAATTATTATTACCTTACTCCTAAAGAGAAAATAACAACAATGGAATATGTTTATACTTTTTAATGCATACATAACATCAAATTGTTATACTACACAGCCATACCCAATATGACAATGAGGTAAGTAAAAACATATACATATTCACTCATTCAACCAAATAATTACATCATACAAGATAGGCTACATACGACCTCTAAAATTAGTGAAATTTCTAAAACTAATCAACATGACCATCAATAAAAATCAAGAAAAAATATAATTGATAATGGTGATCCTATAATAGATACATAAATCACACAACCCAATCATATTAAGATTACATATTCTAAAGCACAAGTGCAAAAAGGATAAAAAGAGCAAGTATGGATACAAAATAAAAATTTAGAACAAGACAAGATTCAAAAGGCAAAATTAGAGAAAGAAAAGATTCAAAAGGCAAAATTAGAGAAAGAAAAGATTTAAAAGGCAAATTTAGAGAAATAAAAGTTAAAAAATGAAAAAGATGACAAAGAGAAATTACAAATGGAATGTATCGCAAAGGTAATGTTAAAAAAATAACAAGAAAAAATTAAAGATAAGAAAGAATGTATTTTTTAAAGGGTTTCTCATGAAATAATTTCCAAAAAATGTTTCTTCAATGTCTCCTGGTACAACTATGGTTTCTAAAGATTCAATTATTATATAAAATCCATACATCAAGGGAAAGGATGAGGTCCACCCTACAAAATCTATGGTTACATCTTTAAATCAAGAATTCAAAGCATGAATTCCTTCTCTTCCTATTACTCAAGCAAAGATACATAATTCTTCTCTAGTTCAAAAATAAGATGCAAGATTTTGATGATGATGAACATATTCAAAAGAAACATAATTTATAGAAGAAAACCCAATTTATGGTGGATAATTTTTTCATACATAGATACACAAGATGTAAAAAAATGGCATATCATAATTTTAAGCAAAACCTAAGAAGTTGTGCTCTCATATGATGATTTTGACTCTGATAATCCAAAACATTGGTATGATCCTAATGATACAAGACCCACATAGAGGCATCCCATTGATGATTTCCTTGACTTATATTAGCATCATTAATTATATATATATATATAATTTTATTATCATTCTATCATTCCATACACACACATGCACACACACGCACGCACGCACATGCACGCACGCACATACACACACACATTTAAAAATAAATAAAAAATTGAGACTTATGCATGATATGTGTAGTTAATTTACATCAATTGATTTGTGATTCAATATATGTAGTACTTTTCTATATCTAGTTTTATATAAAAAATGTTTCACAAGTGTACTTGAGTGAGTTGAAAAACATATAGGTTGTCACTTTCAAATGAATTTGTAGATGGTGATACCATCTTAGACCCATAAAACTTACATAGACAAAACTTCTCATTTCCAGATAGTAATGGATTATGCTCTTGTCTATTTCAATGGACTTGTCCTAGTGAACACATGATCTAATTTTTCATATCCAATATATTCACAGACCTACTATGCTTATATAAACCACTACATGATCATTGGGGACATCTTTTTCTCATTTTTTATCAATCTATGACTATCCCTTTTGTTCTTACTATGGTATAGTACCTTGTGCGCATCTTTCCATATTTTCTTACTTTCACATTGCTATCTCACTATATACCTAGGTTGATGAATATGATGATGTTACAAATTAATTATGTAGATTAACTTCAATTTATCATGAATGTTTATAATTTTACTTTATTTGCTTCATGTTTTATGTGTATTCATTAATCTAGATTGTGGACATTTGAACATGTCCTTGTTTACATCTCTAAGACTTATTGTGTGTTTCTATGTGTGTGATTTTTATTTGAGTATGTCCCCTATATGCATCCCCTTAGACTTATTACTTTTTTTTTGTGATTTTGTGTGTGATTTTTGTTTATGCATCATGGCCATGACTCTTGTTTTCTATTATTTTCTTAATTTATGATGCATAGATATCATGCATCTTCTATTTTTCAAATATATAGAGGCATGATCCTGATGATATAGGACCCACATAGAGGCATCCCATTGTGAGTTCCTTGACTTATATTAGCATCACTATTTATACATATCTTATTTTCTTATCATACTATCATTCCTTGACTCTTGTTTGCTATTATTTTCTCAGTTTATGATGCTGACAAATATCATGCATCTTCTATTTTTCTGATGCCATGATCAATATCATGCATCTTTCCTGAGTTGTTCCATATTATTATGAAGTACTCAGTTTTAATCATTTATGCAGTGTGTACCTAATTATTAACATTTATCAATACATGACATTGTATGATTGGTTCTACATGTATCATACATTACTATTTTTATCATATTATCAATATGATGCCATGATCTCCAATTTTATCATCATTACTCTAGATTTAAATATTTATATAATATCATTAGCGTAACTTTATTTTTTTGAGATAAGTTATTACACACTCTTCACAACTCACCTCAAAAGACAAGGCATACACAGTGGCTTATTTTAGAGACTACACTAAAACATTCCACTACACACACATAAAACAACAATATTTTCTCAACTGATCCTAATGCATACTTAGTTATTACCTAAAAATCATATTTAAATAAAAACACAACATTTAGAGAACAACTCAGGTCGTATCTATCCATAATAGTGCACTTTTGTTCTAAGAGTCAAAAATAGCATTTTCCAAATTTCTCAAAATTACACTCATTTTATAAAATAATTTTCAATTTTTTTCATGAATAGTTTCAAATTCTATAGAGAGATTATTTCATATTTTTCTTAGATTTATGGCATGTGTTTGACACATTATCACTTTCTTGCTCATCTATTATACTATTTTTCACAAAAGAAATGAAAATTCATGTCATTCTTTATGTTATATACACTAGACTCAAATCATATTATTTTTTCACCATTTTTGCACTAGAAATGAATCTTATTCCATTTACCTTTGTTAATTTATATTTTAGCACCATTTTTACACCAAAATTATCTATTAGAATTCATATAGGGATTCCAAGCTATTATACTACCCTTAGTTGTGTAATGATGGAGTCAAGTGTAGCTTGAATTTTTAACTATCTCCTACTAATGAGTATTAGGGAATGCATAATCCAATATAAGTGTTTCAATAAAAATAAATCTCCAAGTGTTCCACCCTCTCTAGTCACTAGTTTTGCACTAGAAAACACAATAGTTTGTGTACATTAAAATGGTGTATTCATTCCTTATTATACAATATATAATTTTATTTTATTTACTTTCATATTTTCATCCTATGTAAGGATTGATTTATATATGTTTCATTGTAGTTTTTTATGAAGCACAGTTCAGGTTGTGGTCTACATCCAAGCCTACTCAACACAGGTAAGCTTAGGTATAAATCTCTTTATTTTACTCTATTAATTTCACTTTGTTGCATTACTAGAATAAAAGATGAGAAAATGTAGTCATTAAAATTAACATTTAATGCTATAAAAATGCACTTGTGGCCACTCCTTATATACACTTAGCTTATCTTCAATTCCACGGTTATAAACCACTTTTCCTCTACTTCTATGTAAATGATCCTTATCCTTAGGGAACTCTGATACTAAATATTCCTATTCCTCTAATCAAGAATCTTAGATACTATTAGGCTGATTCACACTTCTATTTTAACTATCTATTCTCTTGAAATAAGGCCTCTCCTTTAAAATAATCCCATGAGCTGATAGTGTTGAAGCCATTAGTTTTATCATCCCACCAAACAATGACTAATTGATCAAATTAAAATTCACCTAATAAGTCATCTTGCATGTTTTTCAATTCCCATTTTGGGAAATCCCAAAAATAATACTATATAATCATTTTATGTATTCATTTATTCACTAATTGGAAAGAGGATTCTATAGTGCAAACACCAAAATTATTCTAACTACACATTGTGATGAAAACACCTATCCTTCCTAATTTTTAGTCTATACAACTCAATTAGATCTAATCTAATTTTAAATATATATCTAATGTCACAATTCATTGTTGAATCACATAATTACACTAGGATTGCACTAAAATTTAGTATTTCACACATACCATCATAGCATAGGATAACTACATAGATTTTGGTCCCTTTGTAGAATGTTAGTATGTAGGTATTTCTCAACATAATGGGTGTTGAGGTTGTATACATCCAATTCCTAACACCATTTGTGTTGAAATTGTCAATCTTACTCGAATTGCACTCAAATGCACATTTTAGGTCAAAATCCATAAAACATTCTAAATGGTTTGAACTTGTCATTTACAAGTGCCAATTTAGGTCAAAGTATCCCTAAATGGGGAAATGCAATTTATGGGCTAGCTAACTTTGATCAATTCATTTCGAGTCAAAATGAAGATTGTGTCTTTTGTGCTCTGGATCACTCTTTTCTTTTAATTCATTGGTACATGCCACATACCCTTGTTATTTTGTGTTGGAAACATCCTAAATGGGAATATGGTTCTAGTGCATCTAATGTCACCTTTTAATTCTTTTCGAGTCAAATTAACACTTAGTAATATGACTTTCTGACCATTTTGATTAATTAAGGACCAATTTTCAAATAATTGCATATACATTGATTAACCTTGTTTAAGGCTAACTAATCCAAATCAAGAGCTTAAGTGGATTTTCCATGAGAGTTATTGAATATTTTTTTTGAAAATTGATTCCTATTAATTGCATCATGAGGTGGCCTCATTTTTTGGGAAGACATCCCTAGGCCATAAATGCCACAAATATCAAGATTATGGGTCACCCATGCCTAATTAATGCCTCCCATATCTGTTTAATGCCCCTTCTTCCAAGGTCATGATGAAGATAATTATATATTTAATTCCAAATAATAGGATTATCCTTAACCACACATCTTCATCTCAAGATGGATGGTTTAGGTTGATCCTGACCAATCTCAAAAATCTATAAATAGAGAGGACATGGACATCATTTCTAAGCTATTTTGGTGCAAGGTTATTATGCTCAAATACCTTCAAAGATTGAACATTGCAAAGTTATAATGATAAATTGTTTCTACAAATCTTCATTGATAGGCTAGTTTAATGATTCCACATAAAGAGCCTAGGTTTTATGGAGTGTTCTTGAGGCATTGGAGGAGCTTACCACCATTGTTGACAAAGACAAGGGTACTTGATCAAGGGAGAACATGTTTTTGAGCCACATGGGAATGGTGAATCCATTTTGGAAGTTAATATGGTGTTACTTAATTTCATTTGTTTCTTTATATATTTTGTAATTCCCATAGCAATAGATAGGCTTGGTTAGTTAGTTATTTATGCATGTTTCATTATTTATGGACTAATGCTTGACTAACTTACTTTATAATGCTCTCCACATCTTGGCATGCCCGGTGGGACAATATGCATCTCACACCTAAAGGATATCATTTTTCAACCTTAAAAACTTATTTGAGCTTTTGAAACTCTTGCAAATTGATTTACTAACTTTATTTTGTTGTTTTTTGTTGCCACAGATTTACACAGTAACCGACATCAATAGGAAATACCGACATTGATTACTTAGTTCAACCGATGTCAGTTAGCAGAAATGACATCGATTATATCTTGGTTGGACATTGCCAATGTCAGTGGTATATAACTGATGTCAGTCACTATGTTTTTTTAAAAACACAAAATTTGAGAGCTATTTTAAAATGCTTGGTTTGGGGTCATACAAACTTTGTTTTGGATGATTTTTTTTTAAACCATGTGGTTTCTCCTAAATTTTCAAAATTTGGAATTAATTTAGCTTCAAGTTTCATAGTTTTTTACAAAATTTGAAAAATATATTTAAAATTTTTATAATCTAACATATTTTCTTTTGGGGTGATGCCTTAAGGGTAGACAGGTAACCAACGGATTTCAAATTTGATAAATCATGTTTTAGACCACCTTTTGAATGATTTTAAAATGAATTAGGAATATTATTTGTGTGATTATAATAACATTTAAGGATCTTAAATAAGTGTTTTTATCATTAATTTTTAAATTTACAACTAAGACCAAGGGGTTAAATAAACACCACCAAATCTTTCATTTGGGCTTAAAATTGAACACACTCATCATTTTTGTCTTCAATAGTTGTTTGATCTAATTTTTATTTGGCAAGAAGAGGGATGTTATGCATATTATCTTCCATTTGTCCCCTTTAGGGAACCCTTGGAATAAAAAATGCCATTCCTATTATAAGTAGCCTAGTCCAAGGCTTAGAAAAAAAGTCATCTAAAGCACTCCCCAAAAACTCATCAAAGTTTGGGTGATCTTGAAAATGACCCTAAAGTCTTTCTACTTTCATGAATTATTTTTTTTATGCATTTTGGCTTGTGATGGGGACATCATCACCTCTTGCAAGTTCTTTAGGGAAGCTTTGACCTAGGGTTTCATCTCCTAGCATTGATTTCATTTGGGTCCTTTGGAGTTGCACATGGGACATATATGTATTTGGACATCACACTACACTGAGAAAATAATAGGATGTAGTGGTTGTAAAAAGGACTAGAACTTTTTAAAACTATCCAATGTTGTGGTCACCTAATTTTTGTGATTATTTTTTGCATCATTTGATGTGAAATTCATTATGCAATTGATTCCCCCAGAATGATCGAAACATTGATAGTTTAGTTAACCCCACATTTTCATACCCTTGTTAGGATTTGGACGATTATACTTAGTGAATTTTGGTCATTATTTGCTTGGTATGCTTTGAGGCTAAAACTTGTTTGTTTGTCCATAATCCATGTCAAAATCATGTATTTAAGTTAAGAAGGGTAGCGTTATGCTGCCCAAATCATGTCAAATATTTTTTACCTTCGAGTTTTTGAAACATAACCAATGACCATATTATTAGAGTATGCTTACGCCATTAGGCTGCTCAATTTTTTTCAGAACTTGTTTACCATTGTATCAAAAACCATTTGTTTCAAACTATTTTGTGTATATCATTTAGACCTTTGTCTTTTGCTATCATGTTGTTCGATCTTGTCTATCTTGTTTGGTCCAATCTTAGTCTTCAACATTGCATTTTCAATTAGCCTTGCCAAGTTTGGATCCAAACATTGATTGATTTTTGTTTAGGCCTCAATTCATGGGGTTGGTACATAGATATTTTTCTTTTGGGTTTCATAGCTTTGGTTAAATGATTACCCAATTTTGAACACTATTTACTGTCTATTTGTTCAAGTGCCTACCCTCATCATTTTTTGTGACTTTGTTTGGGAAAACACAAATTTTATTCAAAAACCTTTGATGTTAAATATTTGACATTAGGTTGTTTGCCAAATCTCAGCATAAACTATTTTTGAGATGCAGTTCCAACCCTTCGACCAAGTTTGAACCATTTATCCTTTGGATCATTTTTCAAGGTTTGCAGAACTTTAAGTCTTTTTGTTTTTGGATCTTTCTTCATTAAATGAAAATATGTCTAGCTACACTTATGGTGCAGTCATGGGTAAACCAACTTATGATAGAATGGCCACATAAAATGACTTTTATGACTTTAGTCAAGACCCCTATGGTGACAATATAGTTTGTGAGATAGATTTCTATCCACCTCACAAAAATCAGTCATGGGAACATAGTCAAGATCCAACTCATGGTCAGAATGATTGGGTTTATCAAGAAGACTTGGATTATTTGGCTTGTGTAAGTAATCAAACTCCACAATGTACCAAGATTACCATTTTAGGACCTCCTCATTTGGATTGTAAGAGCAACCAAACAAAGAAGCATTCATTCATTACCATTTTATGACCTCCTCCTTTAATTTTCATGAGGAACCAAACTAAGAAGCATCTGGTCATTACCATTTAAATACCTCCTCCTTTGGTTCACACGAGAAACCAAAATAAGAAGTATCCAATCGTTACCATTTTAATACCTCCTCCTTTTGATCAACCAAACTAAGAAGTGTCTAGTTATTACCATTCTTGGCCCATCACTAGTTTTTGATGAACCTATTATTGAAGAACCTCCATTTAATGAACCAATTATTTTTTATCCCTTCTTCAATAGTCTAATATTTGGAGAGTCCATTATTGAACCACAAACCAAAGTTCTCGCTAAACCAAATGTTCCCCCTTTAGAAATTTTGTGTCAATATTTGAGCCTAAACAAGAACCATTACCTCTTCCAAATCCATCTTATGAAGATCAAAATGTGTTCAAAGTTGATCCTTTGCAATCAATTGTGAACCAAAACCAACATGTTATTATTGAAACACCTATTTCTGACAAGATTAACTATGATAAGTTACCTATTCATATTTTACCTATTTTTAAAGAGCCTCATCTCCTTGACAAGCCAATCTTGATAGAGTTTTATCTTGATCTTTTCCCACTCATTGATGAGTCTCACTTTGACAGACATGATTTTGTCGAGATGTCCCTTGAGCTCCCTCTTTTTGAGGGGCTTCACTTAGACAAGTCAGTCTATGTTGAACCCTTTTGAAATGAATCAATTTTTATTGAGCCCATTATGCCATCATAGGCCATTACTTATCAAAAATTTAGCATTTAACATAACATTATCAAAATAACCATATCAAATGAAGAATCAATATTAGAGTCAGGTTCCATTTTTGAACTGGCATTAGATTTAGCATTAGAAATAGACTCAACATCAGTTGTAATATTGGATTCAGAGTCCATTAATTCAGAATCAGAGTCAAAAATAGATTATTGTATTGGTTATTACAACATTGGTTACAATTGCCTTGAAGATCAATTTAAATATATTTGTGATCCTTCTACGATTTTTGAGAATGATTACTTTAACATTGACACAAGTTCCCCTAGTATCTTCTATGAAGGTTGTGCTACCTTTCACCATCCCATTATTACCACCCAACATAGCCATTATATTGGCATTCCACCTCTTATAAGTTTCGATCAGGAATGAAAAAATAACACTTTGTTGAATTACATCCATGGTGACATAGCAGTTGAAGAAGAGCAAGGAGGCCAAGACCACATTCATATAGTAAAAGAACACTCTCCTAGTGAAACCTTTTTAGAGGTGCTAGGGAATAAGCAAATATCAAACTTGACATCTTTTAGTGACACCTTTTTGAAGGCACTAAAAGATAATCAAATTCAAATGTTAACATCTCTTTGTGAAACCTTCTTAGAGGTACTATGGGATGATCAGAACATGGTAAAAACCTCATCAAGGTGCCAATAGTTGAGCACAAAATTTCTTCATTATTTATTGAAGATAATATCAAATATCAAATAAAAATAACTTCCAATCTATAGCATAATCAGATGGTAGTTACTCTCAAGATCAAGCAATAAAACAATCTGATGGTCCTATCGAGAGTATCTTCAGAGGTCTTCAGCCCTGCCACAACTAAAATTATGTCAAATCAAGCATCAACAACATTACATGTGACTTAAAGTCCTGATCTCCATTTTTTTCCCCCTAATTATACCTTCTATTATCACCCACCTATTTATTACCCACTTATCTCATTTATCCTACCATTATTTACCATCACTAGTAACACTTTTTTTTATCGAGGTTATAAGGATATCTTGTCTCAATGTATGAAGTAAGTAGAATCAATAATCTATGAAGATCATGAACACATTATTGAGATTGAGATTAGCAACAAATTATTAATAGAGTAGTTGTCCCAAAAGGGTTTTGGATAGAAACTTATATAGCTGATCATTTTTTGTTGTCTCACATATTGACTAGGACATGCATCTCCCTATCAATAAGAGCAACAAAACCATTTTTCATCTACCATTCACCCATTTTCCATTACCATGCCTCGTCTCTTAGGGACAACCCTATATCCCATTTTAGGCATTATTATACCATTGAGATCCATGAACCATGCTTTTTGAACTACATTGACTTGAGGTCCTTCGGGACTATGTAGGCAATGCTCAATTTTTATTGAGGTCAGCTCAGTCACCCCTTTCCCATGCTTTCACTATTTTATGAGCAACCTGATCTAGTCATTGCTTGGGGGAAACTTTTTCACCACTATATCCAATTTTATTTTGATCATTTCATTATACCATTGCCATTCCTATCTAGACCAAAGCCTATTTTTAGTCATCCTACCCAATCTTGTTTTGATCTTGGTGCTTTTGATTCTTCTTGCACCTTTTATGGGGGGATTCTGATAAAGTTTTAACAATCAATCAAATCTGTGTTTAGAATGACAATATATGAAAGTATTGTGACAGTTGATCTAGAAAGATATATTTCATCCTATATTCATGCTTGTTTATGTGAGCTTGATTATAACTGCCTATGGGCAAATTAGTGTCTCATCAGTCTTGCTACTAATTATAACTGCCTATGGGCAAATTAGTATCATTAATCTATGTTGTTTTATCTTAGTTATAACTACCTATGGGAAAACTAGGGGTAACACTTGTTTATCATGCATTGCTACATCACCTTGCCATTACTATTTTCATTTGATTGGCCATTTGCTAGAGTTGAGAACTTATTGAGAACTAGTTAGTTTTTCCCTACCTTTTGTGTGGATAGAATTACTATAACTTGAGGTTAATTTAGGACTATGTAAGTCATGCTCAATTCATGTTGAGGTCACCTCAGTCCCCCTTACCTCACTCTCATTGATTTGTGAGCATGGGTCATTGCATCCAGCTTAGTTGTCTTATTGGAACCTCTACTCTCAGGATGTGCATCTCCTCAACTAGATGGTCCCACCTTGTGCATATTTTATCCCAAAAAAACCAAAAACATTATAAATATTTTGAAAATAAAAAAAACATCAGAACATGATCCACAAAAGAATAAAAACATTGTCTCATGCTTCTGTACATTTGTACATTCTCGTTCCACCATCCCATGCTCTAACCATTTTTTGAGCAACTATTAAGTTTAAATGCTCTTGCCATTTCACAAGCATAGAAACACCATTTCATTTCATCTTGTCCCATGCACTTGCCATTTTTCAAGGTCATTATTTCTCATCTCATCAGCTTCTTGTTTACTAGACCATTCTTTTTTATTTGGCATATCTTCCATTTCTTATATAAATCATATTGGTCTGATCATCATTTTTTTCTTCTATCCCATTTCCTAGGAGAACTACATTTGGCCTAAAGTTCAAGTTGGAACATGCAACCATGGAACTATGTAGGCAGCGTCCACTTGTCTTATACATTTGGAGTCAGCTCGGCCAACCCCTTCCTTTTCTTCTCTTCCCCCATTTCTTATGTCATTGTTCCTCTTAAATTAGAGAACAATTATCATTGTTCTTTGTTATGATGTGGTGGAAAGTAACACCTCTACCACACATTCACGAACATTTATTTTTAAACCTCACTAGCTTGTTTTTTTGTATATGTGTGTTTATTTGAGTTTTTTTGGTGTTTTTTTGTGAAAATCACCTCTCCTTTTATTTCTTCTTCTTTTCTCTTTTTATTACTTCTTGTCTCTTCTTGGTCTTGTGTTTTTTTTGTTTGTTTTTGCTTATCTCTTTTGTGTTTTAGAACATCTTGATGATTCACATAGATATCGATTGTTTATATCTTGATCCTATGTTATTATGTTGTTCTTGGACCATGTTGTTTATTTGATTGTTATTGGTGTCTTGTTTTTCTATTTGATTTTAATTTTCTCTATTGTGTTCAAGAATGCCTTGATGGTCCACATGGATCTTGATTATTCATATCTTGGTCTCATGTCATTAAGATGTTCTTGCCTTTTATTTTTTTAAACATTTTTGTTCCTACTTAAAATCATATCTTGATTTCAAGTTAGGTTCATTTATGTTTTTCTTTTTCTTTGTCTCTTGCTTTTTTGTTTAAAAGTAAATCATTGTAACTCTGGTTTTGGTCATTATTTTACCATTATCCTTAGTTATAGGTATTCACATTTGAACTAGCTCAGTGCAATTGTAATCTTATGTCATTCTAAGTTATTCATACTTATGATGCCTAATTTCTTTTTCTATAGTAAGCACTTTGTGCTCAGGTCTCAATGTCTTAACATCAACATCAGCTCTGATGAACGATTCTCAAGAAGACTTTGAAAAACCTAGGCTCATGACATGGAATTAGGCTTCTAGGTAGCATGCATTTTAGGCTTCTTTGTCTATGCTTAGACATGCATCTCTTTTCATACATTTTAAGTCCAATTAATTCTTGTTCATTTTTTATCATTCCTCATTCCATTCTATCCCAAACTTGGGTGAACTACATTGGCCTGAAGTTCATGATGGAACATGAGTCCATGGAACTATGTAGGCAGTGCTCAATTTCTATTGAGGTTAGCTCAGCTATCTCCATTCTTATTTTCATCTCTCTCATCACTTTGTGCATTCTCATATGCCTAGTTTTATATGGCTTTGTAAGCCATTACACCATCACATGTCTATTTTCACCCACTCGCTTTAACATATCTTTTGGGTGAGCTATTTTTCTTGCCATTTTCCCATGCTAGGGCACAACATCTAAACAACATCTGAATTAAATCAGCTCTACAGGTGAAAATCATTCTTTATTCTTTCTAACTGATCAATATTTTCCCTACTGGGGCACAACTATTTTATCAGGATCACATCTTTTCTACTGGATCACTTCTTATTATCTTCTCTTTAGAGACCCTGTTATAGTGGTGCTTCCCTTCCTAAAGCAGAACATTCTACATTTTCCTCTAATTCAAAGCTCTCCACATTAAATCCCATGATGGAAATTTTTTAGTGTGAAACTTGTCTCAGGATTGGTCAATGTCATAAGCATGTAGCTTGTACTCTCAAATTGGGTATGTTTGCAGTGTGTCCCTTACATTTATGGATTGTATCTTTCCCATTCCCCCCATCTCTAGGGCCTATTATACCTCTAATTATATTTTTATTATTGATGGTAATCACGTGTGCAATCATTAGCTCATTTGGATGTGATCTATTCCATGGGTTAATGTCTCACTTTCTCTCTCTTTTTGAGAGTCCATCCTTCTCTTTCATCCTAGTATGTCCTCTCAAGGGGGCATCATGGGTCTGTTCCAATTTCTTCTTGAAAACTCTTTTCTTTGAAAATATGTTACTTCACCTGAATGTCTCTCTATACCTTTTCAAATAGGAGGAAAATGTAGACATCCAATTCTTAACACCATTTGTGTTGAAATTCTCAATCTTACTCGAATTGCACTCAGATACGCATTTTAGGTCAAAATATAGAAAACGCACTAAATAGTTAAAACTTGTCATTTATAAGTGCCAATTTAGGTGAAAGTATCCCTAATTGGTGCAATTCAATTTATGGGCCAGCTAATTTTGATCAATTCATTTCGAGTCAAAATGACAATTTTGCCTTTTGTGCTCGGGATCACTCTTTTCTTCTAATTCATTGGTACACACCACGTACCTTTATTATTTTGTGTTGGAAACATCCTAAATGGGAATATGATTCCAATGCATCTAATTTTACCTTCTAATTATTCTCAAGTCAAATTACAACTCAGTAGTAAGACTTTCTGACCATTTTGATTAATTAAGGACCAATTTTCAAATAATTACACAAATGTTGATTAACCTTGTTTAAGGATAATTAATATAAATCAAGAGATTATATTAATTTTCCATGAGAGTTATTGAATATTTATTTTTGAAAATTTATTTTTATTAACTACATCATCAAGTGACCTCATTTCTTGGGAAGACCTCCCTAGGCCATAAATGCCACAAATATCAGGATTATGGGTCACCTATGCCTAGTTAATGCCTCCCATGCCTCTTCAATGCCCCTTCTTCCAAGATCATGATGAACATAATTATATATTTAATTATAAATATTAGGATTATCTTCAACCACACATCTTCATCTCAAAATGGATGGTTTAGGTTGATCCTGACCAATCTCAAAAATCTATAAATAAAGAGGCTATGAACATCATTTCTAAGCTATTTTGGTGAAAGGTTATTATGATCAAATATCTTCAAAGCTTGAACATCAAAAATTTATAATGCTAAATTGTTTCTAAAAAGCTTCATTGATAGGCTAGTTTAGTGATTCCACATCAAGAGCCTAGGTTTTATGGAGTGTTCTTGAGGCATTGGAGGAGCTTACCACCATTGTTGATAAAGACAAGGATGGTTGATCAAAGGAGAACATGTTTTTGAGCCACATAGGCATGGTGAATCCATTTGGAAAGGTAATATGGTGTTGCCTTCTTTCATTTGCTTCTTGTTATCCTTTTTAATTCCTATAGAAATAGATAGGCTTGGTTAGTTAGTTCTTTATGCATGTTTCATTGTTTATGGACTAATGCTTGACTAACTTACTTTGTAATCCTCTCTAAAGAGGTTAAGCACAACATCAGACCCTTAAATGATATTTTTGGATGGGTATTTTAATGCTATAATAACCCTTGTCTGATTTTGGTCAAGCCTAGGAACAAAATTTACAATTAACTAAACTCATCCCTTAAGACAAATTCCTCATCTCCAAGAGTGAAAATTAAGAAAAATTCTATTGCACATTACAAAAAAACCATGAGGGATAGTATGAACCATCAAATCCCATACTTACAAGGTCAATTCCTCTAAGCAACCCAAGGAGGATTCTCTCTCACTTGCCATGGGCGAGACACAACAATAAGGTTTCTCTTGTAGCCAAATCTCTCTTAAAGGGCCAAAAGCTTGTCCATGGGGGGAATATATTATGGTTTTTTATCCCAATCGATGAACCATATTTGTGGATAAATTTGGATGAATGTTATAATGATAAAATATCCCTTGTTTGGTCTATATCAAGCCCTAAGAGTGAAATTTATAGTTAATCAGACACATCCCTTAAGAAAATATCTTCATCACTATGTGTGCAAAATAAGCAAACTTTTGTCATGTATTATAGAATAATCATGAGCGATAGAGACAAACCATTAGCTTCCAAACTTACATGGATGAGTCTTCTAAGCAACCCCAGGAGTATTCTCTCTAACTTGACATGGGTGAGACATGAAAATGAGTTTTCTCTCACAATGAAATCTCTCTTAAACAGCCAAAAACTTGTTAGTGGGGGGCATATCTTTTGGATTGCTAGCCCACTTGATGACCCATATTTGTAGACACATCCGGATGGATGTTTTAAGGCTAAAAGTAATGTTTATGTCTTTTTATAAGAAATATACTTAGAGAAGAGTCTAAAACCTACTACTTGTGTTAGATAACCTCAAAAGGAATACAATAATTTTGTCTAGTATACTTTTTGAATTAGATGAGTAATGACTAGATCACATAGAGGATTGTATCATTTTTCACTTATCTTTGTTTCAAGAATATAATATTATCTACTCATGGCACCAACCATGTGAATGTGGAGGCTCATCTTGTGCCACTAACCTACATTAAAATTGTCAATAAAAATTTTAAACAAAAATAAACAATTAATGATAAAATAATTCAAAATTAAAATATAGTATATCAAATACATTAACTATATTAATTAAAAATATAAGATGAATTGTTCATATAAACCTTACAAGTCAATCTAGCTTACCTTTAGGATCAGCTCTATTTTCAAGTGTTTCAAGAATCGCTTTATGCTCATATTCATGAATTTTACAAAAAAAATTGTTGTTAATCTTTCCACAATATTTGATCATTTGA
Organism: Torreya grandis; assembly: GCA_037957365.1. Classification (NCBI taxonomy): domain Eukaryota; kingdom Viridiplantae; phylum Streptophyta; class Pinopsida; order Cupressales; family Taxaceae; genus Torreya; species Torreya grandis. The sequence goes on along the minus strand of JARHVA010000686.1, from coordinate 298,112 downwards.
ATAATTTTAGTCTATGTATTTCAAAGTCCTCAAATATAATTTGTCTTTTTATGGTAGTACCTATGAAGCTAAGTTCATATAACCACTACAAATCTAATGGGATAAACTAGGTCCTCTCCATCCATGGCATTCATGGTTAATTTATTTTTGCATCTACACAATGACACAAGTAGTAGTTTGTTCCCTCATCATTATCCTTAGGTGCAATGACTGCAAAAACATGTCCTACATTTAAATTATAATCAATTTGTAATCACATATAATAAAAAATAAAGATATCACTAATAGAACTAAGGCTACATTTAAATTAGAAATAAATTATACTTGATTACAAAAGATTTGAGATGTGGTCAAATTCAACTGATGATGCCATTTCGTGATCCGTCAATTATTAGAGTGAATTATTAATCTTTGTAGGTGTTATAGGGCTACAATGCCATTCAACAACATATTATTTTAACTCACATTCATGACAATTAAATTCCATACAACCTGAATAAAATCATGTTATATCCCTTTTATAAATAATTAATGAATTAGAATTTGAGCTTTGAATGGAGTATAAAACACTCGATCCAGGCATTGTACTATAATATTGATACATTGCCTTGTATTTTTCCTCCATTAACCAAAATAATATTCTCATATGATAATATTTATCTGATACATGGAAAAAAAATCAATACACCAATTCACAATACTTACAACATCGATCAAATTAGCACCATCCTTGTGTTTTCCCTGCTCTTTTTAAGGGTTCTTTTTACACATGCACCTCTACCATCATGTTCCCCTTTTCCATGCCTAGCCTCAAAGAAGATCCAATTTGTTTGAACCCTATTCTTCTTATGCATTCTACTTAGCTAGTACACTATTCAAAAATTATTTCACTATCCTACACAATTATCTGACTAAATGTAGTGCATATCAAACTTAATTTATTTTGCATTCATATTCCTATAAAATATCTAAAAACAACCTTGGGAAAACTCTAGATAATGTGATCTATCATCACTCATATAAAATTAGTACTCCCTCAAAATCTATCCATTATCATTTTTTTTATTAGGTCCATATTTTAATGTGATATGCATGAAAATTCCAACTTGAATTGAATTATAGTATTGGGATTGAACCTCATTATATGGTTTTAGTGTGTAGTTCTTAGTAAAGTACAAGATTGAAATAATGGTGCCAGTTAGAAAGTTTTCCTTGCATAGCTTGAATTGATTATCTAACTATTTTGATTTATGTGTGTGTCTTGCATATTGGTAGATAATATTCTTCTTGAATTCAAACATGAAATTAGATGCAAAAAATTTGGTTGTAACCAACTCACATCTTCATGATTATTTTCCATATTCTAACACATAATTTATAGTTTTGTAGTTTTTACTTCTTATAATCAACTAGTTGCTTTCCAAATTCATGTAAAATTTCTTCATGTAGATCTCTGGTCAAATTTGATAAACCACCACAATTGTTACACATTTCATCTAAACATTGTTTGTCAAAAAAATCATTCCTCAGATCTTTGACAAAAAAGACTTTGGATTAATTCTCTTAATGTTTTAGGTGGGGAAGCCACCATAAATTCCTGCATAAACTCCTCATTATGTAAAGTACAATGTATATGACAATAAATATCAAACTTTATAGCAAATTCAACATGTACCCTACAAAAACAAGTGGTGCGGGCTTGGTTGATTTTAACATAGAAAGTCTTATACATCTTAAATGACCTTTGGCTGATTAATAATTGACCATTAAATTTTTCAATAAACATTTAATAAAATTCTATTTAGGTCATGTCCAAGAAATTTTTTGCATATGGCTCATGGTTTTTAAAACATTTTCTTATTTTAATAACATATTTTACATTAAATGAGATCCTTGTGTTCTCATGCCAAAAAAATTCAATCAAATGCCTTGTTCCTTCAACTAATACCATATCTTTTTGTTGGATTCTACCACTAAATGCCTAACAATCCTTGAGTAAATGGTCATCAAGCCTTATTCTTATTTTTATGGAATTTGTCAGAGTTTTTCTATCTGAGTTCAAAGATTTACTTGTTTCACTAAGAATTTGAGCTTTATATGTTTGATTACTTAATATAAATTCCATTATTACTCATATTACCATGTTACTATCTTTTTTTAGATTGTTATTGCTTATTTCATTAAATGCATTAAATAAATTCTTTACTACTGCATTATTTCTTCCATCCATATTTTTTATTCTTAATCCTAAATTATGCATCACAAGGCACATTTTTTGCATTTTAATTAATTGTAAAAATAGTTGGCATCATTTTTTATGACTTTTTTTCTCAAATGCATAGTCCCATACACATTGAGCATGACATTGAACTATTATTTTTATGTTTTACCTTCCATAGGATCTATTGTTTTCTCATCTATTTCAGCCAAATACCTTGGTGTTCATCGCATTATCCTTGGAGGTGTGGGTGTAGGATATATATATATATATATATATATATATATATATATATATATATATATATATATATATATATATTAAATTGAGTGGTGTTACCACTTCAACTATACAATTGATATTACATGGCTGGATATGTACATTAAACCCTACAGATGTAGTGAATTTCTCTTCATTAGGGGAGACATGAATTAGGATCATTACTTGATGTTGATTATAATCATGCTTAAAAAATTCATTACGGATGAATGTCTCATTATATTATATTTATCCATATAATTCATCACTCGTTGAAAATTCATTACTTACATGCTTCATGTTTCGAATCTCATCATTCAACAATGATTGATTAATTTCTCTTATCTAATTTGAAGATATATCTAAATTAAATTCCATGGAATTGGCCATGTTATTTTCATTTTAAATATTACCTGGTGTGAATGAAGTACCTTCACCTTGACTAGAAACTATTATGGATGCTCTCTTATATACTGGTCTTTTTCTTTCTTTTTCTCTCTTCTCTTCAATTTTATTATTTGTTATCTCTTTAATTGGTCTTTTATGATGAATTCCCCACCCCATTGTTTATCTTCACTAAAAAAAATCAATTTTAGAATAAAATTTGAGGAAATTTTAGTGATGGAGACAAACTAAATGCATAATTTACATAATTACATCAATAAAAACTAGTTTAAAGTTTGTAAAAAATAAAATGAATAAGAAAATTCTGTGGGAATGGATACAAATCCATGAATCATAAAGGATGTGCATGATTTTTAAAAGAACATACGCCCTTTGTGGTTCATAAATCAAAGTGGAAAATGCATTTATTGTGAGGAGGTAGGGTTTTAAAGGGCATACACTCTTTTTAGTTTTACAAAAACTTTCTTTTGACCTTTTCCCTCTAAATTTGGTTTGGTTTTATGCATGGGAGGGGATGGGAGGGAGACGAGGTGGAGAACCTATTGCAAACCCTATCATGAACTAGCCCATTTGATTTTGTGAAAACTTATGTGTCTTTTCTTCTTCCACGACCCATCTGATCACATAATTATTATTTAAATATATATATATGGATTTGTAGAGAGAAAACTGTAGCTTGTGTGTGTGTGTGTGTGTTAAATTATTATTTGTTATTATTACTTAATTTATACACAACATACCTCATTGTGGAATATATACATCTAATTAAAAATACCTTTATAAATTTTTGATTATTAATCAAATGTTTATAGAACATATATCTCAATAATCTACACATTGTCAATTATGCGTTTAAAAAAATGATTTTCATGAAGTCAATGACAAAAAGTTATGTTCGTACACTTGTAGTTTTAATTTTTCAATTGTCTTGAATTGAAAAATTACACACACACACACACACAATAAAATTAATAAAAATTATTCTCAACAATCTTTGACATTTCACCTATCTATACATGAAGTTTCATACAAAAATTCATTCATTTACTCAAGAAAATTTTGCTTGTAAACATGTAATCTCCTTATATATACACAAAAATGACAAACCTATTGTCATAAATGTATCTATCTCTCATACATTTATCCTCTAGGTATTGAATAAAATTATATATTTATAAACTACATTCAAAATGTCACAATTCATGTTCTTATGTCGATGCCATTTTTTTTTTTAAGTGTCTCTAACATTTTCTCCAAGTTCAATTATTGTTATTTTATGAAAAAACATGTCACTTTAAGTCCCATTTTTGTCCCCCATTATCTTATATCTACCCAATTCACCCAAAGTTTGCTCGTGTAAGGATTTGAATAATTTATGGTATCCATCAGAAATAGAACTAACTCTGACATGTGGTAGAATGGGAGGCAAGTCTAACATGTGTCAAAAATGGAGGTAGTTATAGTAGGTGTCAAAATAGAAGATAAGTCTGACAAGTGTCAAAACTAGTGGTAGCTCTAATAGGTGTTATAATGGGAGGCAAGTTAGAAAGGTTTTAGAATTGGAGGTAGCTCCATTAGGTGTCAGAATCTCAATAAATTTTGATATCCATAAGAAATAAAAGTATCTTTGGTAGATGGTAGGATCCTCATCAAGTCTTATAGGTATTAGAATTAGGGGTATGTCTGGTAGACATCAATATTTGAGGCAATTATGGAACTTGTCAGAGTCAGGTATTTTTTCTTATATGCACGGAGAGCTTGTAATTTCCATGAATAGATTTGAACAGCAGCAAGCTGGTAAAAAAATATTGATCTTCAAGAAAACCTTCAAATCCAATACTAAAAATAAAAACCATAAAAAACCCACAAAGTTTCTTGAAAAACGTAGAAATACTTTTTTCCTTTTTGGTCCCCTTCCATGCAATTTGTACAGATTTGAAGAAAACACCACCAAACTCTCAAAAAATAGACTGTGATCGAATGTCACTAAGATTTGTTGTGTTTACTATCATTCCTAGGATCTCAACACCTTCTGATTTTAATCCACCTAAAGGCCATTTTTTGTGAAAAAACCACTAAAGAAAATATGACATGCAAAAAATTCATTTTCCCTTTTTTTTTTAAATCTAGATCAATAAAGGACCCTAGAAGAAGAGCAAAATATGAGAAACAGTGAATATATAATATAAAAGGTCAAAAAATGCTAGATATGTGACATGGAAACTAAAAACTCAAGATTTCATAATAGAATATATGGCATTTGACTCCCAGAATCACTTTGATACCATCTCAGAGTGGCCACATTCGAGGATCAGGAACTAGATAAACACAAATGAAAACATCTCTATAACATGAAAAATGAAATATGTAAAAGAGACAACATGTTGTAGAAGTGAAATCAAACATGAAAAATGATAAGCTTATCTTCAATAATTAAATATTTAATTATGAGCATTATGAGCATTCATCAAAATAGATTTAGGAAAGGTACATTTATAGAGAAGCAAAAAGCCACCAAAAGTGGGTGTGAAACTCAAAATTAGAAAACAAGTTAAGCAATATTTTCATAATGACCTATTATAACATCGAAGCAAGCTAGACAATGTGTAGGAAAAACCATATAATTGTATAAAAAACCTACACTAAAACCAACCTCAATATGGCCTCTAAGTACTCATTGTATGTGAAAAATGCCTATTAGATGAGTTTATGCTATAGATAATTGGATAGGATTATGATAATTTCATTCCTGATTAAAGGATGGGTCCATATTATGGGTGAGCTCTTTTGATGTATATTTAAATCACTAATTATAAAAACACACAGAATCACCTAGAGATTGTGTTATTTTATTCAATGTTGTTATACTATCATGCTCCAACTAAGGGTGATTGAACTCATCCATGAAACCTTTATTGGTATCATCTAGATCTGTGTGGATTATATCCAAGTTGAAATGGGTGTACTAATTTTGAGTGTGACTATTTAGGGTGGTTTTAAGTACCTAAATATTTTGAATAAATTCCCTTACATGCTTGGCATGCCAAAATTTCACACAAGTCTACCAATTTCACTCTACATTCTTTATCTGAGAAAATATTTCAATAGATATTTATGATGGCTCATATATAATGAGAGTGATGGACCCTCGTAAGTCCCCATTTCCACCTATTTCAGATTATATAGAGCTACTTAATCCACTAGAACCACTAGTTATGGCAGATCCTCCACCAGTTCTACTAGATCCTCCACTAGTTCCAGCTATACATCCCTTAGGAGGAGAGGAAATGTTTTCACCAAGGTTTAACTAGAAGAACCATTCCCTCTAGGATTTTGCCTCTAGATTCATCGACTCTTCTGAGTTGTGGGTTGGTAGACTCACTAGTTGTTAAGGTGGTGTTATTTGTGGAGTTTCCTCTAGCATTAGCCCTAATGCTATATTTGTTACTATTTTCACTATTGTGATCATGTCTCTGAATATAATATGTACAAATTATTCTAATATTGATTCTCTTGGGATAAAAATTATGAAAACTCTTTCATCTATCTCACTTGTATCCCTAAAAACTATTCAACCATAACTACTACACTATCTACTTTGACTTGTCTTCCTGTGTTGATTACCTTTTCCCATGATTTCCATCCTATCAAATCACTCAATGATATCCATTGATGTGCAATGCTCATGTGATTATCTTGTTTAGGTAGGATACTATATTTTTTCCTTCTAACCTAGTCCCATCAATGTCCTCTTTATTGTGTGAAAGAACTCCACAGTATATTTTTTTACTCTTGTAGTCTACCAACTATAACTCTTCTTCCTCATTGTGATATTTTCTTTCTCCTATAGCTACCATGTTCACCATAGTGTCTCTCTCTCCATGGATGTGTACTTGTGCATGAAGCATCCCAGATTCACTTCCTTCCCCATTCTTATGGTCAACTCAAGGTCATGACATTGAGACCATCATTCATGGCACTATTTACTTGGATCCACTTACTCTATTTATTTTTACAACACTATAATCTATCATCATTCATTACTAACGCTTCCTTCTCAACTTTCTACCATAGTTTAACCCTGTGATGTGAGTAAGGGTTTTGCTCATACTCAAGGCAATGCACTTAATTATTTTTGAGTAATATTTTCACTCACAACGCCTAATTATTGATAAATTTATGTATTATAGGAATGAAAAATTACACTAACTTTTCTTCAACATAGGAGTACATTATGATTACACATTATAAGATAAATAACCATGTCTCATTTGAAAATTATATTCATGGTGCAAGTTGAAAAAATATTTATGGTTCTTGAGGGTTGTAAAATTCTTGAAAGCCCACTCTATATCCTAATTAAGTGTTGCAAATTGTCATTTCGAAAAAGTTGAGATCCAATCAAATAGTAAGCTAGGAAATTATGAAAAGAATCCTTTATATAGGCCATCATAAAGATGGGTGTCACACCATACAACAAAACCCCCTCCACTCAACATCTCTTACCTTGAAAATTATATTGTTTTATTATCGAACTACTCATTGATATTATTTCAAGTTGGTTTCCAAAACATGTTTCTACGTTTTAGCTCATTGAGGGTTTTGGCAATGAATCCAAAATGTTAGTGTATTTTTTCATTGTGCTATTAAGATCTAGAAATAACATAGTTTTTCCATCTAGTGTTGACATATCAACTCCTAACAAAAGCTCACCTGAGGTGCACTATTTTTTATTTTAAATATGGAGCTCGTCGCTTAGTTAATTATAGATAATCAATACAAGATAAATATAACATAAACAAAGTTAGAGAAATAAAAAATGAACACTCTAATACACAAAAAGAGAAAATTCCATTATGTATCAACCAATTACATATGCTAACATGAGCAAGAGGTGAACAATCACATTCTACCACACTATGGATGTTCATACTATATTTAGAGCTAAAACCATAATATATCAAAAGGAAATTAATATGTACCCACCCTTCTACCTACTACATAATTATGCCATTAAGGTCATGATGCGATATTCTATGTACATGCCTCTCTAACCAAAATGAATGCAATGTTGCATTTACAATGTTAGATTAAATAATGCATATACAAAAATATACAAAACATCATGTGGGGCTAGCAAATATTATGCACTAATGCACCTTTTTCCTTGTTTGTTTACATAACTTTTTTTTATAATACATCGAGAATATTTTTTTAATTGTTGGTCACTATACTTCCATTTACTTTTTATTATTTTTGTCTATAAGTGTTTCAGTGCACCTTTAATAACCACTGTGATTAAAACATTATTGAAAAATTAAAAATATTATGTATATTTTAACTTAAACACTTATTTGAAACAAGTGTCGTGTTATGACATAAATACATACCTTTCAATAAAATAAAAATATTTATTACTAATAAAATGGTATTATTAATTTACATGTTTTAATAATTATAATAATATATGCTTCTTACAACATAAATTTATATTTAAATGTCATTTATCACTAAGTGAAACTTAAATATATTTATTGAAAAATTGAGGCTTAATATTTTCGTAATATAAATCATTCATATAAAAAAACTATAATCATTTTTATTAGTTAAATGTGCATAAACTCAACATTAAATATGTATATAAATATAAAACTAAATAAAAATAATTGATCATTAAAAAATTATTATATTGATGTTATTTTGGTAAGAAACAAACTAATCTATTCATATTTTAAGAGAATAAAAATTTAATAATTAAAAAAAAAAAAAAAACATAAATCAAACTTCACCTAGTATATTTATATATTATTATAAGCAATAGATTTGAGATGTGACTTAAAATAACTTTAATGATTTGTGGAATATTTTATGTGCACATGGTACACTTTGTCACATGGGAAGCAAGTAGAAATGATTACATATTTTTGATTTTTAAATAAATTAATAAAATAGTTAATATAGGAAGGGTGTAGATTGGTTTCAAACAATTCGGAAATAATCTTCACCACCCTTTGTTACAACATTTATTTGAGTTACTGTAGCCACTCACAATTTCTTAAATGCTAAGAAACCCGAATGACTCAAAAGTTATTTTCGTAACAAGTGTTTTTGTGTGCGTTGGCGATTTCGAATGACATTTTATTAGGGAGTGTGATGCGTACAAGGATATTCGTATGCAGCAGGATAACAATGTGAATGTGGGCAGTTTTAGTGAATTATTTGAGGAGGAAAGGCTACACAACACGCCCTGACTGTTGGTAAAGATTCATAGGAGGCGAGATGACTTCGAAAGAGATATGAAGAATCTCTAATGGTCTTGACACTTGGTCCCATAAACTGTTTGGTCTCGTGGACGTTATTAAAACTCATTTCATTTCATGTAATGAATGGATACATAAAAGTAAAATAAGTCATCAGCTTGCTCTCCACCGTAAAAGAAAAAAACTTGCCCTCACATACGAACCGAGCTCATCACAGAGCTTAGTAAAGATGATGGCCGTTTGCCCAGAAGACTTGAGATTTACCCAAGACTCCATTAAAAATAGGTTCAAGCCGCCTTATGAATTCAGCAGCATAGATGACGCAGTTGATCAAATTCGAAATAAACAGCTGTCTCCATCAATCTATCAACCCTTGAGTGTGGTTGAACACAAAAACGTAATGTGGTCTCTGGACAATAGAAGGCTGTGGGTGTTGAGAAAAGCTGGGGTTGCAACGGTGGAGGTGAATTTGGTTCCACCAGATTTTAGCACCAGATCATCAGAATTCTTCCGCAGTTTGGATCCGCCCTTGGAAAGAAAATATTCGAGTCCAGGCTATATTCCTCGCGTAAGAGGTCCTATCAGGAATGTGGGGATCAACACTCAACGATACTGCAGCAGCTTTGGTATTCCTGCGACTATTCCCGCTGGAACATTGCCAATCGAAGCAAATAAGACTATTTCCAAGGCAAAATGCACAACTCCATCTCAAGATTTTCTCAAAGAAATTACTGTGAGAAGCAATCTCAGCTGGCGGATCGACTTTCAAGGATACCGTGGCAACGATACCATGACTATCAGACAGAGCAGCAACGTGGGTGCTCCTGCTAATCTCGCCGGACCATTACCAAAACTTGCTCAGCAGCCAACAACAGTTGCAGTGGAAGCAAAGAAGACGGTTCCCAACGCCAAACGCACAACTCCAACTCCAACTCCACCTCAAGATTATTTCAAGGAGATTACGGTAAGAAGCAATATCCCTGTTTTGCCTCTATCAAACATCTCTCACCAGCCAACAAAAAAGATTGTTCATGTTGCATCAGCAAAAAAATTTATTGGCTATGGTTGTGATGGGGAGGAAGATACCGGTTTATGGGGGGAGGAAGATCCTTGTTTGTTAGGGGAGCTCAGTTTATCGGAGGAGGAAGATGCTTGTTTACAAGGGGATGAAGATGTTAATTTAATGGGGGAGGGAGAGGAATATCTTTGTTTATCTGGTGAGGAAGATGTTTGTTTATGGGGGGATGAAGATCCCAGTTTATGGGAGGAGGAAGTTGTCGGTTTATGGGGGGAGGACGATCTCAGTTTATTGGGGGAGGAAGACCAAAGTTTATTAGGGGAAGAAGATGCTTGTTTATTGGGGGAAGAAGATTCCAGTTTAGGGGGGGAGGAAGATCCCAGTTTTTGGCAAGGGGAAGATCACAGTTTATTAGAAGAAGAAGTCGTTGGGTTATGTGGGGAGGAAGATTCCAGCATATCAGGTGAGGAAGATATTGGTTTAGCGGGAGAGGAAGTTGTTGGTTTAGCAGGAGAGGAAGATCCTGATATCAATTTATTGGGGGAAGAAGACGCTGATTTATGGGGGGAGGAAGATCCCAGTTTATGGGAGGAGGATGTCGATTTATTGGGCGAGGAAGATGTCGATTTATGGGGAGAGGAAGATAATAGTTTATGGGGGTAGGAAGGTATTCAAGGCTCTCCAATCTCTTATGGATAAGGCCCTCAATCTCTTATGGATAAGGGTTTTGGCTTCCTTTGTTTCGTACTCTAAACTTTCAATTTAAGTGAGTGAGGCCGGTTGAAAAAGTTAAGGTATTTTCTATTTAAAATTAGGGTGGATTGTGCTTGACCCAGATTAATGAGTTCCTTTGATACACTACATGCCAAGCTCTGATAGGGAAGGCATTGGTATATGCTCATTTTTCAAAAGTTTTTACTACTTTAAAACAAGCTTAGTTTTTTCTTACTGATGAGAGTTTAGGAAAGTTTGAAGATCATAGAGGTTTAAGAAAGTGTGAATTTATGTATAGTATTTATATCTAATTTGATTTAGATATATTGTCCACCTTGATGAAACATATTTTAATCCTGCTAATAGCTGAATGTCTAGTAATATTTCTTATAATAAAAATAAGTTATCATATTTTTATATTTCATTTCTATTTAAAATTAATATTAATATATTACTAGTTACACAATTATCATCTTATTTTTACACATTTTCAAAAATAAATTGTTTATTAAAACTTAATGCATGTTTAGTATTCTGTCTATTTAAATTATCTTTATTATTACAAACTTATATTATATTATTGAAATTATTAGTTATTTGTTGCTGCTAATTTCTTAACAAATCAAATATGTGCTTGTAGTCTATTCTGCATTATCTTGGCTTTTATCTTTGATTTTGTAACCCATATATTTTCACAGACCATTAAGTATCTTTTCTGATTTTATATACTTGCATTATCTCCACAGATGTGTGGAATGGGTGAATTTTCATCATCTCTGGTAAACTATATATTCTTGATACATGATGCATTTTCTCACGATGCATATTATAGAGTCTTTGTGGTTCTTGTATTCCTTAAACTGTTATTTTGAACTGTCAAAATGTCTTCTGCCAGGAAAATAAATAAATAAATACAATATTTAGGGATGTTATCCAAATATAAACAATAGCTCACAATGGATGCTTAACTCTTTCAATTGTTAGAAGGTAAACAAGAGTTCTATGGTATAACTTTTGTGTTGTGGCAGGGAAATTTTATGGGGAGAGGATTATATAGTCTAAACTCTTTGGCAGCCATGTTGGACGGTTGGGGCGGCTGTTTGCTGCCACTGATTTAACCCAACTCCTGCGAACACTAGAGCAGCAACTACATTAGGCTGCCAAAGATCAAGGGTTGCGGTCCATGGATGAGAAAGGACAAGAAAGAGGATTTCAGACCCTGGTAAATCCAGGAATTAAAAAAACACTCAATCTCTTGTATAGGTCTAGGCAGTTTACCTTTTCTGCACAATCTGCAACTTCATCATTTCAGTTCACTAACATCACTAGGCAGGGGGAATCTCGTGATAGTACAGATGATGACATCATCCATAGCCCTAATGAAAACAATATTGTCATTAGTTACCTCGCTAGTTCATCAAAATCTACTATGCTGCCTTGGCTTTAGTGAATCATAACATGTAGGTGTTTTTGGCTTTAATTGTGTGCAGTAATGGGTTGGCAATTATTTTTCACATAATCTTGTCAGATGTTTTTTAATTTTTATTTATTCACAGAACTGCTGTACAAAGATGTACTGATTTGATGGTAGCAGGTATGATCCTTTATGTCTTGGCATCAACAAAAGTGGCATAGGTATAATATGGTTGGGGCAATGAGCATTGAGTTCAGATATCAAGCCATCAATGATTTTTTCTTAAAATGAAACAGAATTGATTTTCTTAGGTATTCACAAGTTTGGTGCTTTTCTCCAATATTTTTACAAATTTCTTCAAAAATATGGTTACCCTAGTCAGAATTCATGATCATGGAAGTTACTGTGCAGAAGAACAGAGATAGATTGGTTATGTCAAGATTCTCATATCTTTTATGTAAAAGGTGTTATAGTGTCATTTCAACAGAAAATCTTTAAAAAGTTACATGAAAAAGATTGGAAGTGTATTTTTATTTTTCCATTCTGGAATGAGTTTTTTCCTTTAAACCAAGAGCAATATTGAAAAGTATGTATTTGGCTCTCTGTTTATGTTCTTGCAATTTAAATTTATATGCTTTGTGTGTGATCAACTGCTATAGACAATATTAGAGAATAAACACAGATATATATAAAATAATAGAGGATAAGCAAGTGACTTGTGCTGTGAAAATGAATTTTGGTTTATACTTTGAAAATTTTCAAGGATTAATATAGCTTATGGAACTTTCAATTTTTTATTTATGTGTCTTGCTTTTGAAAGGTTTACATTACGGCTGATATACAAAGTGATAGAAATGGGTTTTTTTAATCAGCGATTACACATCATGGAAAAGCATTAGTATGCATATAACAAATATATTCACGTTGTCTCACCATTACACTTTGAAATTTGAATTATTATTTGGGGTCAGTTGATTCGATTCAGCTATGTATGGCCATCTTCAGCGTTTGATGGATGTAATTTGATGTCACCTGATCAGAAGAGTTGTATTTAACATCACTTTTATTCATTCTTTCAGTATGGGTTGTGTTTATCATGGAAACTGCATTCACAAGTCGTATTAAAGGAATGGTATGTCAAAATATTTTTTCATATCAAAATATCAATGTGTATTTTGTAAATAACAGAAAATCATAAACTCGAATGTCTTTTGGATGGGTATTTGATATTTCCATGGCTGATGTGTTTCCATAAGTGCACGAATAAGGAGGCCGGTAAACTGGATTTAGGAATTTAGTTGTGCTCTATCTAATATCTGCAAGGATCATCTTTAATGAATCAAAACTCAAATTGCATGGATCATATTGTTGGTCAGTTGTCAACCAGGTTCATATATGTGTGTACAAACGTGCTGTGGCAGAAAGCTCTTTTCAACGTTCGACAAGTTTATCCATTGTGGCAGAACTTTTTTGCAACTACAAGTTGTTCAAGTGGACACCTCTCTGTTCCAATTCTTGTCAATGACCATTCAACATCCAACAGTCTTATTCAGTCTCAGATCAAATCATCTAAAGAATTCCGTTTAGCAAGTTTGGTTTTACCTATTAGAATTTGTCAATATAGGTTGATTATAAACCATGTGAACAATATTTTATTTTGTGCAAAGCTTTTATCTGAGCAAGCATCTACATTTTAACTTGCTCTTCTTTTTTTTTTAAATGGAAAAAATATTTAGATTTTTTGGAATAATTTTTGCATCTGTTGGTAATGGTGTACGAATGAATTGATTTTCTTCAACTTAATGTAAAGGACTGAAAGGTATCTATTCCATCAAGTTTATTTGAGACTAGAACCCAATCTCAACCCTTTTTTATTCTACCATACCATCTATTAAGTTTCTTAATATATTTTTAGCTACATGTATCTAACGAATCTGATGTCCAGCTAGTTATTGTAATTGTATTGGGAGTTTGCAGTCCTTTTTCTTAACACACGATTTAACAAATACTTTTTATATTAGTGCTTTGGATTAACATGTTTATACAAGGCCCCTTGTTTTTGATTTGATAACACCCTTTGGAGAAATATGATAGTGTAAAGCCCCTCTTTTAACTTTGTTAGCTCCATGTGGAGTTTTTGATATCCATGTAGTTTAATTTCTTCCTTTTTTTATTTTGTCATTTCTAGCATCTATTAGATAGATGCTAGGTGTTCCTCTTTTCTTTTCAACTTGTGTCTGATCTTTAGTATTGCATTGTTGGTTTTTGCATCTTTGTTTTTGTTTCATTATTTATGCAGAGAAAAAGATTTTCTACTGTCTTAAAAAGTTTTTCTACTTTCTTTTGTAGTCAGGAAGAAATTATTTAAGAATTTTTGAAATTGAAAACAAAACACCAGAATATTGATTCCCTACTTGTTGAGTTGGTTCACGATAATTTCTGAAAAATTTAGTTTTAATGTTTTTCATATGCCTAGAGATTTCTCTGAGCTTTGGTAATTTTCTAACCTGACTTTTAATCTCTGAGAAAGCAAGTCATTTTTTGAGTTAAAGTTGCTGACTTTAAATAACAAATCTATTTGCATATTTCTTGTCCATATACAGTCCCAATCATAAGCTGCAAGGCAACATCGTATCAGATTATGGAGCCTCTAAATGATAGACCTTACAACTGTTTACTGTCATTTTTTTTGCCTTGTTGCCAGCTTGATTTCGTATTTTTTACCAAGGTGATCATAAATTCCATACTCGTTTCCTTATAAAATCAATATTTGTTCTCTATTAGCGTGTTCATCACGCCTTCGGGGGTGATTGATAGTTCTAATTTTAGTTGCTTCTATTTACTTTTTTCAATGTGGTAATAAAGTCAATGCATTTCTGGACATATGTTGAGAGCATATAGGTGAGATCTTGCATTGAAGAATGATCTTTCTGTGATAAAATTTGCACGATGATATAGATATTGGAATTAAGACTCAGGTGTCTACCTATTTGGAGATTAAACATGCAGTACTTCATTGGATCAATTAAATATAAATACCCATCTCTATTCATACATAATTTTAAGTAAAAAGACCTATTTATTCACACATGCAAACATATAAATATTGAATATTTTCACTCGTGAGTCTTGAAAACATTTATTTGACATATCCAAATTCTTCTCTTGAAAGAGATCTGGATGACGGATTTTTTCTCGTGAGTCTTGAAAATATTTATTTGACCTATTTATTCAGACTCTGTAGAAGCGATTTGGGGAGAGTGTTTGAACATTTAATCTATTTGAGTGTAGGTTATGGTAGTTGTTGAAGGATTCTATCACAGACCCAGACTGAAAACTTGAACAAAAGAAACAAAATCAAAATCCTTTCAAGATGAAACCTACAGCAAATTGTTACGACATGGAAACCTTTTCAAGGTAGTAAATTTCAGTTAGGAGAAACATAGGTTTTACTTGATATAAACAACTGTTATTACCAGTAAATGAATACGATAAGTATACAAAATAAAACCCAGAATATACGTAGGAAGGAAAAGACGAACAAAAATAAGAATATTCAACTCACTTAGATTAACTTCTTTATTATTCTGCCTTTCTGAGATATAAAGAGAATTAGTTATAGTCCTTTTGATTTCTCTCGAATTTTTCATGAATTTTTTGAATATGATGCTCATGGAAAACCACACTTTCTAAATGATAATACTAGGAGCCATATTTCACATATATTTTAAGGAGGTTTCAAATTAGTAACACACATCCATGTTTTAAGTTATATTGAGAAGGACTTACTTAACTCCCAGTTAATATTGAAATAATTAATGAAACCATAACAAATCTTAGATGCATAATCACAATTTAAGAGCAAGTGATTCACCTCTTTTGTGTTATTAAAACACATAACACATCTTGTGGGACTTAAGTATCTTTTTTCTTAAGATGCTCCATATTAAAATCTTCCCATGAATAGTGAACCATAGAAAAACTTTAGCTTTCGGCCATGAATTAGACGCCCATATCTTCTCCAAAAATAATCTTCACTGTCAACAATAGAGTTGGCAATTTTTTGATTATATCCATCCTTGACTATGTAAAGACCTGAACCTTTAAAGTTATAGAGAATAATATATTAGGATTTTAAGGAATACAAAAGCCTTGAAGGAGATTATTTAGTTCCCTGTGAGCCTCATTTTGAGAACCATCCTCATTTTAGAATATTTTCCAACTTCTAATAATATATTCTTGTGAGATACTTTTCAACCAATGGTCCTTTACCTTGTGTCCCCACACATCTTTGCTTTCCTTGCTCATTCTTCTAAGTTCCTCCTTCATTTGAAGTGGGTGTTCACAAATCTATCTAAATCTTCCGAAAAGTTTATAAATTCTCCATTTTGTACGTTTTTGAACATCTTTTAAGTAATAAATCCCTTGCCTCCCTAATGCTCTTCCAATTTTTCAATCCTTGAGGCAAGTCTTTTATAGTGAATATTCTTCAAGGATTTCCACTATCAAGATACTTCTCCATTAGAATATTGATCCAATGTTCAGAGTACTTATGCCAAGTCTCCAAACTATTTTATCAATAAGTGTTATATTGAACATTTTGATATTTATTATGCATGCACCTCCTAGACAAGTTGGCTTGTAAATGGTCTTCCAAGCCACCAAGGGAAATTTTAATTTCTCACCTATTACTCGCCAAAAAAATGTTGTAAGAGTTTTATCCATTTATTTGATGATTCCTTTGGGTGCAACCATTGGAGAAAGCCAATATATAGGCATGGCTTCAAGGACAACTTTGATAAGAGCTGGTCTACCTATTGAGTACAAGAGCTTACCTTTCAAATTGTTGAGCTTACTTCTAATTTTATCAACTAAGTTTTTCCACGTGTTATTTCCCTATTCCTTTAAAAAGAGGAAATCCAAAATATGTTTTTGAGAGGGTGGATTTCTCTATATTTGAGATACTATGGAGAAAATTCTAGAGCTCAAAGATATCATTAAGGAATATCACTTTTGATTTTCTCCTACTGATTAATTGTCTTGAGGATTTCTCATATCTTGATAAAATGTCTCTAATCTCATATATTTCATGAAAATGAGGGGAGAAAGAGATCAAGGTGTCATCCAAAAACTAATGATGAGTGTGGGTCATTCTTGATGAGGTAGCTTGGATACCTTTAATTTTGAAACAATATTGTAAAGCTTTGAATTTTCTGTCAAGAGCCTCAACCATAAACATAAATAGATGGGTTGAGAGGGGTTCCCCTTGTTGTAAACCTTTGGAGGAAGAAAATAATCTTTCTAGATAACCATTGACAAGCATATAAAGAATGTAGGGGTAACATAACAAATTTTGATCCAAATTTTCCATTCATCTCTAAAACCAAACCTTTGTAGTATACCATCTAGAAAGTCCTAGTTGACTATATCATATGCCATGGATATATCCAACTTGATAAGCATTTATTTCCTTTTTGAAGTACTTATGGAATGTATGATCTTGTGGGCCAAGATGAAACCATTTATAATTTATCTTCTTTTGGCAAACCCACATTTCTCCTTTGAGATCAATGATGGGAGGATTATTTGGA
This sequence comes from Torreya grandis, assembly GCA_037957365.1. Classification (NCBI taxonomy): domain Eukaryota; kingdom Viridiplantae; phylum Streptophyta; class Pinopsida; order Cupressales; family Taxaceae; genus Torreya; species Torreya grandis. Next base: position 280,234 of record JARHVA010000686.1, on the reverse strand, counting down.
GTCTATTAGCAATAAATTTAGAGATAATTTTGTGGATGATATTAGAGAGAGAGAGAGAGAGAGAGAGAGAGAGAGAGGCCTAAAATCCTCTAGGTATTTTGAATCCGATTTGTTAGGGATAAGTGCCAAAAAGGTATCATTGAGATATTTTAATATAGCCTTCGTATTTTTAGATTCTTGAATGATCTCTCTAAGTTCTTTACCAAGGACCTCCTAGAAATGCTAAAAATATAGAGCGGGAAGCCATTTGATCCCAGAGATCTATCACATGCCATGTTAAAAATGGCTACTTTAACTTCTTCTAAGGAAATGTCGGCCATCAATTAATAATTATCATGCTTGTTGACCAAATGAGGGATTTGATTAAGGAAGGTTTCTTGTTGTTCTCTACTTGAACTATGATCTTCATTAAGATGTCTTTCTACAATTCTAACATAACCTCTTTGATTTCCCTTGGATCCTCCACTATCAAACCTTCTCTTATGTTTAACTTCCTTATAAATTTGTGTTGCCTCATCATTTTTTAAGTTTGTGGAAGAATTTAGTATTCATATCTCACTTTTTGAGCCATCTAATCCTTGATTTCTAGCTCCAATAGATTTTTCCCTTTTTGAGGATATCTTCCAGCTTAGAGGCAACTTCCTTTTCTTCCTCTATGATATTTTCATTATTTATTCCTTCCATCTTTATCTATTGGATACTTTCAATTCTAGTCTCGAGATTAATTTTCTCCTGAAAGATGTTCTTAAAATATTCCTTATTCTAGGATTTTAAAACTACTTTGAGACTCTTCAAAATTTTAGAGAATTGAAACATTTTCATACCATACCATATGTTAAGAGTATTCTAGTGCTTGATAACCATGTCCTAAAACTATTGGTGTTCCATCCACATTTTTTCAAATTTGAAAAGGGATTTCCTAAGTCAGGTGTCATCTTCTTTCCATAAAGCTATAGGCTAGTGATTTGATCTAACAAACTCTACGTCTTTTTGGAATAGAAGGTAATTGTTGGTCAACCAGTTCTTTGAATCAAGGAATCTATCTAAAATTTCCATAATGAGATCCTTACCTTTTCTCCTATTACTCCAAGTAAACCACCATTTAGGGGCTTTGATCTCCAAGACATTTGTCTCATCTATGAAAAAATGGGAAATAAAATTACTAAGATTCTCCAGTCTTCCTCCTTGATTTTATCAAGCATCCAATTTCACATTAAATTCACCCCCAACTATCCATGTAGAGTTTGGATCATTGTCCATTTTTAATCCTATCTGCTTCCAAACTTTTTATTTCTCTCCTTTGTTTTGTGAGCCATAAGTATTTACCATAGTAAAGTTGAAAGAAAATTTAAGGCTAACCACTTTGCATAAGAGATATTGGCCCTCTATTATGATATTTTCCAATTTGAATGTGAGTTTATTCCAAATAATAATTAATCCTCTTGTTATTCCTACTATATTTATTCTAAACAACCCCCTATTTAAACTACTTGAAAGACCCTTAATTTGAGCTAAAAGAATCTCCATCTTGGTTTCTTAAAGCATGAGGATATATGGGTTACTATAATTAATAAGATAGTTCAATATTATTATTTTATTTAGCGCATTAAGGTCCCTTATATCCTAGGAGACAATAGTCATTGAGTAGGTTTGATTAGTTTAATGCTTGTCAAGAGAGTATTTACCTATTTCTGGCCACCTACTACTACCTCTTTCATAGTTACCTCATATATTTTCTTATTTTTGTTTGGTCTTCCTATTGGTTTGGCATCCTTTTGGATAATGATTGTGAGTTTCAAATATCCCTATCATATTCTCTTCCATGTCATAATATGGGTCTTATTTTCCTCTCAATTGGCCCATTGTTTTCCTTTTTTATTTTGCTCCATGTTATTCTTTTTCTTTTGGCATTCCTTACCTTCATCTTTATCCTAATGTTTTGGAATTTCATTGATAGGGTCCTAAAGGTGATTTTCTAGGTCTTCCTTGAACCCATAATCTTCCATTACATCTTAATTTTCCATCACATTTTTTCTATTTGCTATTGTGTTTCTAGAACACTTTTAGTTTCCCCTAAAATCCTTTTGGTTGGTTCAGGTCTTTCCTAGATTTTTACCATGGATACATTGGGTTGTATTGATCATCTTGTTTCTAGCTATATACTTATTTATTGTTTTTTAAAACCATCAACATACTTTTCAATCATTTCAGATGTGTTATGTTGATCTCTTAATTTATATATGATAGAACAATCCTTGATGAGCTACCCATATTCATGGCATTATCTACATCTAAAGGGGATGCTTTCATAATCCAAATATTGGGTCCATTTGATTTCTCTTGCTCTTAACATTATGATTTTTTGGTAGAGGATTAGATAAATCTAATTCAACATAGATTATGGCATAACTAGAGAGGCTTTTTCCTTGACATGTCTTTGATGTTTTCATAGATTTACCTAAAACATTGGCTATAGTTTTGAATACATACCTTGACATATTTATTTTGGTAGGACATACATGTAGATCCATAATTTTGTTGGTGTTGGCAGCTCCTCTATTATCTTGAATGTAGTTTGTCAATGTTTCATGAAAAACCCCACATTTCTATAAAAATACAAACTTCACCCAAAGACTCTATCATGACCCAAATAATTTGAAAAAACCTCTATGAAATACCATCTTGCACATGTTTTAGTTGAAACTCTTCATTTTTTCTCCAAACTTTTCTTGTCCATGCCTACAATTCTTCCAATTATAGTTGCACTCCTAATAATTTGTATATCAGGCTCCTTCCATACAAGCATGTTATATTCTTTTTTATGTTTCCTGGATCAAGCATGGCTACCAAATTCTCCTCAGAGGCTTGTATGCATGATCTTATAGACCTAGATTCTTCTTCTCAAACTTTTTCCTTCCCTGTTGCATCCATTATTTCATTGATTTTCTTGTCTGATGTTATTTTTCTTATACCAACCAACATTTACTTGAATGAAGATTTTTTAGGGAGTGGGGGAGGAAGAGTAGGGGTGGTGGGAGGTGGAGTGAATCCCCCCTATGGTTATTAATGGGATGGAGGGGGTGAATCCCTCCCTATGGTTATTAAGGGGATGGAGTGGGTGAATCCCTCCCTATGGTTATTAATTGATGAATCTACTACTTGATCTTTAATTTTTAGAAGATATGAATAAATGAAGGAAGAAACTTTAAAACCTAGGATAAAAATTTATTAAACACTAGAAAAACTCTTTCCCACAAATATATATTATTAGTAGGATTGTTCATTGTTATGAATTAGTAAAAAGGAAATAAAAAATGAATTATATTATAAGGTTTTTCATGATTTGAAAGAAATAAGAAATGCTCCACCTTAGTTTAGTTCCAACATTTGTTTCTAGAAATGTAAGAAATGGGGGATGTTGCATGTTAAAACACAAGAAACATGAACTAACATTTTTGCAGCACCTATTTTGTTTCCCTTGGATATGAAATTTATCATTTCTCATTTTTTCCAATGGTCTCTCTTTCAAAGCAGACTAGATGACCATTTCAACAACTCCCTTTTGGCTTAGATTCTACAATCTCCCACCTATCCTCTGTAATGATGATTCCATCAAACAATTGACTAATTTAGCGGGCACTTTCATCAAGTTGGATGAGAGCTCTAGGGGAAGTAGGACTACGGGGTTTTATGTATTCATTGACTTGTCCAAGCCTCTTTTCCACTCTATCAAGGTGGAATCTTCTCAAGGCTATTATACTCAATTTATCAACTTTGAAGGCCTTCGTTTTAGATGTTTTCATAACAACTGTATTGGTCACCATGTTGTATCATTTTCTTCTCTGGGATAGTTAGGTTGTTCGAGAGACTGGAAAAAGAAAGAGGACCCTTTCAATGATTATGATAAAAAATGAAGGACAAAGTGATTCTTTGTGCATATTTTAATCTTATGTTTTTAAATTTGAGTGGAGTTTATATAATTTCACACATTATAAATGCCCTCGATAGTTTTATGAACCTAGAAAAAATGATAAATAGTGAATGTTTTTGAGTTAGTAAATTATTTTTATATTAAGATTCTAATGTTGAATCATCATTATGTCTCGTATATTTTTTTTTTGGTATTTCAAGAGATAATAACATTAAGGGAGTTGTAACTGAATGCAATGTTACCAAATCTAAAGAAGATAAATTTAGACCTTTTCTTGGAGATCACCAAAAATGAGCTAAATTTTGAGGGTTTTATTTTGATAAAGAGTCTTTCATTAAATGTTACGAGGATTTCTATCCCATTTTGCCACCAAAATATTCATATGTAATTTAAATTAATTATAAAAACTTTATTAAGTTAGGTAGTGCCTAATAATGTTGAAAAAAAAAAGTAGTATATGATATCTAATTGTTTCACACTAATAATTTATAATAAGTGTCATCACAATTGATTTTTTTAAGAAATCTCAACTTTTAAACTATTGATCATATAATCATAATTTTTGTAAACATATTTTATAATATTTCAGTTTTGATTTCTACATTATAATTTAAAAACTCTAAATTATTTACTTCTTAACATTTAACTATATTCAAATTATCCTTAGAAAAACTTAAGACCTCTTACTTTATTAAATTTACATTTTTTTTCTAATGACAATTTATCATGAGCAAATTATATTTATTGAGGTACTTTATAAACTCTCACCTTATAAATATATATAATAATAAAATATTAATAGATTTATAAAGCCCTAATGAAATAATCATATATATTTTTTAGTGTTATTGCTATTGCTCTTGATATTACATTTTAGTAGATGAAAATCATTCCCATTTAATGTTTTCATGTGAAATAACATTAACGATAAAAGTATGTAAAATAATATTAATAATAAATTTTATTTTCATAAAAATAAAACTACATTAAAATCATTTTAATTTTTTTTTAAATATTTTAAAATTGATATATAAATAATTTAAAAAATATATTCTAAATATTTTAAATTTGATATATAAATAATTAAAAATATATATATTCTAATATTTCAAAATTGATATATGAAAAGAGTCTTTAAACAATAATATATATTTTGTTATAACTAAATTGTTAACAATTATATAATTTTTTTCATTTAAATTAGTTATTTTTATATAATATATTAAGAAAATCCAAAACTTTACAATATATTAAAATTGATGAATGATAACAACTTAACATAATACCTTTAATTTAAAAATAGTAAATAATACTTTAAAATTAAAATATAGTTTTTCCTTTCTTGAAGTTTAATAATGTCCACATTTCATAAGCAGATGGTAGTCATTTAGATGGACTTGATTACATCAAATTTGATCTATGTATTTGTTTGACACCCATTTCCCTCTCTTTCCAACAATATAGTTGTAAACATTATCATCCATGTTAAATATTTGTTAAAATATAGTTTTTTCCTTCCCAAAATTTAGTAATGTCCATATTTAATAACTAGGTGGTAGTCATTTAGATGGAATTGATGACACTATGTATTTGTTTGCCACCCATGGCCCTCAATTTCCAACAATATAGTTGTAAACATTGTCATCAGTGTTAAATATCGTTCAAATAAGATATAAATATTTCATTATAAATGTGTGGCTTGACATGTAATGAAGCTTGATCCTAAAAAAATTGAATGCACCTCTAAAAATATTAGTTTTTCATTGTTAAAATAGTTCTTAATAGGGGAAGGTACCCGACATAGAGTACCCTAACTTGTTACCATGTAGATTTTATGTGGTATCATGTTTGATATTAAAACATTTACCCATTTTAATATGTCATATTAGCTACTTATAACTAAGGTTTAAATATCTAAGTCATTAAATATTTTATGATATAATCAATTTTATCATGAGAGGTCTTATATACATTTTATTAACTTATGATCAAAACTTGACCCTTTGAGTACCAATACTTGAAATTAAAAACCCATTCATAGTTAGGTGGCAAGTATATTCATATTTTAAAAATTGCTTTTAACAATATTTACTCACCATAATAAAACATATGAAACCATAAAACAAATATTTAGGGTTCATTTCAAATGATTCGTTTAAGCAACCAACAATGTCACCATTCTACCATGTGTAGACCCTATGGCCACCCAGTTTAGCATAATTTATTTTAATTATTCATTCTTTGCTCCCAATATCTTATTTGGAAATGCTGCATGATAAGTATTTTATCTCTTTTCCATCGAGGCTTTGTCTATTTGTGCATGTTTATTAAAGGTAAATGATCTTGCATGTCTTGTTATGGAGAGCTCTAGTGATGTTGTCCCAAAATGGGAGAGCAGGGTGAGTTACTTATTTAGTGTGACTTGGTCGCTAATTTTTTATTCCATATCTAGAGGGGTAATTTTTATAGACAATGGATTTTTGAGGCTCTTAGATGGAAGAGGGAGGATGGATTGCTCAACACAATAAGAGATTGTTAATTATTAGTCTTGAATGCCTGAATGGAAAGCTATGGAGAATCAATGTGATGATTTTGAAACCTATGAAGTATATGGTGCTTTTAGTTTCAATTCCATGATCCTTGTTTGTAAATTCCAATTTAAAAGTGGAGTTTATACTACAATAGACTAGAGTGTGCCAAGAAAAGAATGCAAAACTACACCACTAGGTGGTGTAGAGAAGGAACCACCATGAATAGTTTGAAGAGTACTATTATATATGGTCTTTATCATCCTCATGATATCTATAAAAACACAAACTCTAAGGAATATAATAACTACTTGAATGATGATTTATGTGTTGCAACAACTACTATGAAGGATGGGTTTAGAGTATGCAAATTAAAGAGAACAAATTTCATTGGTGGGTATACTTATGGATCTGTTCCTGCAATCTCATTCTTAAAGATATGTATTGTTCTGTAAGAAATTACAAATCCTCATCAAGTGATAAATCAACCCACTTCAGTTAATCAATTTCCATATTCTTCTGGAACCATTCTAGTGGTTCTCTAAAGGTATGCAACATTTGCCTTATGGGTGCAAGTTTGGGTACACTTGGGGAATTTTTGGTTATAGAATTTGGTGTGGGATTTTATATTTGTATAAGGAAAACCAAAATAAATATTTTTTTAAGAAAGTAATGACTTTTAAATCTAAGTTCAAGAGATCTGATCAGGTTTTCTTACTTAAAGTTAGAAGAGTTAACTAAAAAATTGGGTGTAAGTTGGATCCTTTAATTTCCAAGGTGATTCTTCATGATAGGAAGACTTTGGTGATCAATAAAATCAATGGGGATATTGGAGAGAAATATTCTCAAATGATAATATCAACTCTGGTAAATGTTCATCATAGGAATTTGGTTTGTTTTCAAGGTGTCAACACCTAAAATATGCCACACCAAGTATCATTATTTTACAACTAGGGTCCATCACTAACAATACCACCAAGACTAGCTAATTAACCATCATATCATAACTTATTCAATCATAGATCAATTAATCCCATGATTAATTATTTTAAATAATCCTAATTATATCAATCATCCCACTTAAATCCCACTAACATTACCCCATGTCTAATCAACTAATTAATTAGTTAATTGACTCTTTATTAAATCCTACACCAACTATTCACATAATAATTTAAAAATACACCTCACCTTCCACCTCAAACTAAATTATCTCATCTATCTGATCATCCACATCAAATCCCACTTAATCTTCCATGATCCCAAAGTCCTCACCAACCTCCATTATCAAAATAAAATAATCAAACTTTCCTTCCTATTTTCAAAGATTCCCCATTATCTCTACCAAATTTCCCAAATTACTTACTAACCTCCATTATAAAAATGAAAAACCCCCACTATCTCTACCAAATCTCCCATAGTCCTCATCTTGACAAAGTCCAAAGGGAGTGAGTGAGACCTCCAGGAGTGCAAGTTTTGAACCATCAAATTCTAATTGAAAAACACTCAACAGATTGTTGATCATACTACTGGCCATGACCTTTTAATTTCTTACATTTGAATAGGAGAAGAAGCACTAAATAAAGTAAGTAAAATAAATAAAAGTCATCCTTTTACTATTACATCATGATTCCTTGCCAAGCAAACTATCTAATTATCTGTGGATATTTATAGTTGAAAAATTTGGATTTAGTTATTTTTAACTAAGTTTTGAGATATATGTTGTTATGGGACAATAATATATTGCTTAGATTACATGTTTATATTACTATGATCTAGTTGTAGTGTATGTGTTTGCATTATGAACATGTTGATTTGTTATATTAGCTATAAATTATGATGTATGTATATCATGATATAGTGATTTAACTACCTGCTTGTTGTGAGGGTGACATAGGAGAACTCATCCCTTAGATTATGGTGAAGGGAGAGCATCATTAGAGAGAGTGACATAGATGGAGATGTCAGAGGATGATTCAAAAACTGCATGGAACCCTAGACACACCATAAATAGATAGCACATGTTAAATGCATAATAAGTGGTTAGCATAATATGTTTTGATATTGTTTGCATTAAAAAGTCATTTATATATGGTTTGCTAGCATAGTTTAATGGTTTATGCATGATTATTTGTTTGTGATAGTTTAGATTTATGCTTAGATAAATTAATCTTGTGTGACTAGCTGTTGGAACTACCGTATGTAGACCAATTGGCATATTTTAATAATGTTGAGAATACAAGCTCATTATCATAATGATATTTAAAAATATCATTATTGGACTTAAAGGTTTATTATTATTAGATAATGACTTAATATAGATATTTATCATCATCATAATTGTGTTATAATTAATTATTTAAGTTAGAAAAATAAAAAGGGGAAATAAAATAAATAGATTGTGATAATTTATATTTTAGGAAAAAACTAAGAATTCTCTACAATAAAGAGAAAATAAAAAAATAAAAGAGAATCTTTGGATAAAATAAAGATATTCATAAAAAAAGAAAAAGGAATAAGACAAAAATAAATAAAAACATGAAAATCTTAGAATAAAGCTAAGCAAAAACAAAAAAAAATAGAGGTTTAAAGGAAATTCATACATAAATGGATAAAAGGGGGCATAATGGGACAAAGAAAGAGGGAAGTAGCATAGGAGGAGAGAAGAAGGGCGCATCCTAGAAGGAAGAGAGATGAAGCTAGGTAAAATATTCTTTGTTCGGAGTCCACTACTTTAATTTGAATGCCATAGTGAGGTAGGTGATGTTTTAAAATTCGTGATATTTTTCTATGTGATGAACTCTATGAATTGTGGCAAACCCATATATGTATTTGAAGTGATTTATTGTATAAGAATTGATAATATCATAGTATATTGGGCTTATGTATACTATAAGAATTGAGTATTTATAAGAATTGAATATATATAAACACCAACTATTTCTATTATAGTTTATATATAAATGACAACTACATCACACTTAAAGTATGGATAGGATCACGAAAATGCCAAATACACCAACTACAGTTTATGTATACTATCACACTTACACTCATTGGGTTTACATAGGCATTTTATTCATTTGTAAAAAATACACTTATATCTTATTGTGTAATAAGATATATAAGGATTCATAATATTTTCTTTTATACAAGATCAACTAGTTTACATAGTAATGTTTATGTTATATTATATTTGATTACACTTATATACTTTTATACAAGATTATGATATATGAATAGGCATTTTGAAATAAAGCCATTAAAACACATATTTATAACAAAAGGCAGTGACAATCTATGTATAAGTAAAAACACCTAGGTATTAAAGGATGGGGTATTACTCTTATGCCTAGGATCTCTCTGTTACCAATAGCATAATAATTGGGGATATTTATGACTAGTGATGTCTCTATATATTAGGGTGAAATAATTTGTGTGTTAGCATTTGGAAGAGTAAGACTTATATTTGATAGTCTTATATTTTTATAAATATATTTTTATAGCAGCGACTTGTCCTTAGTAAAGATATTATATTTAGAATTTTGTAACCTATATAAAAGGGAGTGCATCCAAAAATAATGCCTTATTATCACACACACACGATGGTGGTTCATTGCTTACTTATTACTTTTTATAGTTGTATTTTATGTGATTGGATTGCATGTTCATTTTGTTATCTTAGTTATTTATTTGTCTTTGATAAATTATGTTTACACTTGAGTCTTGATTATTCGTATCTCGACCTAAATTTGTTTGCATTTGTGTTTTGAATTTTGTTTTGGTTTATCTATTATTTAGTGAATTATGTTTCCTTTTTGGATATTAATTTGCCATATTATGACCCTAAGTGGCAAGCCATTATACCTCAACTAGTCCCTACATGATTGACACACTTTTTATCATGATTCATTTATAATTATGATGCATAGTATCATTTTCAAAATTAAAAACCAAGTGATCAAATATTATACATAATGTGCACAAAGAGCATCTCTCCTTGCACAATCTATCAGTCACCTACCTAATTGAGACATCAGTCCATTCTCCATAATCACAAATAGTAAACAAAATTGAAAAACATGGCTATCTCTATGATAATTAGGATGTGCATCTCCAAAATATGCATATACCAACTAGTCATAATACATGTCACATCAATGAAGTAAATGCCATCATATTATCACATCCATTCATATTTGCTATCTAACAACACAAGTGTAATATCAATCAACAAGTACGATAACAAAATCATTGTAATATAATGTATCACATCAACATCCATATTCTGTTGAACATATAAATCTAAAATCTGAAATCAAAACACAAGCAACATCAAAATATCAAAAGAATATCATAGTCCATGTACAAAATATAGCCAAAAGAATGAATATATATCTCCAAATCAAGTTTTATACATCATGAGAATATATATCTCATTTGTCACAAAACAATAGAGTTTCAATATCAGCTTTCGCTTTTCCCATCTCTGAAAGGACTCTGATCAAAATTATATCCTCAACTAGGTGTTGGTGGCCATTGTGGTAGTGGTCCCATCACTCTCTATTGTGGTGTTGGATGTGCCACTGACCTCTCTGAAGTTGAAGTGTGGCATGATTTAGATGTACATATGGACCTCTAACTCTGAATGTACACTTTTTTAGTAGGATCTCTACCCTCTACTAGCACCACTAACTCATTAATGATCTGATAGTATGTAATATCATCCTTAGCTTGCACCATGTTAGCAAGTGACTTGGCTAGGCCCTAATAAAATACAATTTATCATGCCATGTTGTGTTCTCTATGGAGCCTCTAAACATTTTCTTGGGCTTGGTTTTACTTTGTGTGAGACTTGCCTTACTCAGTAACATTTTTCACGAGTTCTACATCCCACATGGTGAGCTGACCCTGTATAGTAGTCATTTGAGAAACCTAGCCTCTCAATGTTATGAGATATGTATCTTGATTTGCAATAATACCATGTAATCTCATAGTCTCATCTCTATTATTCATGACATCAAATTGCTTATGCATATCAAAATTAGATCAATTTTATTTCATTTACTTCTATTTTATTTATAAAACTGATCTTAAAGAACCACATTCTTCTAATTTTACATTTAACAAATTCATTCTTCTAGCCTAATCAGACCCTTTCTTCTAATTACACCCATTTCAAATTTGAGTGCTATCACCTTTTTTTGTTGATCTCACAATTTCTCAGGTTATTCCCACCAGTTTACAGTTAGTCCTCACTACTATCTCTAGTATGTTTGTATTATCATTATTTTTCAGTTGAGTTCATTAGTTTAGCATGATGTTATCATCGATTTATAGAATGATCCCATTGTTTAACCAATTGTTCGTATTCCTCTATGTTTTCACCATTTTGGGTGATTTTCACTTGAAAAATACATTTTTGTCATTTTATGGGTGATCTCACTAGTTTCCCCTTCATTCTCTCCATTTTGGGTGATTTCCGTTGAAAACCGTGTTATCATCATTTTGGTGATTTTCAACCATTTTGGAAATATCACTCAATCGGTCATGGCCTCATCATTTAACTATTGATACCACCATTTACAAGTGTGATATCACCATTTTAATTTCTTTAAAATGATGAGTTCATTTATCCAACCACTTCCAAGGGGAATTAAAATGGAATAAATGACAAAATTGACAAAAAAAGGAAAATACTTACTGATGGCCCATTCCCTATCAGTTAGTGGTACTCTTTCACTCATTTTCCAAGATGACTATGGTGTAGAATTGGAGCCATCTTATTCACTGCTCTCACAAACAAATCTAGAACTCCAAATCTCAAGAGGAGAGGATGAAAATGAATAGTTTTCACCCCCAGGGGATTAAATTATAGTTAGAATTTTGAATTGTTCACCCTTACCCGTTAAATGCTTCATTTTATTTCTAAGAGGCCTATTTGTAGCTCATTTATCCTATTTTCTTCCAATTATTTTGTTTCTAAGCCTCTTTTGCTATGGAACGTGTCATTTTCTTCTTTTTGAGGGCCCATCCATCAAAAATATTTTTTTGGCTATTCCCTCGAGGGGGCATCATGGGCTCTCCAAGTGTCTTTTAGGTCATTAACATGAACTTGATTTTCCATAAATTTAATAAAATTCAACAAAAATTTGAGTGCATCTCTTTATCTAATTGTGATTATTTTAAATGAATTTTTATTCTTTTAAAATGCATTGCTTCATCTAATGCCTTCTTAAACACATGAAAAATCTATACATCCAATTTTCACCACTTCCATGTCAAAATTGTGAGTCAAAACCATTTTTTGCAATAATACATTAATTATGCCAAAAACCATTGAAATTATCTAATTTTTCCACACATATCATGTGTATTTTCTTAAACATGTTGGGGTATCCTTGATTAGGGAAATGCAACATAACCAATTATTAGCTTCATCTAATTATCTCCAAGCCAAATTATTGCTTTGTAAGTGTATTTTCAACCAATTAAATGGGGTAATTATTTAGCTCTCAATATTGCATAGAAGGTTAATCAAGATTAATTGTCTAATCAAATTAAAAAAAATCTAACTTCTCCCTAAGTAAAAAAATCCATGGAATTGGAAAATATTGGAATTATATAAATTTAAAATTTAAAAAAAGGTGACATCATCATGACATCATGGGTTAAGTTGTCAAAGTTGGAAAAATATCAACATTAATACAACAAATATCATAAATGTTGAACCATGCCTCGTAAATGTTAGCCCATCCCTTCTTCTTACATATTCAATCTCTTAGATTAATGGAAGGCGAGGAATCATTCCTATCCCTCCATTTGGAGATCATGATGGATGGTCACCAATCATTCACTATGCCTATAAATTGAAAGTCCTCCCTCCATTATAGACAAGATTTTTAGTGCAAATAAACTATATAGAAATATAAATAAAGCTTCACCTCTTTTTCTTCTAATTGGTACACAAATTATTGAGATAGCATTTGGATAGATATTGAGGGCTTTCATACCATGACATTGATAAAGACTTTAAGCTCTACATCTGAGAACAAACATGTCTGTGTGTCAATTTTAAAGGAAACATCCAAATGGAAGGTGAAAGCCTCTTATTTATATTTCTATTGTTAATTTTGTTGCTTCAATTCTCTCCCATTCTAAATATTCATGGTTTATAAGTTGTGTTTCATGAATTTGTTTGATTTTAAATTGTTAACAAAGAAATTAACCTCTTTTAATCATTTTTTACCAACACTACATCATGGAGTGCACAACCTATAGTGACATCTAAATCTGGTATAATAACAACTTAAAATTGGATAACCTAATTTTATTGTTTGAGGAGACAAGACTAGACAAAACAATAATGTTTTTTATCAAGATCCATAGTAAAAGACCTAATATAAAAATTGGAATAAACATTTCACAAGATTGATTAGGTAATACTTATGTCAATCAATTATTTTAACACAAAACACTCTTAAAAATACTTTTGGTTTCATACACTACTTGGTATCATTGGTGTTATTAAAACATTTCTTAAAAAATAAGCCCTAAAAATAAAAAAGCCTTTCTGTTAAGGCTTGCTTTTACTCCAAGAAAGCTTCACTTATAACTAGTAGTTATCCCAAAGGTGTAAATTAAAATGAGGGGAGGGGAAGGGGGAGGTGTGTGACTTGATGTTTTTGTGAAGTGGTGTTTTTTAAATTGAAAGAGTGTAAATCATTAGTTGTACCTCACCCTAAGCCCATGACTGTTGACCCCATTTCACCTTTTTCACACACAACATTAAACAATAATAATAAGATATTTATGGTAGAGGTGATGGTGGAAAATGAGGTAGTGTTCCTTCATAGGGCATGCCAATGAGTTGTGTTAAGGGGTAAATTTTTTTCATGGTGAGCTTGAGCAATGACAAAGTGGTTGGAAAGGGAAAACCCATACATGACATGACAATGGTGAAATATTTCAAGGTGAGTTGGGTGGTAATGGTGAATGGCAATGACAGGGTATTTCAGATGATGGACTTTAAGAATCCCAACTACACACACACACACACACACACACACACACAATTAATTTATATAAAATATTTATATTTTATATATTTCAATATTTTTACATATTAAATATATGTATTAATATAATATATTATTAATATTCTGAAATTACTACATAATATATACATGAGGAGTACCACACCCCTCAGTAACACACACATCACGTGCCTCAAGTATCAAATGTATGTTACAATTCATATGTGTTTTGCATCCCCAAGGTGCTTCAATAGTTTACAAGTAGTGAGATTATTGAGATGATTAGTCATATTTCACTTGCTTTAATGAAGCCAAGGAGAGATATGTTATTTTATTTTATCATTTTTTTGGCTATATTCTTAAAATCATTTTCTTATTTATTAGGGTTTTAATTCATTGTTTTTTAAACTGTATTGTATAATTACAAATTACCCTCTTCTATGCCAACTTCCTCTAAGCCTCATCAATCTTGTGTTCACCAATTTAAATTTTAGGAGATGACTCCCACAAGCCTTGAGGTAATATTTTTTGCAACGTTAAGGGGGATATAGACTTTCCACTTGATTTTGATGATGATCAACTATCTCTTCTAACACTAAATGAATACATGTATAAATTATGGGGGAATGTGAAGGTAAGATTATATGTCAAAGATGACATGAAAATATTATAAGATGCTTGAGGCAAGTAAGTATCAATATAATTTTCTTTTTATTTATTTAATTATTTATTTATGTTATCAATTTTTTTAATTAATTTAATTTAATTATTTTCTTTCTAGTACTTTGAAAAAGAATTTTGATGCAAGCCAAAAATTTGTTTTCATAAAATTTCCAAATGAAATTCAAATGTCAACTGATTAAGCATAAAAATTTGTTGGAAATATTGTCATTGATATCAAAGGTCTAGCAATATTGGTGATAAAGGTCTCATTACATTTAATGGTGTTTTTAATATTCATATCTTGGCTAATGTGTGTTAATATTTATTTAATATTTTTTTAGTTGCATATAAGTCAAAAGAGGGCCCATGGAGAAGTCAAAGAATAATGGGGTAAAGACAAAAGAGGAATGCGACGCATTTTCTCATGAAGAGTCATCTTGAAAAATTTCAAAAGTCACCATGTGAAGACAAAAGAGGGCATGGTACATTTTTCCATGAAGGGACACTTTGAGGATTATGAAAAGTCATCAAGATAAAGACAAAAGAGGAAAAGATGCATTTGCTTATGAAGGGTCAACATATGACTTTTTAAATGCAAGGATATGAAAGGTCATGCAAGTTTGGCACCATTTTCCATGAGGATTGAATGGTCACAAAGGGTGAATGCCACATGTCATTTAGAAATCTATAAATAAAGGCTTGAGAAGCCATTTTTAAGATGTAAGAGTGTGCATGGTTTGTATTTGTTTTTGAAGAAAGAAAAGTAGGAGTTATTATAGAGTTCTATCATTTATTGAGTAAGCAACATTGAGAGATAGTTATGTTTTATACATAAGAGGGGTTGGTGCTCCTGTAGGTTGGTTCTCACAAATCTTTGGAAGGGGTTGGTGCTCCTGTGGGTTGGTGTTCAGAAATAGTTGATGTGTTGGTGCTCAGCAAAAGGGTTGGTGCTCCTGCAAGTTGGTGCTTACAAAAATTTTAATTTGATTTGGTGCTCATTCATATACTTGATATTATTCTCCATAGTTTCTTCTACTTTGGGTTTTCACATAAAAATCTGGTGTGTCTCTCTCTCTTGTGTGGTGCATATTATTATTTCAATTTTATTGCATATCTTGAATGTGTGATTAAGTGGTTAAAAAAATAAATTAGATTAAGTAAAAGATATATAATATACTGATTCACCCCCCCCTCTCAGTATATTTTATGCTTAATAATTAGTATCAGAGCATATTCCTTTGGAAAAAGTTTTATATCTTGAAGGTAGATCAGGAAAACACGATGGTTGGATCACATGAAATTTTTTCTACAAATAAGGTACCTTTGTTTGATGAGACAAATTATGATTTTTGGAGCATAAGGATGAAAACTTATTTAATGGCCCTTGGATTCGACATTTGGCAAGTAGTGGTGGAGGAATATGAAGAGCCACAGACACTTGTAACTACTCTGATAGAAAATAAGGAAAGTGAAAATAATGATAAAGCTTTAAATGCTATTTTATGTGGTTTATGTGAATTATAATTTGTTAAAGCTATGAAATATAAATTTGCTCATGAAACTTGGATAAAACTTAAGAATATTTACAAAGGTGATGGAAAGGTTCAGCAAGCTAAGCTTCAGACTTTTAGAAGATAGTTTGAGAGTTTGAATATGGAAGAGGAAGAAAATATAGCAAGTTATCTTTTGCAGGTTGATCAAATAGTTAATCAGATTCAAGGTCTTGGAGAAAAGTTAGAAGAATCAATTGTGGTAAAAAATGTTTTGAGATCTCTACCATTGAGATATGATGCAAAATTTTTGGCAATTGAAGAGATGAAGAATTTATCCAAGCTAAAAATGGATGAGCTACATGGTATTCTTACAGCATATGAGATGTGGACTGAACAAGAGAAACTCTCAAAGAGAGAAGCTACTTTCAAGACATCAAAGAAAGAGAAGGATAAGGTTCAAGAATCAAGTGACAATTCTAGTGATGATGAAGATGACAACAGATCTCTATTCATTTGCAAGTTGATAAAGGATACAGGTAAATATCAAAGAAAATTACCTTTTAAATATTTTAATTATGGAAAGATTAGACATTTTGTAGCTAAGTGCTCAGATAATGAAAATGGTGACAATGAAGAAGAAAAGTCTACATACAAGAAGAATTTCAAAGCAAAATTCAAGAATATATTTGAGAAGAAGATTTTGTATTCTAAAGATCCTAGCTCAGTCAAAGATAGTGGAGTCAGTGATTCAGAAGAAGAGATTATATTCATGGCCATACATGAAGATGCCTCCGTAAGCAAAAGTATAGATGATCAAGAAGAAGAATAGGATGAAGCTAAAGTAAATCTAGAAAGATCACTTGTTTATGCCTTAGAAGAGTTAAAAGCTCTTGAAAAGAAGAATCAAATATTAAAGCTCTAAATTGAGAAAAATGAAAAAGAGTCAAAAAAATAATTGAAGACCTACAAGCACACTTTGAAGAAGATAAGAAGAATGAATAAGATCTAACGATACAGTTGCAAAATTTAAGTAAATAATATGAAAGGTATGCTATTGAAATTGCTTCTTCAAAATTAGATCTTGAGAAAACAAATAAATCAATCAATGCTAGAGCAACCAATAATTCAAAATTTGAGAATAACAATAATATGTTGAATAAGATATTAGAAAGTCAAAGATCAATGTCAGATAAGATAGGTATATGATTTAAAAAAGAGAAAGGGGAGGCCACTAATTTCATAGAAAAAGAAAAAGGAAAGATCTATGATGAAGATCTTACAAAAGAGGAAATAAAAAGGGAAGAAGTTAAGAATATAGAGGACATCTCAAACAAAGAATGCTAAAGGGAACATAGCTACAATAGGCAATCAGGTCAGAGATACATAAATAGGTCCTATTTTTATGGTTAATATTTTTATTTTAATGAATATGGTCATAAGAAAATATAATGTCAAAAAAGGACTAACAATTTCAAAAACAAGAAGGAAAGTCATGCAGAGTTAAGCAGAAGCCACAACTCTTTTGTTCCTCTATCAGGATTTAATGAAGAGGGCATAATATGTTACAAGTGCAACAACTTTAGACACATAGCCTGGTACTATAAAATCATGTTCGAGTCAGTCAAGAAGGACTAGAGTTTCAAGGCTCTATTCATCAATAAGAAAGTTTAGACATGTTCATGGTAGAAGAAATAACCTAAAAAATCTATGTTGATACAGACAGCTTTGCATGCAAGAAATGAAAAAAAATCATGGTTTATTGATAGTGGATGTTTGAGGCACATGACAAGAGACAAAATCAAGTTCATAACCTTGAAGAAGATCAATGGTGGCATTGTGAAATTTAAAGATAATACTACTACCAGAATTGTCGAAAAGGTACACTAAGTTTGGATAATGGTAGAACTAAAACTAAAAATATTTTGTATGTAGATGATCTTAAGCATAATATTTTGTATGTAAGTCAAATGTGTGATCAAGGGCACACACTAAATTTTTATGCATAAGGTTGTGAAATTAATAGAAAAGATTCATATGTGTTGATTGTAGATGCTTAGAGAACATGCAATAATTTGTATATGTTATCAGACATCAAAGGTCAAAGATGTTATATGAATTAGATTAAAAAAAGTTGGCTATGGCATAGGATAATGGGACACATAAATCTTGATAATTTTATCAACATCAGAAAGAAGCAAGCAGTCAAAAATCTTCCAAAGATTACAAAGCCATCCGACACGTTTTATGAACCTTGTCAGCATGGGAAGCATACTAGAAGATGGTTCAAAACAAAAGAGTACTCAAGCACTCAGATGTTAGATCTTGTTCACACTAATCTATGTGGACCTATGAGAACTCAAAGTACTCAAGGTGATAAATATTTTATGTTGATTATTGATGATTTTTCACGTATGACTTGGGTAATATTTTTAATGAAAAAATAAGAAGCTTTCAGACATTTCAAAGTATTCAAAGCATTAGTCATGAATGAAACCAATTTAAAGATTAAGTGTATAAGATAAAATCAAGGAGAATAATTCATTTCAGATCATTTTATTGAGTTTTGTGAAGACCATGGAATAAAGAGACATTATTCAACAGCCAGAACTCCATAGTAAAATAGAGTAGTTGAGCAGAGAAATAGAACAGTTCAAGAGATGGTGAGGATACTGCTAAATGAATCCAATACACCAGATAAATATTGGAGAGAGATAATTATTATAGTATTGCATATTAATAATAGATCACTATTGAAATTCAATAGTGACAAGACCCCTTATGAACTATGGAAAGACAAACCAGCAATAGCTGATTATTTCAGAGTTTTTGGCAGTAGATGATTCATAAAAAAACTGATAAAAAACTTGGTAAGTTTGAATCCAGAGAAGACAAAGGTATATTTCTTGGTTATTTTTAAAAAATAAAATATTACAAATGTTATAATAAAAGAAACAAGAAAATTATTGAAAGTGCAAGTGTCAGGATAGAAGAAGATGGAACACAAAGAAACAGTGATCCAATAGACATTCTTAAAATCATTGAAGAGGAAGATTTTGAAGACTCAGATGAATATGAGAAGAAGAAAAAGGACACCAAAACTCCATCCAAATATGTATAAAAAATCATAATGAAAGTGACATCATTGGGGACATAAATGAAAGAATTTGCACCAGAAGAATGATGGTAAGTGAATCTGAACAAGTTAATTTCTCTTTGTTATCCAAAATTTAGCCTAGAACTTTTTCAGAAGCTAGACATGATAAGCATTGGGTTAAATAAATAGATGAAGAATTAAATTAGATAGAAAAGAATGATACTTGAGAATTAGTGCCTAGACCAAAAGATCACAATGTGATAGGAACAAAATGAGTTTATAGAAATAAGTTGAATGAAAATGGAGAAGTGATCAAGAATAAAGAAATATTAATATGTAAAGGATATGCTCAGATTTAGGGAATAGATTTTGAAGAAAATTTTGCACCAGTAGCAAGGCTAAATGATATTATAATGTTTCTTGCATATGTAATATTTAAAAATTTAAAAGTGTTTCGAATGGATGTCAAATCTACCTTCTTAAATGGGAATCTAGAAGAAGAGGGCTACATTAAGTAGCCTAAAGGATTTATTCTCTCAAATATTAGTAGCTATGTATGCATATTGAAGAAAGTACTGTATGGATTGAAACAAGCTCCCAAAGCTTGGTATGCAAGACTTGATAAGTACCTACAGGATCAAGGTTTCAAGAGAGGATTTACTGACAGTAATATCTACATCAAAATAGAAGGTGAACATCAATTTATTGTTGTGGTATATTTTGATGACATCATTTTTGGAGAAAACATTGAAAAGATGACAAAATAATTTTTTGATAATATGCAAAAAAAAAATTGAGATGTTTATGCTTGGAGCATTGTCATTTTTCTTAAGATTGAAAATATTTCAATCAAAAAAAAGAAATTTTCATAGCTCAAAGTAAATATGCCAAGGAAATGTTGAATAAATTTGGTTTTGAAGATTGTGCACTAGTTGGTATACCAATGTGTATAGGAAATAAGGTGCGCAAGGATGAAGATTCACCTGTTGTAGATCAATATTTATATAGATTTATGATTGGTAGTCTTTTATATTTGACAACATTGAGGCTAGACATCATGCAATCAGTAGGTATGGTTTCAAGATATCAGTCAGCTCCAAAATATAGTTCCGTTCAGTTGGTGAAGATAATATTTAGATATATCAAGGGGACACTGTATTATGGATTGTGGTATCCCACAGGCAGAGATTTCACTTTGGTTACTTATATAGATTCAGATTGGGTAGGTTGCTTGGATGACATAAAGAGTACAAGTGGAGGAGCTTTCTTCCTTGGTGATAGCTTAGTATCATGGCTAAGCAAAAAAAAAAAATCAATATCACTTTCTACAGCTGAATCAGAATATATTGTAGTAGTATTATGTTGTACTCAAGTGCTTTAGATAAAGCAAACTTTGGAAGATATCAAAATAAAATATGATGAACCTATTTCTATTTTTTATGACAACACAAGTGCTATTAATATTTCAAATAATCCAGTGATGCATTTAAGAATAAAACATATTCCCATCAAATATCACTTTTTGAGAGTTCAGGTTGCAGATCAATAGGTTAAGATGGAATATATCAGTACTACAAAGTAGATTGCAGATATTTTCACAAAGGCACTACCAAAATATACATTTGAGTATCTAGAGGAGAGATTGGGAGTAATTTCTTTTACTTCTTGCCATTGAGGTTTAGCATTAGTTGAGGGGGAGCTAAGTGTTAGCTCTAGGTAAGCCCTTTGCCATTGATGTCAAAGGGGGAGAAGAACATAAATAGGTATAGGTATAGGTATAGGTGTAGAAATATGTACAAGGAATAGGTACAGGGAATAGGTATAGCTTACTTCAATAAGGGGGAGAAAATGTATGTTTTTCAGATGGTAGTATGTACAGGTTTCAAGATGTGGTAGTTTCAGTTTGAGGTTGCCATCAATGATAAAGGGGGAGATTGTTGGAAATATTGTCATTGATGTCAAAGGTCTATAATTATTGGTGATAAAGACCCCAGTGCATCTAATGGTGTTTTTAATATTCATATCTTGGCTAATGTGTATTAATATTTATTTAATATTAATGAATATTTTTTTGGTCACATATAAGTCAAAAGAGGGCCCATGGAGAAGTCAAAGAGTCATGGGGTAAAGAAAAAAGAGGAATAAGATGCATTTTCTCATGAAGAGTCATCTTGAGAAATTCTAAGAGTCACCATGTGAAGACAAAAGAGGGCATGGTCATTTTTCCATGAAGGGACACTTTGAGGAATACAAAAAGTCACCAAGATAAAGACAAAAAAGGAAAGGATGCATTTGCTTATGAAGGGTCACCATATGACTTTTAAAATGTAAAGATACGAAAGGTCATGCAAGTTTGGTGTCATTTTCCATGAGAATTTAAGGGTCACAAAGGATGAATGCTAAAGGTCATTTGGAAAGCTATAAATAAAGGCCTGAGAAGCCATTTGTAAGATGTAAGAGTGCGCATGGTTTGTATTTATTTTCAAAGAGATAAAAGTAGGATATATTGTATAGTTATATCATTTGTTTAGTAAGAAACATTGAGAGATAATTGTGTTTTATACATAAGAGGGGTTGGTGCTCCTGTGGGTTGGTGCTCACAAATAGTTATTGTGTTGATGCTCGGCAAAAGGGTTGGTGCTCCTGCAAGTTGGTGATTGAAAACTTTATAATTTGAGTTGGTGCTCATTCATATACTTGAGATTTTTCTTCGTGGTTTTTCCCACCTCTCTCTCTCTCTCTCTCTCTCTCTCTCTCTCTCTCTCTCTCTCTCTCTCTCTCTCTCTCTCTCTCTCTCTCTCATATGGTGCATGCTATTGTATCAATTTTATTGCATATTTTAAATGTGTGATTAAGTGGTTAAAGAAAAGAAATAAAATTAAGTAAAAGATATATAATATACTGATTCACCCCCCTCTCAATATATTTCATGCTTAACAAAAGTGGTTGGTTACTTGTATTCAAAAATATTTTGGTCGAGCCTACTATTTTTTATAGAAAATAAAAAAATTGAATATAATATAATTATTTGATTTTTTAAATAATTATATTAAAAAAAATTCTTCTATTTTTGATGTGGTGTAAAAGTGGTACTAAATCATGTCATAAATGACATGCCAACATGACACAAATGTGATGCAACTAAAGTTGTTAAGTTAATTTTCTTTTACACCACCATTGCGCTATTAAAAATTTCATCAATTCCTCAATGTTTGACCATGAAAAATATAAAAAATAATCACTTTCAAACTTGAAATCCAAATTTTGATATAAATTACCCTCTTGAAGTAGTGGTTGTTCTTCTAGAGATATGGAGTCAGTTCTTGACATAAGAAGAATCAATTCCTTTTTTGTTGGATCTTCTTTTGATGTACACATGTCAGCTTACTATGAGAGATTTATGGAAGTGTTAAACTAGAAATAGACACTCCTTTTAAAGGTTAAGTAAATGTAATGTGAAGAGGTTTCCTATTATTAGAAAATAGAATACTAAGTTTTAGGGGAATTAACTGTCATAAAAGAGTGGAGGAGTTTATTAGTAGTAGTATTCTTTTATTATTAGGATTTAGGGAAGATAATACATAAAGGGAGCGTGGTTCTTGGTAGGAGAAATTCGGTATGTTAAAAGTGGATTGACTATCCCTATACTAATGGGTTGTCCTATGTTGTGATGTTTATTGATTACTATATGTTCCAAAATTAATGAAAACTAGTGTGTTTATTTGATTCTTGTCTCACATAAAATTTTATGTATGTATGATTTTGTAGTATTTTATAGTTTTGTCAAATATTTTTAGTGCAAGTGTGTGTGTTGATTTGCATTAGTTTGGTATTAGAGCACCATGGCCCAAAGGGGAGTACATATGAACTAGGAAGGTAAAGGAAAGATGAATGCAAGATAGAGGGGAAGCATAGGTGATGAATTAATTAGGAGATTATAGGTCATTGAGGCTAGGCTACCTCATGAGGATTTAGAGGAAGAACCAAAATTTCAAATGGGTCACATTAGAACCATAGATCCCATCAAAATGCTTATTAAAGTTGTATCCAAACAAGGAATAATGATTAAGGTTAAAGTTCTTAATTTTAAAGATGAACTAAATATTGAAGTGCTCACGGATTGGGTTCAAGAGTTAGATAAATACTATGATATGGAAGGAATTGAATAAAATGATCCACAAAAGGTAAAAGTTACAGCATAAAAAATGAAGTATGATGTTTCTCTATGGTGGAATAATCTCTAGAGTGTTGGGAGAAGACAAGGGAAAGAGAAAATCAAAACATGGCCAAATATTCTAAAATATTTAAAAGCCAATTTTATGCCCTCAAATTATCAATAAAAGATTTTTAGGGAGTTTCAAAATTTAAGGCAGAAAGACTCATCAATACAAGCTTATACTAGATAATCCCCAAGGTTACAAATTAGAACTAATTTACAAGAATATGATGAGCATGCAAAAATAAAATACATCAATGGGCTCATATTTCAAATCTAGGATGAGCTATCCCTACTCAAAGTGAACACTATGGATGAGGCATATCAACTTACCTTGAAAGTAGAGTAAAAATTGAATAGGTGGGGCAAGGTAGTGAGCAAAAGGGGTGGAAATTTTTAAAAAGAGGGAGAGTAAGTTCCTCTAAAACCACAAGGGAAGAAGAGTTAGAGAAAGGTAAGGAATCAAAGACTAATTATGGTGAAAGAGGTAATTTAGAGGTCAAGGTAGAGGTATATGCCAAAAAAGGGTTGGGTATTGGAGACCATTGAAGTGCTATAATTATGATGGGCCTCATAAATCCATTGACTATCCTACAAACTCTAGAGTTGCCAATGGAGCCATGATAGCTCAGGAGGAATCCTAAGTAGAATAAATTGAAGCCAAGACTAGAGAGAACTTACTGATGCAAAGAACCTTAAAACCAAGAGACCAAGAGTTCCTTGAATTGCATTGGGGAATAAAGATTGTGTTCTAAACAAATACAAGTGTAAATACAAAGTGTGCATGGTTATTATAGATGGAGGATCAAATGATAATATGGTAAGTATAGAAAAGGTGCAAAATTTACAGCTTTCTTGCATTCCAAAATCAAATTCTTATAAGATTTCCTAGTTGAAAAAAGATCATAGTGTGTTTGTGAATCAATCTTGTCTTGTTTATTTCAAAAATTGGTGTTTATAAAGACAATGTTATGTGACATAGTGCCAATGGATGCTTGTCATTTGATGTTGGGAAGGCCCTGGAAATACGACTAAAAGGTAATCCATCATGGAAAAGAAAACACTTACGAAGTACAACATGAGGGGAGGGAATTTTTTTTAAAACCATGGAAAGAGGAAGGGGGATATGAAATATATGTAGTAGCAATGTTGTATAAAAAAAATTCAAACAAACTAAAGGAAAAGTTTGTTATATTTTATGTCTTAGAGAAGAAAAAGACATGAAAAGAAAATGCACAAGAGGTGTATAATTTATTATCAAAGTATTTTGATGTAACCCCAATGAATTACCAATGGGATTGCCTCCATCATGAGGCATTACACACCATATTGATTTAGTGCCTAGAACAAAGCTCCCTATTCAAGTTGCATATAGGTTAGCTCCGAAGAGATGAAGAAATGAGAAAGCAAATATCGTATTTTTTAGATAAAAGTTTCATAAGGGAAAGCATGAGTCCTTGTGCCACATCAGTCCTAATATCACCAAAAAAATGAGGAAAATGGAGAATTTACGTGGATTCTTGAGCTATCAACAAAATTACAATAAATTACTGATATCCATTGCCTAGAATGGATGACATATTAAATTGCATGGCAGGTACAAAAATATTCTCCAAAGTGGATTTGAGTAGTGGTTACCATTAAATTCATATCCTAGAAGGAGATGAATAGAAGACAATGTTCAAGACCAAATATGGTTTGAAAGAGTGGTTTGTGATGCCATTCAGAATGTCTAATGCTCCTACCAAGTTTATGGAAAGTACAAACCAAGTATTTAGGCCATACATTGGAAAATTTATCAAAATTTATTTTGATGGCATATTGATTTTTATTAGAGACATAGAAGAGGATTTGGAAAGAGTGTTTGATACCATTAATATTGAAAAGTTGTTTGTCAATCTTGAGAGGATTGAATTTTGTAGATAAAAGTAGGTATTCTTTGGTAGCATGATTTCAGTAGATGGAATGAGAATGGACCCAAAAAATTAATTTTATACTTGAATGGTCTATCCCTAAAAGTATAATAGAGGTGAGGATCTTTCATGGATTAATCATTTTTTATAAGATATTTATTATAAATTTTAGTGGTATAAGAGCTCCATTGACTGATTGTATCAAGGGAAAGTCCTTTTTCTGGACTTAAGTAGCTGAAAAAAGTTTAGAACAACTTAAAAAGAAGGTGACAAAAGATTTAATTATTAATTTACACAGATTTGAAAATATTTTTACCACTGAGTTTGATGCTTTAGAGATTGCAATTGGGGGAGTGTTGAGTCAAGAAGGCAAACCAATAGCCTATTTTAGTGAAAAGGTAAATAACACCAAAAAAAGGTATGATATTTAAGATAAATAATTTTATTTTATTGTTTAGACACTAAAATAATGGAGGCACTATCTATTGCATAGAGAATTCATTTTGTTGATATATAATCAGGCACTAAAGCATATAAATTCTCAAGCCAAGTTATCTCATAAGCATGCCAAATGGGTGTCATTTTTACAAAGTTATAGGAAACACTAATATTGTGGTCGATGTTTTAAGTATGAGGTGTCAATTACTTGTTATAATGACTAATGAAGTTGTTGGATTTAAAGAAATGTAAGATGAATATGTAGATGATCCATATGTTAGGAAAATTATTGGTGATTTAAAAAATCCATTAGTTGCATGTGGTAAATTTTATGATGAATACTTATTTAATGATAGATTTTTATTTAAAGGACTCCAACTTTATATTCCCATTGGGACTAAGAGGGAAAAACTGATTAGAGAAATGCATTTCAATGGCTTTGAAGGTCATTTTGGTATAGAAAAGACTTACATCTTGATAAGTGACAAGTTTTTTTGGCTTCAAATGAGGAAGGATATCAATAAATTTATTTGTACATGTAGAATTTGTCAAGTGTCTAATGGTAAACAATAAAACATTGGATTTTATAAACATTTACTGGTACTTGAAGGACCACGGATTGATATTTCAATGGATTTTATCCTAGGATTTCCATGTACTCAGAGAGGTAATGATTGTATTTTGTTAGTGATAGCATAAAATAGTGGAGTTATTCTTGTCATAGGCAGAATTTACTTTCAATTCTGATGTTAATAGGTCTACAAGTAAATATCCTTTTCATATTATTTTGGGAAACAATCCAAAGGGCATAATGGATTTAATTCATCTTCATGTGGGGAAACAAAATAACCAAGATTTGAAGGACTTTGTGAAACATATACATGAAGTGAAATAACAATTTAGGTAAAGGTTTTATGTAGAAAATGAATAACATAAAAGTCATTTAGACTTGCACTAGAGAGTGAAATTATACCAAAAGGGTGAGCTAGTCATGGTGTACCTATATAAAGAAATATTTCCTCAAGGCACTTAAAGGTAAAATGAAACCAAAGAAAATTAGTCCTTGAAATATTCTCAAAAAGATTAATAAGAATGCATATTTGATAGACTTTCTAGAATAATTCGACATTAGTCCTATATTCAATGTTGTGGTTCTTTATTCCAATCATGAAAACTGGGAAGGAGTCTAGGATGAGAGCAAATTTGAAGAATGGACCAGGCATTTACTAAAGAAAATGAGAGAATAGATTGAGAAGATAGTGGATAACAAGATTACTACTACAAGGGCCAAGAATTATGAGATGTATTATTTAGTGAAATGGAAGGTATTATCAAATTTTGATAGCACTTGGATCACAAAAGAGGAACTTATGAAGTTAGCAAAACTCAATTTCATCAAACCAGGTTGTTTAGAATATTAAAATAAGGGGAGAATGATTTACACATGTCAACTTACTGTGATAAATTTATTGAATTGTTAAACTAAAAATAGACACTCCTTTTAAAGGTTAAATAATCATAGCTAGTAGAGGTTTCCTATTATTAGAAAATAGAAGACTAAGTTTTAGGGGAAATTAACTACCATAGAAGAGTGGAGGAGTTTATTAGTAGTAGCATTCTTTTTTTATTAGGATTTAGGGAAAATAATTCACAAAGGGAGTGCAGCTCTTGGTAGGAGAAATTTTGTGTGTTAAAAGTGGATTAATTGTCCTTGTATTGATGCACTATCATGTGTTGTGATGGTTGTTGATTTTATATTACGAAATTAATGAAAATTGTTGTATTTATTTGATTCCTACCTCACATCAAATTTTGAGTATGTATGATTATGTCATCTTCTACAATACTTCCAAATGTTTTGATTGTATATGTATGTGTTGATTTGTATCAAAGTTTTTCTTTTTGCCTCTTTCTAGTTGAAATTTATGTCTAATGTTATGATGGTATCAAATATCTACCATAATGTATGTCTAAATGAGCATACATTGGTATCTTCTTTATGGGTGGTAGTTATTTTTTTGTAAATGTGAAATGTGTTCCAGTGAAAACCTACCATATAGACAACGTAGGAAGAGGGTTTATGGCTACCATATTCAAACAAGAAAATATTAAAAAATTTGAGTATCTTAAAATCAAAATTCACATACTAAATTTTGTTTTTGGGATTTAATACATTATTTTATTGTCATGGATGTTATTAAATCTCTATTTATTTATACAGCACCCCTTTATACTAATTCTTAAAAAGTATAAAGTTTAATGCATCAATGTATTCATATACTTTTTGAATTCTAATTACGGTCCTATTAATGTACATTTCAACATATAATGAGTGGGAAAACATAGAGGCACGCTAATAAAATCCCAATCTAGAAGAACAATCAAATTTAGGGGTCTACAAATATACATCAAATATAAGTCCAATATACTAGGATCACTATATATGAGTCTCCATTGTCATCATTTTTTGTTCCTACCTGTATTTAGAAATCACCTTTGCACGTAAACTTCACCACTTAACCTATCATATTAACTTTAATGGACCTCATATGCATAGCTAGACCTCATGGATTGACCTCACGTGATGACTTAAATGTGCTTATGAATTGGCAAAAAGACATGACACAAGGATAAACTTCAAATGGCAATGTTATTATGTTACTCATAAACCTTAACGTCTCCAAAAACATTAAAATATGTTAAAAACCTTAAAATATGCTAATTGAGACCTCTAAAGACCATTTTAAGGCATCACAAGACATAAGATGGCTATCAAAAAGGTTAGGAGACATGAAAAGTCAAGTTTTGAATTATAGGGGTGATAATTTAAACTTTGAGGTCAATGTTGTTGTTCAATAACTTCATTTCTAGTGGATCTTCACTTTAAACTAGCACTACCAACATGTTTATGTGGGAAAATGATGTTTAAGACCATGTTCTTGGCCTCCCTTCATGCTTGATCGACAAACCCACCACCTATTCTAGCCTCAAGAACCACCTTACTAATACAATAAAAATGCAAAATTTTAGCATGACTTCACATGTGCATAAAATAGAAACCATAAGTCATTTAGATGATCCATAAGATCCTTCCTCTATGTGTTTGAAAAATCTTTTGTCACGGGTCATGAAATGCAACTTTTTGGCAGTGAAGAGACAACTTCTCAAGATCCAACAAGTAAAAATATATCCATTAGATCACACACACACACACATACAAATTACATGTGTTTCCATGAACTTAACATCCAAGTTGACCTGAAAAAACATTTTCACTACTGTTTAGAAGGATGAAAACACTAACAACAAATGTTGTCAAAGTCAGAGTTGTTTGAGAACTCCATTTTTGGTCATTATTTGTTGAAAATTGGAATTACCAACATGTTTGGATGGGAAAATAACATTTAGGACTATGTTATTGGCCTCCCATCATGCCTGGTCAACAAACCCACCACCCATTTTGGCCTGAAGAATGACCTTCCCAATATAAGAAAAATGCATAATTTTAGCGTAACTTCACACGTGCATAAAAATAAAAGCATATGTCATTTAAATAAACCATAAGATTCTTAATCTTGGTGTCTAAAAAATATTATTTCACCCTAGAACACT
The DNA here is from genome assembly GCA_037957365.1 of Torreya grandis. Lineage (NCBI taxonomy): Eukaryota > Viridiplantae > Streptophyta > Pinopsida > Cupressales > Taxaceae > Torreya > Torreya grandis. The sequence goes on along the minus strand of JARHVA010000686.1, from coordinate 250,310 downwards.
TTGGATGAACCTTTGAGATCAATTCGTGGCATAGGTTGTAGTGATAGGTCCTGAAATACAACTTTTTGGCAATGAAAATATAACTTCTCAAGCTCTAACAGACATTTTTACCTCCGAGACCCCTAGGTGAAAATATATCTAGTGGATCACATCTAGATAGGTGAATTACATGTGTTTCCATGACCTTGACATCCAATTCCACCCAAAAATAAATTTTCACTATTGTTCAGGAGAACAAAAACACTAACAACAAATGTTGTCAAAGTTGGAGTTATTGTTCAATAAATCCATTTCTAGTGGTTCTTCAATAAAAACTAACACTAATAACACATCTATATGGGTGAATAATGTATAGTACCGTGTTATTTTCCTCCCATCTTGCAGGTTTGACAAACCCACCAACCATTTTGGCCTTAAAAATGACCTTCCCCATACAAGAAAAATGCATAATTTTAGCGTAACTTCACACATGCATAAAATAAAAACCATAAGTAATTTCAATTAATCATAAGATCTCTCCTTTAGTTTTCTAGTGACTCTTATTTTAACCTAGATCACTTTAGTTGAAACTTCAAGAGCAATTTTTGGCATAAGTTGTAGTGACGGGTCCTAAAATACAACTTTTGGCAGTGAAGAGACAACTTCTCAAGCTCTAACAGACATTTTTACCTTTGGGACCCCCAAGTGAAAATCTATCCATTGTATCACATATAGATAGGTGAATTACATGTGTTTCCATGACCATGACATCTAATTCCACCCAAAAATACATTTTCACTACTGTTTAGGAGGATGAAAACATTAATAATAAATGTTATCAAAGTTAGAGTTGTTGTTTGAGAACTCTATTTATGATGGTTATTCACTACAAAATGGAACTGCCAACACATTCAGATGGTGAATAATATTAAAAACTATGTTCTTGGCCTCCCATCATGCCCGGTCGACAAACCCACTACCCATTCCAAGCTCAAGAACGACCTTCCCAATACAAGAAAATAGATAATTTGTGTGTAACTTCACATGTTCATAGAATGGAAAACATAATTCATTTAAAATAACCATAAGATCCCTCCTACATGTGTCTAAAAACTCTTATTTTACCCCATATCACTTTGGCTAAACCTTTAAGAGTAATTCATGGCATAAGTTATAATGATGGGTCTTGAACTGTAACTTTCTGGTAGTGAAGAGACAACTTCTCAAGCTCCCACAAGTATTTTTACCTCTGAGACCCCCAAGTGAAAACACATCCATTGGATCATGTAGATATAGGTGAATTACACATGTTTCCATGACCCTGATGTCCAAGTCCACCTAAAAATACATTTTCACTACTGTTCAAGAGGACATAAACACTATCAACAAATGTCAAAATTGGAGTTGTTATTTGAGAACTCCATTTCTAGTGCTTCTTTGCTATAACTGGCACTGCCCACACACACACACACATATGGGAAGATAATGTCTATGAATTCATTCTTGGCCTCCTGTCATGCCCAGCTGACAAACCCACCACCCATTCTGGCCTTAAGAACTACCTTCATAATACATGAAGGGCCATAAATTGGGTTTTATAGCTCCAAATGACTTTAAATTTAGATTTAATATCTGATTTTCCATTTTAAACCTTTTTAAAGTGGTCTGATATCTATGGTGTACCTGAGGAGAGATAAAACATAAAAGCTCTAGCTCAAAATCTCTATGTGCTAGGCTTTATATACTTGAAACATTATCAATGTTTGATCAGTTCATGCATATTGGTAAGGTTCATAAAAAAAATGAAAAGGTGATTTGGGATTTTTTTAGTCCTTGCGATACTGAAGACTCATACTTGATAATATTTCCTTTGGTTGAAGCTTGCTAAAACAAGGTTCTATACATTAAAAGTCATGCAAAGCCTATAGCCAAGAACAAATTGTGCATTATCAAGACTTAGTTTCAAAAGAAAAAAGTTAATGGATATTCATATAGAGTTATTTATACAAGTAAATTTTAGGTCTTAAAGTGAAAATTTATTCAAGTTAAAAAATTATTCGTAAATAGCCTGCTTGCTGACTTGAGCAATTAAGAGAACCATTTTTGAGCAAATCTTGTAATCTGAGCAAATCCGTACATGATCAACCTTAGGTGGATAAAAATAAAAGTTGGATAATATTAAAAAAAAAAAAAAAAAAAAAAATTGGAATTAAAATGAGGTTTTTAAATTCTAATTTTCTCAATATATCTAAAATTCTATTTCTAGGCCTGTCATACATTATCCTTGAGGCTTGACAATAAATGGAAACTTGAATATTTCCTGAATTACATGGTGAAACTTCATAAAATCTTGGAATGATATGTGTTTTGTCATGCTTAAGAGGACACAAGATATTTTAGGGTGATTGGTTTTGTTTTCACACATGTGAGGTGTTAGAGCAAGCACACAAGGCCTAATTAGGCCTAATCTTTTTTTTTTAAGTGTAAAATAAAGTGGAATAGAGATTGAGTTGGTTATTGAAAACTTGGGATTCTCCTTATGATTTTAAAGGATATTTAAGGACTAATATTCATTTGGTTTATGCTCTTGCACATCAAGATCAAAATGGAATCAAGGAGACCACCATCCCTAAATTTAGGATGACTCATGAAGACATTTGACCACATCAAACACTTCAAATAGCCATGATGCTCCTTTTATGTCTTCATTCAAGGCAACCTCATTTCAAAGACAAATGTTAAGTACTTTTATCTTGAGTTTCTATTTTCTTTAATAATATGAAATTCCTTACTAATAGTGCCAACTGCATGAAGGTGGAAGCTTATATGGCACTAACAACCTATAAAAAAAAATTACTAAGTAATTAAAAATGAAATTTATATGTACACTACTTGAAAAATCATCAAAATTTAGTAAAATTGATTATATCTACATTTTATAAGTCAACATACCTACACATATCAATCCATCAAACCACTAGGATCTACTCTAATATTAATAGTAACAAGAATAACTTCATGGTCTAACTCACAAACTTTCCATAGATTCATATTTAATGGCCCCCCATGATAATTTCTCAATTGAATATTCATTGTAAGAACCAAATAAGAATAGTTTAGTATCTCCCTATGTGTTTCAAAGTCTTCAAAAAACTATATATATGAATTTTTGATTGGATATCATCGAAGCCAAGTTTCATTGACTACCACAGACCCAATAGGATACTCAATGTTTTCTCCATCTATGACTATGGAACTCAATTTTTTTATTTTTATTCACACACTGACATAAGTAGTAATATGCCCCCTCTTCATTGTCCTCATCTATAATAACTGCAAAAACATGCCTTGTAACCAAAAAAAAATTTATAATGAAAATATATGAAGATAGATAATGGGATTAAATAGTACATAAGGAATAATATTCTACCTAGCTACATTAGATCAGATACATAGTCAAAGTCATGTGATAATACCAAATCTATAATTACAATGCTCATGGCACCTAATATGTGTTTATTGGAATTAAAGGTTTGAAACTTCAGTCATCCACCCACTCTTGTGACTCACATTCATTCCAAACAGTGTCCATGCATAAAGAATAGAAACATGCCAAGTATCTTGTATAAATAGTCCAAGAGCCTACATTTTAGCTACGAAATGAATAGAGCTCACTAGATTCTATTAAATTCATATAATCCTCATACTTTCCCAGATTTTATTTCTCTATTAATCAAAAATGTGTACGAATAGTAGAATTTGGTTGAAAACCATGACACACATTCTCATTACACCATTCAACCATGCTTTGTGCATCATTAAAATGAGCACCCTCATCAAATTTCAACTCCACCCTTGCAATGACTCTTTTTACACATGATCTTGCACCGTTATGCTCCCCTTTTCCATGGACAACCTCGGTGAAACTCTAAATATTCTATACACTCGTGGTAACATTCATCTTGCTTAACCAATAAAACATCTATGCATTCCTGAATTGTGATATGTAATTATCTGACCAAATGTAATGCTGATGTAAATGAATGTTCATCTTAGCCAATTGTCTATATAACTTCTCAAAATAATTGTGCATGTACTTTATATAATGTGAATGGTAATCACTGATATAAAAATAGTAATCCATTAATATTTTTCAATCTCGCTCGGTACTATTAGGTGCATACATGAATGCTATATGCATGAATATGGCAACTTATGATGAGTTGTAATATTATGACTGAACTTCTATTTGTGGTTTGAATGTGTAATTTTCAGCAAAGTTGACTACTAAAATAATTAAACTGAGAGGGAATGTATCCTTGCTTATCTTGAATTGTTCATCCAACCATATAGCCCTATGTGTGTGCCTTGCATACTCATAAATAATTTTCTACCTAAATTTTATCATAAATTTTGAAACGGGTATCTATTTTGTAACAAGCTCACACCTTTTAAATTATTTTCCATCTTTTACTTGATAAGTCATAGATTTGTATTTGCTCAAACCAACTAATTCCTATCCAATTGCACTTGTTTCATCTTCATGGATATAATTTTTTGTTTTGAAAATCCACCACAAATGTTACAATTTCCATCCAAACATTATTTGTTATAAAATAATTGTTCATCCAGTCTTTCATAAAAATGGTTAGAATATTCCCTGACTAATTTTGGTGAAACTTATAAGCCACACTCCTGCAAAATATTGTTGGTATGCAAAGTACAATGAATATGGTGAAAAATATCATAGTGCATTGCAAACTCAACACATTGCCTACAACAAGTGGTACGTGTGTGATTTATTTTTACATAAAAATATTTGGCCATCTCAAAATATCTTTGACTAATAAAAATTTGTGGATATTTTTTCAAAAACATGAAGTACAATTGTGTTTTAGTCATATCCAATAAATGTTTTAGATGTGATTCACGGTTATGAGAACCAATTATTCTTTTGACTACATCTCTTGCATTGGGTGAAACTCTAGTATTGTCCTTCCAAAATTATGCAAATAACTCTTTCAGAACATCAACTATAGCCTTGTCTTTTCATAGAAGTCAACAAGAGAATGCCTAGAGCTCATTGGTATTGGGTTCATTGAGTATTTTGCATCTTGAAATTGATTTCATTAATGTTTTTCTATTAATATCAAGTTTTCAGATTATTTTTAAAATAAATCATTTTTTCCCTGTTTGACTACTTACTGTACAAGTTATGATTATACATCAGGCAACATTATAATCTTTGTTGTATGATTTAGGGCCTATAGTATGATATGTATCATGTAAGTTGTCAATAATTTATTCATTTTTATCATTTATATTAGATGTTCTTAGCCCTAATGTATACATGGTAGGTCTCTCTTAATCAATTTCATCAATGAAATAAATAATTGACATCTTTTACTATCATGAGTCAAATTATGAAAGAAACTATTCCAAATTTCTTGAGCTAGTCTTATTGAATGGTAGTCAGACATTTCGTTAGGCATTGGTTTCAAAATATTTTCATCGACTTCAATTACTTACTTACTTTTTCTATGCACAATTCTTGGAGGTGTTGTTACTGGTGGGACTTATTGAGAGGGTGTTTCAAAATTTTCATTACTTTCATTGATTAGTGGTGGGATGACATTTTCTTCATTGTTTATTTCCTCATTATATGATTCCATAAAATTTTCTTCATTGCTAATCTCGTAATTATTTATTTCCATAAAAATTTCTTCATTACTGGGGGTAAGGCATCATGCATACAGTCATCATCAACAAAATAAAAAACACTATACTTTGAATGTGAGCTTCCAACATTATCTCATTCATTATTGTAAATTTTATCATTATGAAATTTAGTACTAACAATTTCGTCATTATTGAATTGATTATTTTCAATTTCATTATTTTTAAATTCATTATTATCAAATGCATCATTTTCTACAACATTTGGCTCATTAGAGATAGTTTCTATAGCTTTTTTTAAATGAAGTGCTTGCATTCGTACCTTATTTTTATTTCTCACCTCTTGTATTTTATCAAGTGTTTTATTCTTCAACTTATTCCTCTTTCTCAAACATGATCTGTCACCCATTGGAGTATTTATAGCCTTCCAATGGTGGGGTCAAAAAAAAACACTTGATAACTCTTGATCTCAACTTGCAAGTACTGTAGAAGCACATAGAGAATGTTTATCGGTATAAATTTCTTGAACATGGTAAAAAAGTAGCTAACAAGTATTTTTTGTCTATATGGACATAACATGTACACGTTATAGTATAGCATGTACATATTATATAAATTATACACATTATATAATACCACATACGCGTTATAAATTTGAATTCAAATTTTGAGCCTTTTGACTTAGAACTGGCATGGATTCCTGAGTCAAAGGCTTGGATCTGTCAATCTATAGCCAAGTTTGAGAGATTAGATAGAAAACAATAATTTTCAGCTTCAATCACCAAATACACTATGAATTTCAACAAATCAATTAATAAAAATTATTACCATGATGATGAGCACACTCTTCCCTTTCCAAATATATGATTTTTATAATTTTTGGATTATTTTAAGGTTGTTTATTTCTAACTATAGCTTTTTAGGCCATCACATGATGCAAATATACATGCCTATACATGTTAATATAATTATTTTTCATTGATCCAAGTGCAAAACAAATTATATGGTCACAAACTAGGCCTAATTCTACACACATTAAAAAATCCATTTTCTCTTATTTTTGAGGTAGTTGGAGGGGAGGGGGTATGGGCAGGGGGTACACTGCCAGCTATCCATTTTTTTAAATCAATTTTAAAGATCTATTTACTTACAAAATTAATAATTAAAAATAATTTATTGATAAAATATAAAAAAAATATAGGTCACATACTAGAATATCTTATCTAAATATTCACTAAAGGGTTTCAAATAATATTAAATGATGCTCAAAAATGGTGAGCCACACGACCATCTGTCCACTCTATTCTCATGAAAAATAGGTGTTCCTATTCAAATCGTAGATGTTTGAACTAGTTATACTTAATCATTTTTGAAAAAAAATAGTGTTTTGAAAATTAGTCTTGAAGTGTTATAATTCATGTTCTTAAATCATCTTCAAATTTTGAGTGTAGCTATTTCAAATTATTTACACAAGTTAATTTGTTTTGATATTTCAGTAAAACCATGTCCATGGAGAGCTCCTTTTTGTCCCCCAACTTTTTGAACTTACCCTTTTGTATACATGTAATTATATTCCTCATAATAATAATAATTTGATTACATAGAGTCTCACAAGTGCAAACTCTAGTTATTTCTAATTGAACATGTAGTCACACACCCTGTAGGGAAGAGATGTGAATAGGTGAAGTGTGGGGATTTTAGTGACATTAGTATAGGCTACTTCATTTCATGGAGTGATAGCATGGACATGGTTAGAAGGAAATTAGATATCACCCTCATGGAGATGAAGAGGAGAAGGATATTCTTTTATGTATATATGATGTGACATTGAAACTTGAAACATAATCATTAGCTTATTTTCTAAATCCTCTATGTGTGTATCAATTTGATTTTTAATCGAATTTCACATAGGAGAAATATTTTAGGTTGTGGAGCTAAAAGCTTCAACTGTTGCAAACATGAAGGAGGTTGCTGAGTTCCACGGAGACCGGCGTCGGCAGAGTATAGTGCAGAAGGAAACTGACATTGGCAGGTGTGAACTGAAGACAATCGGCATCGACAGGAGGTTGGTCGACGTCAGTCACCTCCAGGCAAGTAGGGACCAATGTTGGTTGCCTGTGGCAGTTCCAAAACTATTCGTTGCACAGACAGTTAGTTCGTTGAACCGAGAGTTTGCATGTAAAGGCTAATTATAGTCTTGAGTTGTGTGTCTAATTATTGTAATTAAGAAAGTCTAATTATTGTATGCATGAGATATATATAATAGACTCATGGGCTATATTGTAAAAGTGTGCTAGAAAGCCATTGAGCTTGAAGAGAGAGCTAGAGTAGCTCCTCCTAGTTCCAAAGGGGTGCTGAGTGTGTATGATCAGGGAGAGTTGCAAGTTGTGCAAGTTCTACTAGGAGATCCACCGGGGTACTGGATGAAGAATCATAAGGACTTGGTGAGGCAAGGACAAGGGTTCTTCAAGGGTGTAGAGACATCTACATGGTGAGTAAGGTCTATTGATTTTTAGGTGGCAGCAAGGAGAGGGAGATCTACTTGGAGTACAGTTGTGTACTTGGTGTACTGGTAGCATTGTTATTGACTGGTGGAGGTGAACAACAACTCTATATTTGAGTTGATTTTTGGGACCGTGAGAGAGAGGGAAGAAGTCCTTGAGGTGTGGCAAGCCTTAGAGGTGGAAGAAGAAGTGGCATCTTCTTTATTGTATTTTCTTCTGAGTGATTATTAATACAATTGTGTATTGTCTCTCATATCCTGTGCAGTTTCATATTTTTAGTTACTTATTCATTCTGGTATAATTTTGTGTTTAGTTGCTAATACAAAGGTAATCATATATATTCTTATTGGAGAGAGTAGGATCCTAACAGTTGGTATCAAAGCTTTTGGTTGGGTTGACTAACAGGTGGTTCAGATCTGGTTAGTGTTTGTTAATTACAGGTCACTCTCAGGGGTTTCAGATTGAGTGGGAGTATAGCAATGGCAGAAGAAAGTAAGCTATGAATGGAGAAACTGAATAACATGAATGGTCTGATTGATGGAAAGAAAGAGCAGGGAAAAGAAGACTATCAGTTGGTAGGAGATTAGCATGAAGAAGCAAATGTTGCAGGTGATGTAGCACAGGATGCTCTAGATAAAGTAGAATCTTGGTTTACAGATTCTTTTGCCTCTTTCCATGCAACCTGAAATAGAGCATCTTTTCAAGAGTATGTCCAAGGAGACTTTGGAGAGATTTATTTAGGGGTTGGTGAGCCTTGTTAGATTGTTGGCAAAGAGGAAGTGAAGCTGAAATTGCAGACAGATAACACACGGGTGTTGAAGGAGGTCATGCAGGTACCAATCTTGGAGATGAGTCTAATTTCTTCAAGAAAGTTAGGTGATGAGAGATGCATAGTAACTCTCACAGTGGATGCACTTGAATTAGACGGTGGTAAGAAAGTAGGTATCCTTTATCTATCTACTTATATTACTAATTCACCTTCTGTTGCAGAGATGTGGCTTTGTAGGCTCGGTTACATATGTAAGAAGGGAATGCATGTTCTTAAGTGGAAGACAGATATCTTTGACAAACTTAATAATTGAAAAGCCTTGGTGTTCATGGAGGAGATGACAGACAGAGATCAACTGAGGGGATTGAATTATTCTGAGCAGTGCTATGTTAATTTGAACAGGGTTTTGACCCAGAAGGAGCTCGTGGGTAAAAATTCATCACTCACAAGTGAACACAGGTACCGACGTCAATCAGGAGGAACCGACGTCGAATAGACAGGCACCGATGTTGATCATGTGTAGATCAGCAGAGTCAGTGGTGTCAGGCAGAAGGAATCGACATCGGTCAGACAAGAACCGATGTCGGTAATGGGTACACCAGTGTCAATCAGGAAACTGATGTCGGTAGACAGAGTTAGTCGCAGGGAACCGACGTCAGTCAGGTGCAGATTGGGAGATGGCTGAGATCGGTCACTGGAACGGATGTTGGGTGGACAGCAAGCTGTCAAGGAGTCTCAAACGCCCATATGGAGGTCAAAAAGGGTAAGTGAACCTCATATTCATTTTTTACCTTCTTTATCTTACTTGTTGCTTACTGATGGTCGAGAACTAGGAAGATGTGAAGAGGCAATGCAGGTAGAATCCAGAAACAGTGGGATCTTGGCATGGATGAGGAGTGTGAGTCCTTGGAGAAAAACCAAACAGGTGTTTGTTGGTGGAGTTGTTAGCTGGAAGAAAGCACTGAAAGACGGATGGATTCCCAAGCTAAAGAAGAGAGTGGATGGATACGTGAGATAGAAGGCTAGGTTATATGGTCTTGAGGACGCTGTAAGACAGTGGTACAGGTTTTGACAGGTGGATGACAAAGTAGGGCTTTAGTCAATGTCAGTGTAATCATTGTGTTTGTCTTATCAGGTGGATGATGAGTTGCAACATTATCCTGTTACTGTATGTGGATGGTATACTAGTTACAAGTTCAGACATACAGGGTTTTACTGAGCTAAGGGTAAGGTTAGGTCAGTGGCATGTCATGAGAAATTTGGAGCAACAAAATTCTTTGGCATAAGAGACATGGAGATTTTGTCTCCAGTGGGAGCTGATGTGAAGAAGGTGTTGGCGGGGTTCAATTCGCAGGATGCAGAATCGGTAAGCACACCAAGGGCTGGACAGTTTAAGCTAAGCTTAGAACAGTGTTCGAGATCACATGAGGTCTGGTGTAGACCTGAGTTTTCCCAAGCAGTGGGAGTTGTTAGAGAGTTTGGAGCCAATTCTTGGAAGAAGTACTGGAGGATAGTTCAGTGGATTCTCAGGTATCTGAGAGGGACTAGCAGCATGTTAACTTGTTATGTGGGGTCAAGGTCTTCACTACATGGAGTTGTAGGTTTAGATGTGGCAGGTTACTTGGATGACAGGAAAGGCATCACACGGTGTGTGGTGGGTGGTCTTCAGGATTGAGCTTGAAGAGGGATACAAGCCAGAAAATGAATTAGACAGTGTACAGGTATAGGTACAGTTGCAACTGTTTATCTCTAAGTGGGAGATTGTTAGGTTGTGGAGCTAAAAGCTTCAACTGTTGCAAACATGGAGGAGGTTGATGAGTTCTAGGGAGACTAGCATCGACAGAGTATAGTGCAGAAGGAAACTGACATCAACAGGTGTGAATTGAAGACAATCAGCATCGGTAGGAGGTCAGCCGACGTCAGTCACCTCCAGGCAGATAGGGATCGACGTCGGTCGCCTATGGCGGTTCCAGAACTGTTCGTTGCATGGACAGTTAATTCGTTGAACTGAGAGTTTGTATGTAAAAGCTAATTATAGTCTTGAGTTACGTGTCTAATTATTGTATGCATGATATATATATAATAGACTCATGGGTTGTATTGTAAAAGTGTGATAGAAATCCATTGAGCTTGAAGAGAGAGCTAGAGTAACTCCTCCTAGTTCCAAAGGGGTGCTGAGTGTGTATGATCAGAGAGAGTTGCAGGTTGTGCAAGTTCTACTAGGAGATCCACCGGGGTACTGGTTGAAGAATCATAAGGACTTGGTGAGGCAAGGACAAGGGTTCTTCAAGGGTGTAGAGACATCTACATGGTGAGTAAGGTCTATTGATTTGCAGGTGGCAGCAAGGAGAGGGAGATCTACTTGGAGTACAGTTATGTACTTGGTGTATTGGCAGCATTGTTACTGACTGGTGGAGGTGAACAACAAATCTATATTTGAGTTGATTGTTGGGACCGTGAGAGAGAGGGAAGAAGTCCTTGAGGTGTGGCAAGTCTTAGAGGTGGAAGAAGAAGTGGCATCTTTTTTATTGTATTTTCTTCTGAGTGATTATTAATACAATTGTGTATTGTCTCTCATATCCTGTGTTGTTTCATATTTCTAGTTACTTATTCATTCTGGTATAATTCCATGTTTAGTTGCTAATACAAAGGTAATCATATATACTCTTATTGGGGAGAGTAGGATCTTGACAAAAGATAGCATGCAATGAAATATGGAATATATTAAAATTGATATAAATCATCATCTATACATGTGTTTATGTCTTTTCTAAGTTCATTTTGAATTAAAAGGAACAAACATGCAAATGAAAGTATTAAACTATGCAATAGAAAATGATACACTTCTTCTGTCATTATTATCATGATTAGATCAAATAATATCAGAAAGTGTATGGATCTAAAATATGAGTTCTAGAAATGTAAACCCTAGTGTTAGATAGGGTTAGGGTTTGTGTAATGTTCAAAGTAAGCTGGGTTTACTAAATATTATAACCTTTTAGGGTTTTACAAGTGTAAATCTTGTATTTGATTAAAGCGTTGAGTAGTCTAAATAAGTATAATAATATGCATAAAATAACCATTAATTTTTTCTGGGTTTTGACTACCTTTGACTTTCTAAAAATAGTAATAAATATGTGCAAATAAATATTTATCTAGAAAACACCTGATACAAAAGATTTGAGTGTTGAAAACTAAGATATGAATAGGTTTGAGTGCCATTAACTATATCCCTATATCAGATACCCTCTTAGATAGTAATGACACATTTGGATAGTATCATCATATGGCTTTAGTGTTTTGAAATTGGTACTGGTGTCATCTATGTAGGACTATTATGAACTTATGCATGTACCTACATCTATGTTTTTGGTTTTGTTCCTACACGCATGAAGTTTGAACTATGTATTATGTCTATAATATTTAATTTATGATGAAAACCCTAGTCTTCCTTATAAGTAAGGCATGTTCTAAATTTTTTTTTTTAATAGGATAGGTTGAGCATCCTCAACACCCCACTATGAAGAGAGTTGCTTCAATACTAATACTTTGAGGAGGGATTAACCCTGATGTAGTTCTCCCCACCTAAGGGCTTGTGTAGGTGTAAGTTATTCTAGAATGCTAGTGGTCTTGAATGCATTGAATGTGCTTGAGATTACAAATATGGAAAATATAAGCTTAGGGAAGTTGTAGATGGTAGTACGCATAAGTAATATAGAATATGGATTGATAACCTTGATTTTTCTCATCTTGTTTCATGTTTGAATAAGTATTTTTCATCTAATTTCCATCTATTAGATATAAGTATTAAATTCATGTATTTAAAGTGTTATGTAGTTTGTGTGGATAATAAAATATGCTTAGTTTAACCTTATCAGGGTTTTACCTTTGGAAATATATTCGTTCGGGAAAGATAAGGTGAAAGATATTAGCACCATTTTGGGGACACTAGCACCATGTGGCTCTAGTGTCCTTAATGTGGTATTAATTTCCATATGGTATAATATTAGGCACGAAGAGCTAGGATCAGGAAATGAGGGTCTATGACTACATTTAAGCTGACTAAGGATGCCTGTAGTCTGCATAAAGGCTAGGAAAGTGTGATAATAGGCTCTAGGATAGGTCTAGGGATAATATAGGAATAGGTTATCTCAAGTAGCACTCTTAGCACTTAAATACCACTTTTGGGTGATTACAAAAACTTTTTAAGGTGAATGACTTTGATTTTGATATTATTTTTTATTATTTATGTGTATGGCCCAAATTCCATTATTTTGAAATCTTGGTGTTGGGAGGAAATCCACCATTAGTTGGAATTATTTCCTATACAAAGGTGTGTTATTTTCAAGGAATTTAAAGCCATTATATTTAATGAGGAAAAGAGAGGAGGGATATTGAGGGAGAACCAAACGCAAAAATATTTCACTAGATTTGTATCCTCCTCGAGTCTGCTGGACATGGTCCCTAAGAATAGACTATTTTCATGGATAAATAGAATAATGGGATTAAAAAACATCCTAGAGAGGTTGGATCACTTTATAAATACTTTTAATTGTTTGGATATTGACTAGATGATAGATAGAAACATTCTCCACATTTTTGAATTTGAACATGCACCCATTGAGATGAAAATTATGGAGGATGGATCTCCACCCAAGCGTGCTTTCAAGTTTGCATTGATGTGGCTCTATGATAATTCATCACATTATGTAATCAAGGAATAATGTAACAAGTCTCTTTTTTTGTCTAAGATGTAGATGTTCACAATGAGTAAAAATCTAGGCTATCTCAAGGATTTCCTCAAAGCTTAAAATAGGGAGTTTTCAATAAGATATTCAAGGAAATCTCAAGAGTGGACATTGAGTTGGCTAATCTTAACCAAGTCAATTTAAATATGGGAATGTATTAATTTTCTTACCTTAAAGAAAAATCACTCTTAGCTGAGCTTAAAGAACTTCATATCAAAGAAGAGTCTAGAGAGCAATGGCTCATTGAAGGGGATAAAAACATGAAGTTATTTCATAATTCCATATGAGCATGGAGGAGTTACAATAAAATTTTATCCATAAGGGAAAAAAATGGGCATTTGATTGAGACCAACTCAGATTTTAAGGAGGAAGTTATTTTCCATTTGTAACACCTTTTTGGTCGGCGTAGAGACCTTGAATCTTGAGCCCTAATCAATAAGCGTTAGTTTTATCCCCATAATTATGATAGATCATTAGAGCATCATAATGATGGCTCCTTTTACTAAATAGGAAATCAAGGTTGTGGTATTTTTAATGGGAAAAGATAAATCCCTATAACCTAATGTGTTTCTACCTACTTTTTCCTAAAGTTTTAGGGATATATTGGGGGATGAGGTGGGCAACATGGTGGAAGAATCTTATAGAAAGCAGAAGTTAGGGCCATATATCAACTTTGCTTTCATCACTCTAATATTTAAGCATGAGAATTAATATTCCTTTATGGATTTTAGGCCAATTTCACTCTGTAATACTATCTAAAAGATCATTTCAAGTGCTATCTCTTTTAGGCTTAATCCCTTTCTTGATATGATGATTTCCAGGGTTTTCTCCATTTATAACTATGGAACTTAATTTTTTATTTTTATTTACACACTGACATAAGTAGTAATATGTCCCCTCTTCATTGTCCCCATCTATAATAATTTCAAAAACATGCCCTATATCACAAAAAATAATTTATATTGAAAATATATGAAGATAGATAATGGGATTAAATAGTACATAATGAATAATATTCTACCTAGCTACATTAGATCAGATATATAGTCAAAGTCATGTGACAATGCCAAATTTGTAAATTACAATGCTCATGGAACCTGATATATGTTGATTTGAATTAAAGGTTGAAACTTAAATCATCCACCCACTCTTGTGACTCACACTCATTCCAAACAGAGTCTATGCATATAGAATAGAAACATGACAAGTCTCTTGTATAAATAGTCCAAGAGCCTGCATTTGAGCTAAAAAATGAGTGGAGCTCACTAGATTGTGTTAAAGTCATACAATCCTCATAATTTTCCAAATTTTATTCCTCCATTAACCAAAAATGTGTACGAATAGTAGAATTTGGTTGAAAACCATGACACACATTCTCATTACACCATTCAACCATTCTTTGTGCATTAGTAAAATGAGCACCCTCGTCAAATTTCAACTCCACCCTTGAAATGATTCTTTTTACACATGATCCCGCACTGTCATACTCCCCTTTTCCATGGCCAACCTCAATGAAACTCTAAATATGTTCTACACTAGTGGTAACATGCATCTTGCTTAACCAATAAAACATCTATGCATTCCTGAATTGTGATGTGCAATTATCAAACAAATGTAATGCTGATGTAAATGAATGTTCATCTTAGTCAATTGTCCATAGAAATTCTTAAAATAATTGTGCATGTACTCTATACAATGGAATGGTCATCACTGATATAAAAATGGTAATCCATTAATATTTTTAAATCTTGCTCGGTACTATTAGGTGCATACATGAATGTTATATGCATGAATATGGCAACTTGTGATGAGTTGTAATATTGTGATTGAACTTCTATTTGTGGTTTGAATGTGTAATTTTCAACAAAGTTGACTACTAAAATAATTAAACCAAGTGGGAAGGTGTCCTTGCTTATCTTGAATTGTTCATCCAACCATATAGCCCTATGTGTGTGCCTTGCATACTCACAAACAATTTTCTTCCTAAATTTGACCATAAATTTTGAAACGGGTACCTATTTTGTAACAAGCTCACACCTTTTTAATTCTTTTCCATCTTTTACTTGATAAGTCACAGATTTTTATTTGCTCAAACTAACTAATTCCTATCCAATTGCACTTGTTTCATCTTCATGGATATAATTTTTTGTTTTGAAAATCCACCACAAATGTTACAATTTCCATCCAAACATTATTTGTTATAAAAGAATTGTTCATCCAGTCTTTCATAAAAAATGGTTAGAATATTCCCTAACTAATTTTGGTGAAACTTATAAGCCACACTCCTGCAAAATATTTTTAGTATGCAAAGTACAATGAATATGGTGAAAAATATCATAGTGCATTGTAAACTCAACACGTTACCTACAATAAGTGGTACGTGTGTGATTTATTTTTACATAAAAAGATTTGGCCATCTCAAAATATCTTTGACTAATAAAAATTTGTGGATATTTTTTCAAAAATATGAAGTACAATTGTGTTTTATTCATATCCAATAAATGTTTTAGATGTGATTCACGTTTATGAGAACCAACTATTCTTTTGACTACATCTCTTGCATTGGGTGAAACTCTAGTATTGTCCTTCCAAAATTATGCAAATAACTCTTTCAGAACATCAGCTATAACCTTATCTTTTCATAGAAGTCAACAAAAGATTGCCTAGAGCTCATTGGTATTGGGTTCATTAAGTATTTTTCATCTTGAAATTGATTTCATTAATGTTTTTCTATTAATATCAAGTTTTCATATTGTTTTTAAAATCAATCATTTTTTCCCTATTTGACTAATTATTGTACAAGTTATGATTATACATCGGGCAACATTATAGTCTTTATTGTATGGTTTAGGGCCTACAGTATGATATGTAACATGTAATTTGTCAATAATTTATGTATTTTTATCATCTATATTAGATGTTCTTAGACCTAATGTATATATGGTAGGTCTCTCTTAATCAATTTCATCAATGAAATGAACAATTGACATCTTTTAGTATCACGAGTCAAAGTATGAAAGAAAATATTCCAAATTTCTTAAGCCAGTCTTTTTGAATGGCAGTCAGACATTTTGTTAGGCATTGGTTTCAAAATATTTTCATCGAATTTAATTAAGTACTTACCTTTTATATGCACAATTCTTGGAGGTATTGTTACTAGTGGGACTTGTTGAGATGGTGTTTCAAATTTTTCATTACTTTCATTGATTAGTGGTAGGATGACAATTTCTTTATTGTTTCTTTCCTCATTATATGATTCCATGAAATTTTCTTCATTGCTAATCTCATAATTATTTCTTTCCATAAAAATTTCTTCATTATTTGGGGGTAAGGCATCATGCATATAGTTTTCATCAATAAAATAAAAAACACTATACTTTGAATGTGAGCTTCTAACATTATCTAATTCATTGTTGTCAATTTCATCATTATGAAATTCAGTACTATCAATTCCGTTGTTATTGAATTGATTATTTTTAATTTCATTAGTTTTAAATTCATCATTATCAATTGAATCATTGTCTACGACATTGGGCTCATTAAAAATAGTTTATATAGCTTGTTTTAAATGAAGTGCTTGCATTCGTACCTTATTTTTATTTCTCACCTCTTGTATTTTATCAAGTGTTTTATTCTTCAACTTCTTCCTCTTTCTCAAATATGATCTGTCACCCATTGGACAATTGATAGCCTTTCAATGGTGGGGTCCAAAAAAACACTTGATAACTCTTGATCTCAACTTGCAAGTATTGTAGAAGTGCACAGAGAATGTCTATCAGTATAGATTTATTGAACATGGTAAAAAAGTAGCTAACAAGTATTTTTTATCAATATATAAATAACATGTACACATTATAGTATAGCATGTACGTATCATATAAATTATACACATTACATAATACCACGTACGTGTTATAAATTTGAATTCAAATTCTGAGCCTTTTGGCTCAGAAATGAGATGGATTCCTGGGCCAAAGGCTTGGATATATCAATCTATAGTCGAGTCTAAGAGCTTAGATATAAAAAAAATAAATTTCAACTTCTATCACCAAATACACTATGCATTTTAACGAGTTAATTAATAAAAATTATTACCACGATGATGATCATGCTCTTCTCTTTCCAAATATACGATTTTTATAATTTTTAAATTATTTTAAGGTTGAAAACTATGTTTATTTATAACTATAGCTTTTTAGGCCATCACATGCCACAAATATGCATGCCTATACATGTTAATATATTTTTTTTTCATTCATCCAAGTGAAAAACAAATTATATGGTCACAAACTAGGCCTAATTCTACATACATTAAAAAAATTCATTTTTTCTTTTTTTTGAAGTAGTTGGGGGGGGGGAGGGGGATGGGTAGGGGGTACATGGCTAGCTATCCATATTTTATCAGTTTTCAAGATTTATTTACTTACAAAATTAATAATAATAAAATATTTATTGATAAAATATAAAAAATATAGGTCACAAACTAGAATATCTTATCTAAATATTCACTAAAGGGTTTCAAATAATATTAAATGATGCTCAAAAAATGGTGGGTCACATGACCATCTGTCTAGTCTGATCTCATGAAAAAATAGGTGTTCCTATTCAAATTTTAGATGTTTGACCTAGTTATAATTAATTATTTTTGAAAAAAATAGTGTTTTGAAAATTAGACTTGAAGTGCTACAATTCATGTTCTTAAATTATCTTCAAATTTTGAGTGTAGCTATTTCAAATTATATACACAAGTTAATTTGTTTTGATATTTCAGTAAAACCATGTCTATGGAGAGCTCCTTTTTATCCCCCAAGTTTGTGAACTTACCCTTTTGTAAACATGTAATTATATTTCTCTTAATAATAATTTGATCACATAGAGTCTCACAAGTTCAAACCCTAGTTGTTTCTAATTGAACATGTAGGCACACACCCTATAGGGAAGAGATGTGAATAGGCAAATTATGAGGATTTTAGTGACATTAGTATAGGATGCTTCATCTCATGGAGTGATAGCATGGACATGGTTAGAAGAAAAGTAGATATCACCCTCATGGAGATGAGGAGGAGAAGGATATTCTTTTATGTATATAAGATGTGACATTGAAACTTGAAACATAATTGATAGCTTATTTTATAAATCCTCTATGTGTGTATCAATTTTATTGTTAATCAAATTCCACATAGGAGAAAGATAACATGCAATGAAATATGTCATATATTAAAATTGATAGAAATCATCATCTATGCATGTGTTTGTCTTTTCTAAGTTCATTTTGAATTAAAGAGAACAAGCATGCAAATGAAAGTATTAAACTATGCAATAGAAAATGATACACTTCTTCTGTCATTATTATCATGATTAGATCAAATAAAATTAAAAAGTTTATGGATCTAAAATATGAGTTCTAGAAATGTAAACCCTAGTGTTATATAGGATTAGGGATAGTGCAATGTTCAAAGTAAGTTGGGTTTACTAAATGTCATAACCTTTTAGGGTTTTACAAGTGTAAATCTTGTATTTGATTAAAGGGATGAGTAGTCTAAATAAGTGAAATAATATGCACAAAATAACCATTGATTTGTTATGGGTTTTGACTACCTTTGACTTTCTAAAAATAGTAATAAATATGTACAAATAAAGATTTATCTAGAAAACACCTGATACAAAATATTTGAGAACTAAAAACTAAGATATGAATAGGCCTGAGTGTCATCAACTAGATCCCTATGTCAGAACCCCTCCTAGATAGTAATGCCACATTTGGACAGTAGCACCATATGGCTTTAGTGTTTTGAAAATGGCACTGGTGTCATCTGTGCAGGACTAGTATGAACCTATGCGTTTTCTTGCATCTATGTTTCTGGTTTTGTTCTTACACGCATGAAGTCTGAAACTATGTATTATGTCTATAATAGCTAATTTATTATGAAAACCCTATTCCTCCTTACAAGTAAGGCATGAGCTGAAAAATGTGTTTGTTAGTAGGATACGTTGGACATCCTCAACACCCCACTGTGAAGAGATTTGCTTCAATACCAATACTCTAAAGAGGGATTAAACATGATGTAGTTATCCCCACCTAAGGGCTTATGCAAGTGCAAGTGATGATAGAATGATAGTGGTCTTGAATGCGTTGAATGTGCTTGAGATTAGAAATATAGAAAATCTAAGCTTAGGGAAGTTGTAGATGGTAGTACACAAAAATAGGATAGAATATAGATTGATAGCCTTGATTTTTCTCAACTTGTTTCGCGTTTGAATATGTATTTTTAATGTAATTTCCATCTATTGGATAGAAGTATTAAAGTCATGTATTTATAGTGTTATGTAGCTTGTGTGGATAACAAAAGATGTTTAGTTTAACCTTATCAGGGTTTTACCTTTGAAAATATATTTGTTTGGGAAAGATAAGGTGAAAGATATTATCACCATTTGGGGACACTAGCACCATGTGGCTCTAGTGTCCTTAATGTGGTGTTAATGTCCAGATGGTATACTATTAGGCACGAAGGGCTAGGATCAGGAAATGAGAGTCTAAGACTATATTTAAGCTGACTATGGATGCATGTGGTTTGAATAAAGGGTAGAAAAGTGTGATAATAGATTCTAGGATAGGTCTAGGGATAATATAAAAATAGGTTATCTCAAGTAGCACTCTTAGCACTCAAATACCACTTTTGGGTGATTACAACAACTTTGTAAGGTGACTGACTTTGATTTTGATATTATTTTATGTGTATGGTCCAAATTCCATTGTTTTGAAATCTTGGTGTTGGGAAGAAATCCACCATTAGTTGGCATTATTTCTTAGACAAAGGTGTTTTATTTTCAAGGACTTTAATGCCATTATATTTAATGAGGAAAATAGAGGGGGGATATTTAGGGAGAATCAATCTCAAAAATATTTCACTAGATTTGTATCCTCCTCGAGTCTACTGGACATGGTCCCTAATAATAGACCATTTTTATGGACAAATAGAATAATGGGCTTAAACAACATCCTAGAGAGGTTGGATCACTTTATAAATACTCTTAATTTTTTGGATATTGACTAGATGATAGATAGAAACATTTTCCACATTTTTGAACCTGACCATGCACCCATTGAGATGAAAATTATGGAGGATGGAGCTCCACCCAAGTTGCTTTCAAGTTTGCATTGATGTGGCTCTATGATCATTCATCACATGATGTAATCAAGGACTAATTTAACAAGGCTCTTATTTTTTCTAGGACATAGATGTTCACAATGAGTAAAAATTTAGGCTATCTCAAGGATTTCCTAAGAGCTTAAAATAGGGAGTTTTCAATAATATATTCAAGGAAATATCAAGAGTGGACATTGAGTTGGCTACTCTTAACCAAGTCAATTTAAATGTGGGCATGTATTAGTTTTCTTACCTTAAAGAAAAATCACTCTTAGCTGAGCTTAAAGAACTTCATATCAAAGAAGAGTCTAGAGAGCAATGGCTCATTGAAGGGGATAAAAATATGAAATTATTTCATAATTCCATATGAGCAAGGAGTTACAATAAAATTTTATCCATAAGGGAAAAGAATGGGCATTTGATTGAGACCAACTCAGATTTTAAGGAGGAAGTGATTTTCCATCTGTAAGACCTTTTGGTTGGCATAGAGGCCTTGAATCTTGAGCCCTAATCAATAAGCATTAGTTTTATCCCCATAATTTTGATAGATCATTAGAGCATCATACTGATGGATCCTTTCACTAAGGAGGAAATTAAAGTTGTGGTATTTTTAATGGGAAAAGATAAAGCCCCATAACCTAATGTGTTTCTACATACTTTTCCCCAAAGTTTTAGGGATATATTTGGGGATGACTTGGTCAACACGATGGAAGAATCTTATAGAAAGCAGAAGGTAGGGCCATATATCAACTTTGCTTTCATCACTCTAATCCTTAAGCATGAGAATCAATATTCCTTTAGGGATTTTAGGCCAATTTCACTCTACAATACTATCTAAAAGATCATTTCAAATGCTATCTCTTTTAGGCTTAATCCCTTTCTTGATTTGATGATTTCCAATGAACAAGGTGTGTTTGTTCCAAGGAAAATATCTAGGATGGAATCATAATCACACATGGAATCATGCATTCTCTCATGGCTAATCACAATAAGAAGATGATATTGAAATTGGATATTAGTAAGTTTACAATAGGGTGTGCTAGCACTTTTTGATCAAGACTTTGGAAAATTTTGGGATTCCCAAGAAGTGTTGTAAGTGGGTATTTAGTTGCATCTCAAGTACTAGTTTTTCAATTTTGGTTACTTGATAAATTATTGGTTTCTTTGAATTTTCCTATAGATTAAGACAAGGTGACCCCCTCTCCCCATTTCTCTTCATTTTAATGGTGGAGGCATTGAGGAGGGCCATTTTGGGGGCCTTTTCTAAGGTTCAATAAGAGGAATCAAGGTTTCGTAAGTTCTTGAGAATCCTATGCATCAACAATTCGCTAATGATATAGTCCTCTTTGGTACAACTTTTGAGAGAGATTCCCAAGACTACAAGAAACTTTTGGATGATTATGAGGAGGCATCAAGATAGCTGGTTAATACGTCTAAATCATAAATTTATTTTTTTAACACTCCCAAATAGGCACAACTAGTAATTGCACTCATTTTGGGTTCTCAAATCAATAAGTTACCTGCTAATTACTTGGGTGTCCCTCTTTTTTGAGAGTTGGGCAGGTACCTCTTTGGGAAAATTTGATCAATTATTTCTAAGCAAAGCTCTCATAGTGGAGGGGCAAGTGGCTTTCGCTTGCTAGTAGGATAACCCTCATCAAGTCAGTATTGAGCGCTTTGCTGATTTACAAATTATTTGTTCTTCATCTAGTGGTTAAAGTGGTGAAAGAACTCAATCATATCATGAAAAAATTCTTGTGGCAAGGCATCCAAGACAAGAAGAAGATTCATCTACTCAAATGGGATAAAGTTTGTTTTCCTTAGACAGGGGGTGGAGCAGGTATCAAAATATTGGTGGTTTAGACTTTACCCTTGGACACTAAAATAATGCAGGGACTGATCACTCATCTATAGGCATTGTGGAATAAACTACTGCAACACAAGTATTTGGGGGAGCACTCCCAAACCAACGGTTTTGTCTATGGCCAACCCTCTTAATTTTTCACATTTTTGGAACTTTATTCGCAAATGTCATCACATCATCAAGGATCATGTGTATGGGTGGTTGAGAATGGGTGCTCAGTAGAGTTTCGGGGGACTTTTGGATTTGGCATAGACCTTTGTAGGATTATCAAGAGGTGGAGGATGCTTAGAATGTTATGACTATAGCTTGGGGACAACAAAGTCTGTGATTACCTAGAAATGCGGTGATTTGTCTATTTAAATTAGAAACTAGGAGTATCAATAATTTATATATACAAAATTCAATATAGATATAGTTTGTTGTTATCCACCTTTGGTGGACAGGTCGATTGTAGTAGCTTTATCTTCTTCTTCACTCTCATTCTTGTTGACTATGTCACCGCTTCCTGATTTCATCTAAAAAATGTTGAATATAATTGTAAGAGTGGAAGGTAGAATGCACAACACTCCATTCACCATCATCCTTGGCAAAGGTGGTGATCTCCATAAACAATTAGAAATACCAATAATATCATTCTTATAACTCTTTTTATTATGTGTGTATGCGTGTTGGCTATTAAAAGTGAACACATCATTTTATTATAACTTTCACCACCTCCAAATGTCATTGTAAAAATGCCTCTTAACACAATAATACAATATTCACATATTATATATTATCATAATAATATATTTTATATTTAACAATAATAATTACTCTATTATAATATATTAAATTATATAGATATATATTTTAATATATATTTATAATTATTAATAAACATAAGAAAAGCATTGTCTTTGATTATTTCCTTGCATGAGTATTCTATTCTTGGGCCGTTTTTCTGGACCGCTTCTTTTCTTTTAATAAAAGAACCCTAAAAATACAAAAGCCTGCCTTTGTTGTAAAGCATGCTTTTACTCCAAGAAAGCTTCACTTACAATAATCAGTTGAAGCTTCCTGGAATGATTTTTCTTGAAGATTTTTTCTTTGTTCTTTCAAGCTGCATAAGCAATTGTTAACAGTATTTCTGCATGGCTCTTGTATTAAGAAAACTATGCACAAGGTTGACCCCATTACTAAAGCGCCATGGTTTTCATAAAACCTCGAGTCCGGATCCTCTTCTCTGCCTTCCCACAGAGGCAAGAAAACGAGTAACAGTTCTGCAATGTGAATCTGGTAGGGCGCCTTCAGGGATTTGCAATGTTTATTTGGTTGGAGTATGCCACGCCTCTCCACGTTCTTCCAGAGACGTGAAAGCTATTGTTAGTTTGCTGAAACCAGATATTGTTTTCTTAGAGTTGTGTAATGCTAGGGTTCATGCTCTGTATGCGGATTCAGTGGAAAAGATCACGCCCAGCTTCAATGGTATCATGAATGGCTTGTTGGGAAAAAAAAATAATTTATTTCAACTTACAGAATCTTTGATGTATAGAAAGATTTATGAAGAACTTCAAATAATTCCAGGCTCAGAGTTCCGCGTAGCATACGAAGAGGCGATGAAATACGGCGGTCATGTTATATTGGGAGACCGACCTATTCAGATAACGGCGCAAAGGGCAGGGGCAGGCACGAACTTGTTACAGAAAATAAGGCTTATTTTTGAATTTCTCATACTTTATCGTGTACCTTCCGAAACTTTTAAGTACTTAGTTTCAGAAACCATCGAGCAAATTGAGGATGAATTCTTAAATAGGAAGGACACAGAAGTTAAAAATAATATCCCCCGTCTTGAAGAGGTGATTGTTGATGAAAGGAACGAATATATGTGTGCTACACTGCTTAAAGTTGCAAGTGAAAGTAAGTCGGTTGTAGCAGTTGTGGGAATGGCGCATGTGACTGGAATGGCCCGAATTTGGAAGAAAGCCATCGGATTAGAAATGGATTAGACTCTGTCAGATGTTTTTCAATGTAGGTTGATTATAAACCATGTGAACAATGTTTTATTTTGTGCTTTGAAAATATTTGCCAGGGTTGTGTACAAAGCTTCTATCTGAGCAAGCATCACAGAACATACAATATATAAGCATCTTTTGGTTTTGATGCACGACCTTCTTCAGTTTAGTGTGTAAAGAATATTCATTCCGCCTAATTCAGTTAGAACCTATATTGATGGATATCCATTTGACTATATTTTTTAGAATTTTTAATTCGTTATAATTTATTTTAATAATATAGATTTTGTTAAAAAACTGTTTAAAAAATTATAATATCAATGTCCTCTTGTAGCTGCTTGGTGCTTCCTGTAACGGGATTTCTTGGATGATTTTTGGAGTTGTTTTATGGGTTATGTGGCAGGTCTTGAAAACTCTAACAAAGAACCAAAATAATATATTACCAGCTACACTGATGATTTTAAGAATTCCTTGAAGAAAGATCAACATGCTAAAGAATTCTGATCGATTCATAATTCACGTGATAGTGCAGTAAATATTTTGATTCTCTAACTTGACAAATGACTTGAGTGTCATGCATTGCTAGATTGTTTAATGTGGAAACCTACCATAACATTAAATTTTTCGTTGGATTGCAAACTGAATTTTCTCTCTCTCTTTTTAAGGGATTTTGTGTGCTTCTAGATCTCACCTGCATCATCCTAGTTGGCCATGCAATCAGATGTGGTTATAGGAAAGGAATTGGAAATTTAGAACTTCTGATTTACGCCTGCAGCAGAGTGTTTGCCCAGATAAGAGAGCTCCTTCTTCTCAGCCCCACACTGTCTCTATTACTGAATTTCGGGCTATGGGAGATGGAGCAACACTTCACACTCATGCTTTCAATATTGCCTTTTTTAAAATTCGATCCTTTGCCGAAAAAGGAGGTGCTCAGCTCTTTGTCCCAACAGGAAGATGGTTGACCAGAAGCTTCAATCTTACAAATCACTTGACACTAAACTTGGACAAAGATGCAGTAATTCTTGGGTCACAGGTGATTTTTCGCTCTGATTAATCTTATATGGGTATCTGCATCTTCTGGTAAGTTTTGATAACTCTGTATTGTTTTTTTAAGTTCTGTGGCTTCAATGAAATATAAGGAATTGTTGTTCACCATGGCACCCAATTGGGGTTTTATTATATTTATCGGTTGAATTTGATGGTTTGATGTTTTTGTTCATGTGAATTTTTCCCTATTTATATCTCGGAGTCATGGTATGATATCTCCTTATGATGATTGTTGTTGCTTTTAGATAACTTGGTAGTCAAAAGAGTACCTCTGCCTTCCCTGCTATGTTATGTTTTTTAAGCTCATATTCTGTTTTTTGTTTTTTACTTTTCTAATGATAATTTTCTGAGTACCTATTACATGTTAACTAGGATTTATCCTGACAATTTGACAGTGGCCACAGTTCATTTTCCTATTCTATATTAGGGAACAACATATCCACAAAATCAAAATTATATAGCCTGGGTTTGGTGATGTTCAGAATTTATGGCCTAAACGCCCTCCAGGGTTATGATGGGGTGGTTTTTTTGAATTTTTTGGGTTTAATATATGATTTGGAATTGTTTCTGGGTCTGGTTTTGTAAAGAGAATAATTCAAGTTGGATTTTTGGATAGGTTATTTGGCTTGAGTTCGGTTTGAAACTATTATTATAAATTTTTAAAACGTTTGTAGTTAGTAAAATAGTAACTAGATTTCGTGATCATATTCTATTTTCTATGAAAATATTTCCACAAAATTGGAAATTAGGTTTAGTCATAGTAAGCCCCCTTTACTTGAACAAGTTGTAAGGGTTAGTAGGTTAAAGTTGCAATGTATTTTCCTATACCTTTAGGTGCCTTTTTATTCTTAAGTTGTTTCAACCACACCAAACATTACTTATAAAAAAATGTTGTTCAATTTTTACCTTTCTTATTCTTTATTTGGTTGTTTAAAAAAAATGTGTATACTAAAATAGACTGTTATTAAATTTATATTGTGAAGATAATTGAATTATTACTTCATATCTGAAGCTTAAAATCATAAATGTTGCTTAGCAGTAATTCCCCCACTTCTTCTTTGGTGCATACTAGAACCCTGTTCTCCATTGGCATCCTATTCTTGGCTATGTTGACGGTTCATAGGTTTTTTTTTTAAATTATATAACTGTTGTATACACTGACTTGTTTAGTGTTTACCCTCATCTTATTTCGTTCTATTGCTTCTTAGCTTTAGTTTTAGATGTTTATCCACCTCTTATATGGTTCTATTGCTTCCAAATTCATAGCTTTAGTTTTAAATACTTTATTCATTTTTGTTGATAGACTAAACCATTTAAGTCTACTACTTGAAAATATTTTTCTAATGTATGATGAGTGACACAAACTACTTCGCCATGTACTCAATCTTTTCATTTTTCCATCATTTTATGTACTCCTGTTTTAGAATCACATTTTTTATTACTGTGTTCTTACAACTGCAATAATAAGCTTGTATCTTTGATTTAAAAGTATATTATTATATATTAAAGTGTAGTGGTTGTCTTAATTAAAAGATGTATCCTTATTCCATGCTTTTCCTTTGTTACAATCTATATTTTTCTTTTTTATTTGTGCCTAGGTATCTCTCGGCATGTTTTGAGTCCTAAGAATAATATACTTTCATGGTGTTTGATAGTATTTGTTTGTGCCCAGATTTCTATTTGCTGGTATTTGATTTGTTGAGGGATTAGAGCACGTGTTTGTAAAATGATGAAATATATTTGTCTCATAATGAAAAAAGGCAATGTTGTTATTTATCATAGAAAATAATATGTAAATTTGGTTTTGAAGCAATAAATGTGGGGGAATATTTCATCGTTTTGAAGCAATTAAGAGAATTTATTAGTTTATTATCTATAATTGTGTCATATTTAGAATTTGTATATATAAAACATTATATTGCATTTTTAATGTTGTTATCTCTTATTTATAACTTGTTTATATTGGAAAAGATTTTGTATTCTTCTACGTTGTATGATCTTTTGGGATCTAGGATTGATTATGATACTCTAGGTTATGGTGCAAATCTTTGTTTCAAAAAATATGTCAGCCTACTAACAATCACAAAAAATGACAATGACATGAAGACATTAGCTAGCACAAATGAATCTTGCTTGATTAATATACTGGAGAGTAGAGACATTGAAACAACAAGGATACCAAAAAATGCAATGGAAACAAAGGTAGAATATTGATGCCATACTCATTCAACATAGATATGGCCAAATATCTATTTTAAGAGTAAACCCCTAGCTGAAGTGTTTTTCATTGGACATACTCAAATTCTAAACATAATGTCCACTACAGTAAACACATCTAGTTCCCTCTATGTTTTCATGGAACATATATAAAGACTCTCTCATTCTGATCAATGAATGGATTTGTAAGGCTTTCCTTCTTAAAATTATTATTTTTGACTTGGTTATTATACTTATCTTACATTTGAAAAACACAGAATGCTATAAATAGTACTTGGACAAAAGATGTTAAACCAAGACTTTTAGAAGATGTTACAGACCAAAAAAAAAAGAATTGAAAAATGACTGAGATCATATATCACACATTGTATTTTGCTTATTGTTACCAATTTTGTTGATACAAATAGTATTACTTAATCTTTTGCAGGGTGAAAGCTTGAACTCCACAAACTATGCAAATGCAAATCTCTCTGCGAAGGTGAGGCTCTTTACTTGCTGAAAAAAAATCATTGTATTTACAAAATTCATTTTGGAATGACTAATATTTAGTGATATCTTTTACAATCTACAATGGATATTCCATCATAGATGTCATAGCCAACCAACACCCAACTTCAGTTTTAAAACAAGTATTTTTGAATTTTCGGAATCTATTTCTTGCAAACATAGTTGTTGAGATTTTGAAATTAGAACTTATATTCTTAATTAGGGCTTGTCTTAATTATTTTGTATATGAATTGTTTGTTTAGTTTAGTGCCATATTGATGAGGGTGTTTTATTGCAGGTCATGACAATTTTCACGACACCTCCTCTTATAGCTAAATTCCTTGATGAAAACAAACAAATCTTCACTATTTATTATAGTTTCTGAAGTTGCCATCTAAAAGCATTGATCATTTCCTCTTTGCACGGCACTTAAAATCTCAATCTAAAGCAAGTAGTTTACCTCTCATAGAGCATAAAATGCATGTTGCTTTCCAAAAGAGTTGAACAAAATAGGATAATAATAATTTAATATTCTTATATTTATTATAAGGAATTCTCCTGCACAGTTTCTGCAGTAGATTTATAAAATAAAATAGATAGTACATCAATTCTTCAATAGTTTTTATTGAAATAAATGTACACAACATTTCGGGCTGAAATGATTTTTAAGGTCATTGATAACATATAAGGCCATGAAGTAAAACAGAATGCTATAAAGATTTATTATTTATATATTTTCTATAACTAGTTTGTGTCTATTTTCTTGGTACTAGATGAAGATTGCAATGTGCATAACAATGAGATATAATAACAATGTCCAACTTAATAGAGCTATTGTTACAAACAATTAGCAGGTCACAAAATGCTCTCTCCATGATAATTGTCTTAAAACTCAACGTCAAAAAATACAAAATACTTAATTCAAATTTTCATTCTAATTTAACCCCTAGGAACTTGGCACATGGTGCCCTTACTTATTACAACACTGATAATGGTGAGAAAAATAAAATAACTTAGGCTTTGTAGATAACGGGCACATATGGGGATTGTTCCTTGCCACACCCAACTTAAATGAAAATACCTCGGATAGTTTGTTATTTTTTTATAGAAATTCTTAAAAATGTAAATGAAAAATAACACCTTATAGTGCTCACTTCAAAGAGTAAAGGCCAATCAACACCAATAAAAATTAATTTATAAACTAGCAGTTTCTCTAGAGGTGCAAGTAACGTCAAAAGGGATGTAATTTTTTTTTTATCTCAAGTGTCAATAGATTGGTAACATGGAAAAATGGAAGCGACATGATAGACTCTAGGACCTCAATGTCTTATCCCCACATTAATGACATTACATCATTGCTTCGAACCACACATTAGATGTGGAGTCCTATTACAATCAAATCATCACTCATGACATCATCATCCACTATCAACAATAGAAAACAACAAATTAAAGATGTCAACACCCTCCAAGCTATGGACCCCTTTACAATGGGTGATGTAGGTCATGTAAATCTAACCATTACCATGAATCCAGGATTGGTCTATAATATGGGCCCCTTGACGTATGGTATCACCTGAAATACCTTATCTTTGCCACTAATCATCATTGCCCAATGCAGGTTGAAATCTTTCACCACTTCTATGTTCTTTATCGCCTTGCACTTTCTTCTAAGGGTCTAAGTTTGGTGTTTTTGAATGTTGTTAAACCTGATTTAATTACTCCAAATGTTAATATAATTACAACATGAACAAACATAGCTACAAAATAGATTATGGTGCCTAAATGTCTTGTTAGCACATAAACAACATTGTAATACAAATTTTAGCCACTCATTAGACATGGACCCCTGCCAAAATCAAATTAGTGCTCATTACATCCTTGCCCAGCCTTAACAATAAAAAATGACTAATCCAATATGTTGCCACCTTGAAAGTTACATACCCCTTTGCAATGTGTGCAAGTCATGTAAATCCAATATTTTGCCTAAATCTATGTTTGGTGTATGATATGACCTCTATGGTGTCTGATATCACATGAAATACTCTATCATTGCCCTTCACCATCGCCACCCAGCTCACCTTGAAATATTTCTTCAGTTGCATATTTTGTATTGTATAACCTTTCCCCACCACTTCTCCATTGCTCAAGCTCTTCGAGAAATAAAACGTATCATCCCTACACAACTCATTACCACATGATATGATGGAACACACAATCTTTCGTACCATCACTTGCACTAAAAAATATATGATTATTGTTCCTGACAATTGTGTGCACAAAAGGTGAGATGGAGTCAACAGTCATGGGTTTCAAGTGAGGTATGACTACTAATTTACACTCTTACGCTTTACCAAAACAAAAAATTACATCTTGTATGTTATGTATTATATTGATATCATAATATAATATTAATAAATAATATTATATTATAATATTATTGTATTTATTATTTTTTAATATAGTTATTTAAAAAATAATTTTACAAGAGATATAACATGAAGAGCAACCAAGTCATTAATGCAACAATGATCAAGTGGTGTTGTCATTCACATTTGAGAAAAACCCTAATATTTTGCTCAACTATTAAGGCTACGATAAGGAATGCTTGTGGCACCCAGTTGTCACCTAGCCTATCAACATATAAATCTAACCACTACCTTGTATCTGGGTTTGGTGTACAATATGGGTCCTCTAGCATATGACATCACCTAAAATACCCTGTCATTGCCACTCACTGTCATCACCCAGTGCATGCTAAAATATTTGATTCACAATCCCCCAGAGTTCGTTGGATTACTCTTTGCATGTTTTGAGTCCCTTCCATGTGGTGGTCAATTTTTTTTTAATATGTTAAAGCAAATTGTCAAGTTGATAGCAACAACCTACCACCTGTGGCCTTGCTGACATCTATCTCTTGAATCAATGATGATTCAATCTAAACATAATTTCTTGGGATCACTATTAGATCCATTTAGTTTTAATTTGGAATTATTAACTTTTTCTTTTGGGTAAATGTATGATATTGATTTGTTTGTTAAAAAAGTATAATGTTTTGTAAAATTAAATAACAAGTTTGTAATAGAATTAAAAATTATTATCATTTTGGGTATTTTAATTGATTTAAAAAATTATATATTATTCATTCTTTCACATCAATCAAGGTGTTAGATTTAATTGTTATTATCACATATTAAATCATTAATTAGATTATCTACAATTAAGTTGCAACAATAATAAAAAGGAATTGATTTTTAATAGGGATGGGTGGTCTCCTTACACCCAATGATCTCCTAACTCTGCTAATGCTCAATTATAATGATAGCTTTTAGTCACCAATAGGGTGGAACTAGACAGATCTCAAATTGGGACACAAAAATGGAGGCCAATGATTGGAATGATGCTTTAGGAAGCCTTGGTAATCCCATTGGACCTCATTCAACATCCCCTATCTCAATGCAAGGGATATGATTAAGGGAATCGTACATTCAATCAAACATGTTGAGATATTATCAAACTAATGTATTAGAGATTGGTGAAAAATTGCTCTACTAATGAAAAATAATATAAAGGTATTTTAAAGCAGAAGTAGGCTTAGAAAATGATGCAAACTAAGATCATAAAACTGATAGTTATCCTACCAAGAGCAATCAAAACATGAAAATAATCCCTTTCACAAGGTAGCAAACACTAATAATCTAGGATGCACATGGACACAAAAGGGGTAAAGAAACATTGAACACAATGCTTAAGAACAAAGCTGAACCAAAGTAGGCTGTGAAATAATATACTCAATCCACCCATGTCATAGGCAACAAGAGAATGATAATTTATATCAAAACTGTAGATGGGCCCTAGAGGACAAGGAGAAGGGGAAAAAAGCATATGTGTGTAATAGACAAAAGGAAATTTAAATTTATTTGAAAAACGAAAGGGAAAAAGAGGAAGAATACTAAGAAAGAAAGGAATTATATAGCCCAACATCAGTGACACTTATATGGTCACCCAAGATATATGTTAATGAATTAATGAACATGAAGAGGAGGCTCAAAGACCTAGAAATAAAGAAACAATTTACGGACAACATGATGAAAGAGTTTATAGAAGCTAATTGGTAACTTGTAAGAGAGAATAAAATACTTAAAGAGCAAGTAATCAACTTACAAAACAACTTTAAAATAGGGTGGCAAGAGTTAATGGCTACAAAACAAACTTTAGATCATTTTAAAACATCAGAGGAAAATAAGTCAAAAGGGAAAGAATGAGGGAATGCACCACAAATAAAAGAGCACCGAGCAACAATTTCAAATACGGAAGTAAAAGAAAGTCACTTGGGAGTTCAACATGAGTAGACCAAGTCTTGGGCTCAAATAGTAAGAGGACCTTCAAACAAATAGAGGGAGATAATAGAAAAATAGGCCAGAATACAAAAAAGAGAAGAACATGATAAACATGTGAAGGTTGCATACATCATTATTAAAGGATTGAAAGACTATGATGAGCATGAGAATACCAAAAAATTAGTAAGAGAATTCCTGGTAGACTAACTACATTGGATAGGCTTTATTTTCTAGGAAAATAGAGTGGGAAAATTGATAGGAAGAGGAAAGGATAGACATGTAAGAGTTATTATGAAAAACACAAAAGACAAGAAGAAGATATTAAGGAACAAAAGGTTTCTTAGATGGAATTATCCAATATAAGTCATGGGTGAATAATGGGAGTGGGATGGTAACTATTAAAAATTTGAGGTCTAGGAGGAGGAGCAATGAAAGGAGTCATACATGCCCTTTGTTGTCTAGTAGTAACCGGTAAAAGCTTTGTTTTAATATATCAATAATATGAATTGAATAAAACTTAAGATTTTTTATGAGTAATCTCATATCATTATGAATATAAAATTTTTCTTTTTCATATGTCATGGTTGAATTTACAAAATTTTGAATTAATAATGTATGTGAAGTGTTTCATTTTATTATTTAAGTGTTAATGATTTTCCTCACTAAGGGAAGACAAAATGTAATGGAAATTCCAAAATAATGAAGTAAAAGGTGCTCATATAATATTCCATGGATTTGTTGCAAATGATATTGATATAAAACTAAAATGTAGATCCTAAAAAAAAGGAAAACTTTTGTGTATGGATGATAGTAAATTCTTCTTAAATCTAATGTCAAAAGAAAATGTTTTCAATGTTAGTGATTATATATGAGGTTGAAATCAATTTATTTTAGTGTCAGATGCTTAGACTTTATATAAACCCTAGGATAATATTTTTCAATCTATGCTTGAATAAAGGGTAGGTTCACTAGTATATTTTATCTAAATTTTGAATTAATGTGGCAATTACCTTAATTAAACTAAACTGAATAGAATGTAAAAAATGTTATAAATTAGTTGTGACAAGTGAAATGAAATCAACATACTAAATTCAAAAAATTACAATTGAATAAAAAAGACTAGCTATGAATAAAATGAAAGACTAAGTTGTTTATTATCTGAGATTTGCTGTAATTAACAAATGGGTGGAACTAGCTAACATGAACTAATTCTACAAATGCACAAAGATTGAGACTAGAACTAGTGAAGGAAAAAATCATCCAACTTGGGATAAGATTGAATACCACTATTATTTTGAGTTGGTTGAGCTTGTCTTAAACTAAAAATTAGGGAACTCAGGGTGTAATTATCTTCAAAATTTTAAATCACTCATTTGTGCCAAAACATGACCTCCAGATGTATATGAAAGCCCTGTAAATGAACTATTCAAAGTTGAAAAATTAATATGGATTGAAATTTTTGAAAAATTACAAATATAAAAATGAGTTAGTGTAATGGGTTGAGCTAATATCAATCATCCCCATGATGATTGATAGTTACCTACATATTCAGTACATTTAAGAGGGAAATCAAGCACACGTAGTTCTCCCACTTAGAGTGCTTTATGAAAATTTTCTCCTTTGACTATATAAATGTATCTAGAGATGGATTGAATAATTTATCAAGGTTTCCTTTGGATATGATAAAATAGGCTTTCGAATTGGCTAAGGACTACTTCAATTGATTAGAATCAAAATTTTGATGAATATGGAAGCTTGGCTCAATGTGCAATAGTGTAAGTGTGCCATTGTATTGAAATTTCCAAGTTGTAGAATAGGTGACTTAATTGTGCATTTATATAAATCCAAAAGGGGAAAACTTCATGCTATTTATCCTAAAAATACTAACCAAACTATAAGGGAGGGTCCAAATTTGAAAAGTGAATGTTAGAATAGCTAAAGACATGATTGAGGCACAAGGACCAATAACATCTACCACTATTGTCCCATAATGGATGATTTTTTCATAAAAGGGATCGTGTTATACATTATGATATTAAAAAACTAAAATTTATATCATCTTTTTTTATTATTCAATTACAAAATTTCAAAATTTTCATTTTCCATTAGTGTTATAAATTTATATATCAAAAAACTAAAATATGAAAGGTACAAATATATTATAAAATAAAATTATTTATATTATTATAATATATATTTTTATTTAAAATGATTGATGACATGATCGCAGGAGTATAGATTGAACCGGTTGCCATTGAAGGGGTTTTGGCATCTTATACCGAGGTGTGTGTTTTTATGGACATGGAAGAAGACATACTATAAATTATTAACATCAAAACATGGGGGTAGGGGGGGTTATAGGAGTAGAAAATTGATGTGGAAAAGGTGCCTTTTCGATGTTACAAATTCTATAAATTAGGGCATATAAAAAAATAATGCACATACACTATAAGTTTGTCATCTTGAATGGTTGAAATGAATTTATAGAATTTTAATCTTGGTCCTCAATATAAAGTTATTTTTGAGGCAAAGTAGTGGTCTTCCTTCCCCCATGCCACAAGTTGTCTCTCTTCTTATCGATCATGGGCTCAATATTAAATCCACTAAATCTATTAAAGGTAGGTTGGAAGGGGTGGAACAAATTTATCCCACCACTATGTTTAAGGAATGTAACTTCATCTCTAAGTAAATCCAAAAAATATCATCCATTTTGGTTATAAACTCACATGATTTATATGTGAATCAACGTAGGGGGATATTAAGGGATCCTAATATAAAGTGAGAGGCTTAGGAATGTTAGGTGACCCAAATTTATATCCCTATGTTGTGGACTTTATATATGAATATGATTAAGAACTGAATTCAAAAAAAATTATAACTCTCTCAAAAAAGTTTTAAGTTCTCTCACCCTAATTTTGGTGCTCCAAGGAAGACAGGAAAAATTTGGCCAAAGAGATCACTATGACAAAAGTTTCAATTTTCAAACAAACTTATATGAAGAATTTTATCGTGTTTGATAAATGAGGGGTAGAATTCCCCTCTTCACCTCAATGAATTTCTTTTCATGGAATATTATGGGCTTAAATACCCATAACAAGTGATGCTTTGTTAGGCATCAACTAAAAAATCTAGACTTTGATATATTCTTGATTTAGGAGATAAAGCTCAATAAGGAGGAATATGTTTGGTTGATGAGTAAATGGTGGAATACATAGAGGGGTTCCTTTATGAAGTTGGCAGGGGATTCAGGTGGTTTCGTAGTTTTATAGGAACCCTCTAGAGTATTTGTTGCAAAATGCAACTCAGGGGCAAATTGGAAACTTTGTAAGGTGATTGACTTTGCTTTTGATATTATTTTTTTTCTTGTTCAATGTGTATGGTCCAAATTCCATCATTATGAAAGCTTGATGCTAGGAGGAAATCCACCATTAGTTGGCATTGTTGCCTAGACAAAGGTGTGTTATTTTCAAGTATTTTAATTCCATTATTTTTAATGAGGAAAAGAGAGGAGGGATATTGAGGGATACCCAAGCTCAAAAATATTTTTCTAGTTTTGCATCCTCCTCAGGTCTACTAAATATGGTCCCTAAGAATGGAATATTTTCATGTACAAATAGAATAATGGGATTAAGAAACATCCCATAGAGGTTGGATCACTTTATAATTACTCCTAATTATTTCTATATTGACTGGGTGATAGAGAGATACATTCTCCCATTTCTGACTTTGACCATGCACCCATTGAGATGAATATTATGGAGCATGGAGCTCCACCCAAGAGTTTAAAGTTCTCATTGATGTCTCTATGTGATCATTCCTTACATGATATAATCAAGGACTAGTGGAACAAGGCTCTTACTTTATCTAGGAGGCATATGTTCATAATGAGCAAAAATCTAGGCTATCTCAAGGTTTGCCTTAGAGCCTACAATATGGACTTTTTCAATAATATATTCAAGGAGATATCAAGGGTGGGCATTCATTTGGATACTCTTAACCAAGTTTATTTCAATGTGGGCATGTTTTCAGTTACTTACCTTAAATAAAAATCACTCTTAGCTCAGCTTGAAGAGCTTCATATTAGAGAAGAGTTGTACTAGAAGTTGAAGTCTAAAGAGTAATGGCTCACTAAAGGGGACAAAAAGATGAAGTTATTTCACAATTCCACATGAGCAAGAAGGATTTCCAAAAAAAATATCCATAAGGAAAAGGAATGGGCATTTGATTGAGACCAACTCATATTTTAAAGAGGAAGCAGTTCACCATTTTCAAGATCTTCTGATCAGAGGCCCAATCAATAAGCATTAGTTTTATCCATAGAATTGTGACAAATCATTAGAGCACCGTATTGATTGATCCTTTCACTAAGGAATAAATCAAGGTTGTGGTCTATTCAATGGGAAAAGAGAATCACTGGGCCCTAATGAGTTTCTACCTAATATTTCCCAAAGTTTTTGGGATATAGTGGGGGATGAGGTGGTCAACACGGTGGAAGGATCTTACAAAAATTAGAAGGTATGGCCATATATCAACTCTACCTTCATCACTCTAATCCCTAAGCATAAAAATTAATATTCCTCCATGGATTTTAGGCCAACTTCACTTTGAAATACTATCTATAAGATCATTTTTAAGGATATCTCTTTTAGGCTTAAGCCTTTTTTGGATTTGATGATTTCTAGCAAATAAGGTGAGTTCATTCTAGGAAAAATATCTAGGATAGAATCATAATCACAAATGAAATCATCCATTCTCTCATGGGTAATCACACTAAGGGAATGATCTTGAAACTAGACATCAGTAAAGCTTTCAATAGGGTGTTCTAGTGCTTCTCGATCAAGACTTTGGAAAATTTTGGTTTTCCCAAGGAGTGCTACAACTAGGCCTTTAGTTACATCTCAAGTCATAGGTTTTTTATTTTGGTTAGTGTATAACTTATTGGTTTCTTTGAATTTTCTTGTAGATTAAGGTAAAGTGATCCCCTCTCCCCATTTCTCCTCATCTTAATGGTGGAGGCATTGGGGAGTGTCATTTTGGGGACCTTTACTAAGGTTTGATAAGAAGAATCAAGGGTTCTTAAGGTCTTGATAATCCCATGCATCAAAAATTCACTGATGATATAGTCCTCTTTGATACAACTTCTGAGAGAGAATCCCATGCATCAACAATTCAATGATGATATAGTCCTCTTTGGTACAACTTTTGAGAGAGAATCCTAAGCCTATAAGCAACTATTGGATGATTATGAAGAGGCCTCAGGATAGTTAGTTAATATGTCTAAATCATAAATTTCTTTTATTAACACTCTCAGTCAGGCACAACTAGTAATTACATGCATTTTGGATTCTCAAATCGCTAAGTTACCTGCTAAGTACTTGGTCATCCCTCTCTTTCCAAGAGCTAGGTGGGCGCCTCTTTGGGAAAATATAATAAATTATTTTATAATCAAGGCTTTTAGAGTGTAGTGGAAATTAACTTTCACTTGTTGGTAGGATAACCCTCATTAAGTCAATATTGAGCACCTTGTTGATTTACACATTGTCTTTTCTTCATCCACCGGTTAAAGTGGTGAAGGAACTCAACTGTACCATGAAAAAAAATTTGTGGCAATGCACCCAAGACAAGAAGAAGACTCATTTTCTCAAATGGGATAAAGTTTGTTTACGTCATACAGGGGGTGGAGTAGGTATCAAAATATTTGTAGTTTAGACTTTAGCCTTGGGTGTTATAATAGTGTAGGGAATGATCACTCATCCATAGGCATTGTGGAATAAACTACTACAACACAAGTATTTTGGGGAGCACTCCCAAACCAATGTTTTTTTGTGGCCAAACCTCCAAAATTTTCACATTTTTGGAACTTTATCCTCAAATGTCATCACATCATCAAGGACCATGTGTCCTGGGTGGTTGATAATGGGTGATCAATGGAGTTTTGGGGGACTTTTGGAATGGGCATAGATCTTTGTAGGATTATCAAGAGGTGAAGGATGTTAAGAATGTTATGACTACAGCTTGGGGCAACAAAGTGTGTGATTAAGAACCATGTGAACAATGTTTTATTTTATGCAATGAAAATATTTGAAAATATTGTTTACGAAGCTTCTATCTGAGCAACCATCCACATAACATATAAGAATTTGTTTTACTCTCTCTTTTTATCTATATATATTGAGATTTTACTCTCTTTTTTTTGAGAAAACATTCAAATCTTTGAGAATATTTCTTTGCATCAGTTTTGCTCAGTGTTGAGAACTGATGTGTATCAATTTTGCCATGTATTGTATTCATCTTGCCTTATTTTTTAAATACTTCATAGTAAATTCTGAAATATTTATTTATTAACTGGAATCATGTTAAATGGTGGAAATAAAGTTAAATATTGGATCCCTTTGCAAGGGGGTGTAGGGCGGGAAAACTATTGTCACATATGTCAACTCCATCTTTTTAGAAAGAGGAATTCCATCCAATTCTATTTTTAGAAAGGAAAATCCTAATGACATTTTTCCACTCTAGTTTTAGCTAATTTTATTTTTAGAAAGGAAAATTTGAATGACATTTTCCCACTACTATGTGAATTAGGTATATTTATCTTTGTAGAGAGTCAATGACTCATAACTAATTTACACTGTGGATGTTTCCTTAGCTCTACTAAAATTTTATCATGTAAATCTGGTGTTTTGTCTTATGCATATTTAGTATTTTGTGTATTTCAATTATCTCTTAATTGCAAACTTATATTCTATTATTAAAATTACTAGTTATTTATTGTTGCGAAGTCCTATTGTAATCTATTATGCACTAGTTCGGCTTTTATCTGAGCAAGCATCCATAAAACATATAAGAATTTGCTTTTCTCTCTCTTCTTTTTTTCTTTTTTTTTTTATATTGAGATTTTTCTTTTTCTTTTTCTTTTTAATCAAATATTGGGATTTTTTAAAATAATTTTTGCATCTATTGGTATTGGAATAAGAATGATAAACCTCCATTCTGCAAGTATTGTATTCATCTTGTCTTATACATTTTAAACACTTCATAGTAAATGTTGAAATCTCTATTTATTAATCAGAATCATGTTAGATATATGACAACAAAGTTAAATGTTGAGATTTTTCTCTCTTTTTTAGAAAACATTTAGATCATTTGGAATAATTTTTGCATCAGTTGATATTGGTAAGGTAATAATAAACCTCCATTCTGAAATATTGTATTCATCTTGCCTTGCACTTTTTAAACACTTCATAGTAAATTCTTTTGTAGGAGTTTGTTAAACACTTTATAGTAAATTCTTTTGTAGGAGTCAAACCCTTCTTTCTAGAAAGTCGGAGGAATTATCTGAAAAGTCAAAATGATTGATAACTAATTCACATGTAATTTATTCATCTTGAATTAATAAAAGTTTGATAACCATATAAATTTGGTGTTTTTTTTTCATCATGCATGTTTAGTATTCTGTCTATTTAAATTATCTTTATTATTACAAACTTATATTATGTTATTGAAATTATTAGTTATTTGTTGCTGCTAATTTCTTAACAAATCAAATGTGTGCTTGTAGTCTATTATGCATTATCTTGGCTTTTATCTTTGATTTTGTAACCCATATATTTTCATAGACCATTAAGTATCTTTTATGATTTTATATACTTGCATTATCTCCACAGATGTGTGGAATGGGTGAATTTTCATCTTCTCTAGTAAACTATATATTCTTGATACATGATGCACTTTCTCACAATGCATTTTATAGAGTCTTTGTGGTTCTTGTATTCCTTAAAATGTCATTTTGAATTGTCAAATTATCTTCTGCTAGGAAAATAAATAAATAAATAAATATAATATTTAGGGGTGTTATCCAAATATAAATAGTAGCTCACAATGGATGCTTAACTATTTCCATTGTTAGAAGGTAAACAAGAATTCTAGGATATAATTTTTGTGTTGTGGCAAGGAAATTTTATGGGGAGAGGATTATATAGTCTAAGCTCTTTGGTAGCCATGTTGGACGATTGGGGTGGCTATTTTCTGCCACTAATTTAACCTAACTCCTATGAACACTAGAGCAGCAACTACATTAGGCTACCAAAAATCAAGTGGTTGGGAAGGGAAAATCCATACATAAAATAACAATGGTGAAATATTTCAAGGTGATTTGGGTGGTGATGATGAGGGGCAATGATAGGGTATTTCAAATCATTGGACTTGATGAATCCAAACTATATACACACGCACACACACATTTTATTAATATATTTATATATACTATAAATTTATATAAAATATTTATATTTTAATATTTTTACATATTAAATATGTATATCAGTATAATATATTATTAACATTCTGAAATTACTACATAAGATATACATGAGGAGTACCGCACCCCTCAGTAACATACCTATCACGTGCCTCAAATATCAAATGTATGTTACAATTCATATGTGTTTTGCATCCCCAAGGTACTTTAATAGTTTGCAAGTAGTGAGATTATTGAGATGATTAGTCATATTTCACTTACTTTAATGAAGCCAAGGAGAGATATGTTATTTTATTTTATAATGTTTTTGGTTATGTTCTTAAAATCATTTTCTTATTTATTAGGGTTTTAATTCATTCTTTTTTAACTATATTGTATAATTGCATATTATCCTCTTCTGTGCCAACTTCCTCGAAGCCTCATCCATCTTATGTTCACCAATTTAAATTCTAGGAGGTAATATTTTTTGCAACATTAAGGGGGATATAGACTTTCCACTTGATTTTGATGATGATCAACTCTCTCTTCTAACACTAAATGAATACATGTATAAATTGTGGGTGAGTGTGAAGGTAAGATTATATGTCAAAGATGACATGAAAATATTATAAGATGCTTGAGGCAAGTAAGTATCAATATACTTTTATTTTTATTTATTTTATTTTCTTATTTATTTATGTTATCAAATTTTTTTAATTACTTTAATTTAGTTATTTTCTTTCTAGTACTTTGAAAAATAATTTTGATGCAAGCCAAAAATTTGTTTTCATAAAATTGCCAAATGAAATTCTAATGTCAACCAATTAAGCATAAATTGTGGTTGGTTACTTGTATTTAAAAATATTTTGGTCGAGCCTACTATTTTTTATAGAAAATATAAAAACTGAATATAATATAATTATTTGATTTTTAAAATAATTATATTAAAAAAAAAATCTTCTATTTTTGACATGGTGTAAAAGTGGTACTAAATCATGTCATAAATGATATGCTAACATGACATAAATGTGATGCAACTAAAGTTGTTTAGTTAAATTTAGTTTACACCACCATTGTGCTATTAAAATTTTCATCAATTCCTCAACGTTTTACCATGAAAAATATAAAAAATAATCAATTTTAAACATGAAATCCAAATTTTGATATAAATTACTCTTCTATAGTAGTGGTTGTTCTTCTAGAGATATGAAGGAGGCAGTTCTTGACATAATAAGAATCCATTCCTTTTTTTTTAGATCTTCTTTTGATGTACACATGTCAGCTTACTATGAGAGATTTATGGAAGTGTTAAACTAAAAATAGACACTCCTTTTAAAGGTTAAGTAAATGTAATGTGAAGAGGTTTCCTATTATTAGAAAATAAAATACTAAGTTTTAGGGGAAATTAACTGCCGTAAAAGAGTGGAGGAGTTTATTAGTAGTAGTGTTCTTGTATTATTAGGATTTAGGGAAGATAATACATAAAGGGAGCATAGTTCTTGGTAGGATAAATTTAGTATGTTAAAAGTGGATTGACTGTCCCTATATTTATGGGTTGTCCTATGTTGTGATGTTTATTGATTACTATATGTTCCAGAATTAATGAAAACTAGTGTGTTTATTTGATTCTTGCCTCACATAAAATTTTGTGTATGTATGATTTTGTAGTTTTTTATAGTTCTGTCATATATTTTTAGTGAAAGTGCATGTGTTGATTTGCATTAGTTTGGTATTAGAACACCATGGCCCAAAGGGGAGTATATATGAACTGGGAAGGTAAAGGAAAGAGGAATGCAAGATAGAAGGGAAACATAGGTGATGAACTAATTAGGAGATTATAGGTCATTGAGGCTGGGTTACCTCATGAGGTTCAGAGGAAAAACCAAAAGTTCAAATGGGTCGCATTAGAACCATAGATCCCATCAAAATGCTTATTGAAGTTGTATCCAAACAAAGAATAATGATTAAGGTTAAAGTCCTTGATTTTAAAGATGAACTAAGTATTGAAGTGCTCATGGATTGGGTTCAAGAGTTAGATAAATACTATGATATGGAAGGAATTTAATAAAATGATCCACAAAAGGTCAAATTTGCAACATAAAAAATGAAGTCTGATGTTTTTCTATGGTGGAATAATCTCCAGAGTGTTGGGAGAAGACAAGGGAAAGAGAAAATTAGAATGTGGCCAAATATGCTAAAACATTTAAAAGCCAATTTTATGCCCTCAAATTATCAATAAAATCTTTTTAGGGAGTTTCAAATTTTAAGGTAGAAAGACTTATCAATACAAGCTTATACTAGATAATCCCTGAGGCTACAAATTAGAACCAATTTACAAGAAGATGATGAGCATGCAAAAACAAAATACATCAATGGGCTCATATTTCAACTCGATGATGAGTTATCCCTACTCAAAGTGAACATTGTGGATGAGGCATATCAATTTGCCTTGAAAGTAGATTAAAAATTGAATAGGTGGAGCAAGGTAGTGAGCAAAAGGGGTGGAAAAAATTTAAATAGAGGGAGAGTAAGTTCCTCTAAAACCACAAGGGAAGAAGAGTTATATAAAGGTAAGGAACCAAAGAGAAATTATTGTGAAAGAGGTGGTTTAAAGGTCAAGGTAGAGGTATATGCCAAAAAAGGGTTGGGTATTGGAAACCATTGAAGTGTTATAATTATGATGGGCCTCATAAATCCATTGACTATCCTAAAAACTCTAGAGTTGCCAATGGAGCCATGATGGCTCAGGAG
Source organism: Torreya grandis (assembly GCA_037957365.1). Lineage (NCBI taxonomy): Eukaryota > Viridiplantae > Streptophyta > Pinopsida > Cupressales > Taxaceae > Torreya > Torreya grandis. Next base: position 206,551 of record JARHVA010000686.1, on the reverse strand, counting down.
GAATCCCAAGTAGAATAAATGGAAGCCAAGACTAGAGAGAACTTAATGATGTAAAGATACTTAATAGCAAGAGACCAAGAGTTCCTTGAATTGGATTGGAGAAGAAAGATTGTGTTTCGAACAAATAAAAGTGTAAATACAAAGTGTGCATGGTTATTATAGATGGAGGATCAACTAATAATATGGTAAGTATATAAAAGGTGCAAAAATTACAACTTTCTTGCATTCCAAAATCAAATTCTTATAATATTTCCTAGTTGAAAAAAGATCATAGTGTGTTTGTGAATCAATCTTGTCTTGTTTATTTTAAAATTTGTCCTTATGATGATAATGTTATGTGACATAGTGCCAATCGATGCTTGTCATTTGATGTTGGGAAGAACCTAGCAATACGACTGAAAGGTAATCCATCATGGAAAAGAAAACACTTATGAAGTAAAAAATGAGGGGAGGGAACATTTTTTAAAACCATGGAAAGAGGAAGGGGGATATGAAATATCTCCAGTAGCAATGTTGTATAAACAAATTTGCAAACAAACTAAAGGAGAAGTTTATTATCTTTTATGTCTTAGAGAAGAAAAGAGATATGAAGAGAAAATGCACAAGAGCTGTATAATTTATTATTAAAGTATTTTGATGTAACCCAAATAGAATTACCAATGGGATTACCTCTATCATGAGGCATTACACACCATATTGATTTAGTTCCTAGATCAAAGCTCCCTATTCAAGTTGCATATAGGTTAGCTCCACAAGAGATGAAGAAATGAGAAGGCAAATATCAGATTTTTTAGATAAAGGTTTCATAAGGGAAAGCATGAGTCCTTGTGCCACACCAGTCTTAATATCACTAAATAAATGAGGAAAATGGATAATTTACTTGGATTCTTGAGTTATCAACAAAATCACAATAAATTATTGATGTCCATTGCCTAGAATGGATGACATATTAAATTGCTTAGCAGGTGAAAAAATATTCTCCAAAGTGGATTTGAGGAGTGGTTACCATTAAATTTAGATCCAAGAAGGAGATGAATAAAAGACAATGTTTAAGACCAAAGATTGTTTGTAAGAGTGGTTTGTGATGCCATTCAGAATGTCTAATGCTCCTACCAATTTTATGGAAACTATGAACCAAGTATTTAGGCCATATATTGGAAAATTTATCAAAGTTTATTCTGATGGCATATTGATTTTTATGAGAGACCTAGAAGAGAATTTGTAAAGAGTGTTTGATACCCTTAATATTGAAAAGTTGTTTTTCAATCTTGAGAGGAGTGAATTTTGTAGATAAAAGTAGTTATTCTTTGGTAGCATGATTTTAGTAGATGGAATGAGAATGGACCAAAAAAATTAATGTTATACTTGAATGGTCTATCCCTCAAAGTATAATAGAGGTGAGGAGCTTTCATGGATTAATCATTTTTTATAAGATATTTATTATAAATTTCAGTGGTATAAGAGCTCCATTGACTGATTGTATGAAGGGAATGTCCTTTTTCTGGACTTAAGCAACTGAAATAAGTTTAGAACAACTTAAAAAGAAGGTGATGAAAGCTCTAATTATTAATTGACACAACTTTGAAAATATTTTTACCATTGAGTTTGATGCTTTAGCTATTGAAATTGGGGGATCATTGAGTTAAGAAGGCAAACCAATAGCCTATTTTAGTGAAAAGCTAAATAACACCAAAAAAAGGTATGGTATTTATGATAAATAATTTTATGATATTGTTCAGACACTAAAATAATGGAGGCATTATCTATTGCATAGATAATTTATTTTTTTACTATATATTCAAGCACTAAAGCATATAAATTCTCAAGCCAAGTTATCTCATAAGCATGTCAAATGGGTCTCTTTTTTACATAGTTATAGAAAACACTAATATTGTGGTAGATGTTTTAAGTATGAAGTGTCACTTATTTGGTATAATGACTAATAAAGTTGTTGGATTTGAATAAATGAAAGATAAATATGTAGATGATCCATATGTTAACAAAATTATTGGTGATTTAAAAAATCAATCAATTGCATTTGGTAAACTTTATGCTGAATACTTATTTAATGATAGATTTTTATTTAAATAACTCCAACTTTGTATTCCCATTGGGACTAGGAAGGAAAAATTGATTAGAGAAATGTATTCCAATGGCTTTGAAGGTCATTTTGGTAGAGACAAGAATTACATCTTGGTAAGTGACAAGTTTTTTTGGCTTCAAATAAGGAAGTATATCAATAAAATTGTTTCTACATGTAGAATATGTCAAGTGTCTAAAGGTGAACAACAAAACATTAGATTGTATAAACATTTACCGGTACTTGAAGGACCATGGATTGATATTTCAATGGATTTTATCTTAGGATTTCCATGTACTCAAAGAGGTAATGATTCTATTTTATTTGTGGTGGACCAATTCTCTAAAATGGCACACTTTATTCTATGTAAGAAGATTATTGATGCAAGTAAGATTGAAGATCTCTTATTTAAAGACATTATACACTTACATGGACTACCAAAGACTATCACAAATGATCGGGATGCAAAGTTTCTTAGTCACTTTTGGATAAATTTGTGGAGAAAATTTGATAGTAAATTGTAGTATAATTTAGCCTATCACCCTCTTACAGATGGGTAGATAGAGGTGGTGAATAGAATCTTGTAAAATTTGTTGAGAGGTTTAGTCAATGATAGCCTAAAACATTGGACTTATTCTTGTCACAGGTAGAATGTACTTTCAATTCCTGCATTAATAGGTCTACAAGTAAATCTCCTTTTCATATTATTTTGGGAAACATTCCAAAAAACATAATGGATTTAATTCATCTTCCTGTGGGGAAACAAGATGTGAAGGACTTTGTGAAACATATACATGAAGTGCAATAACAAGTTAGGTAAAGGTTTTATGTAGAAAATGAACAATATAAAAGTCATTTAGACTTGCCCCAGAGATAAAGTATACCAAAAGGGTGAGCTAGTCATGGTGTACCTGCATAAAGAAAGAGTTCCTAGAGGCACTTACAATAAAATGAAACCAAAGAAAATTGGTCCTTGAAATATTCTCAAAAAGATTAATGAGAATGCATATATGATAGACTTGCTAGAAGAATTTGACATTAGTCCTATATTCAATGTTGCAAATCTTTATTCTTATCATGCAGACTTGGAAGAAGTCCAAGATGAGAGAAAATTAGAATAATTGACCAAACATTTACTGAAGAAAAGGAGAGAATATATTGAGAAGATAGTGGACAACAAGATTACTGCAACAAGGGCCAAGAATTATAAGATGTATTATTTAGTAAAATGGAAGGGATTGTCAAATTTTGATAACACCTGGATCACATAAGAGTAACTTATGAAGTTAGCAAAACTCAACTTCGTTGAACTAGGTGGTTTAGAATATTAAAAGAAGGGGGGAATGATGTACACATGTCAACTTACTGTGAGATATATATGGAAGTGTTAAACAAAAAATAGACACTCCTTTTAATGGTTAAATAATCATAGCTAGCAAAGTTTTCCTATTATTAGCAAATCGAAGACTAAGTTTTAGGGGCAATTAACTACCTTAGAAGAGTGGAGGAGTTTATTAGTAGTAGCATTCTTTTTAATTAAGATTTAGGGAAAACAATTCACAAAGGGAGTGAAACTCTTGGTAGGAGAAATTTTGTGTGTTAAAAGTGGATTGATTGTCCTTGTGTTGATGCACTATCATGTGTTGTGATGGTTGTTGATTATTGTATACTATGAAATTAATGAAAATTTTTGTATTTATTTGATTCCTGCCTCACATCAAATTTTGAGTATGAATGATTATATAGTCTTCTGCAATACTTCCAAATGTTTTGATTGTATATGTGTGTGTTGATTTGCATCAAAGTTTTTATTTTTACCTCTTGCTAGTTTAAATTTATGTCTAATGTTATGATGGTATCAAATATCTACCATAACGTATGTCCAAATGAGCATACATTGGTATCTTCTTTATGGGTGGAAACTATTTTTTTGTAAATGTGAAATGTGTCCCAATGAAAACCTACCATATAGACAACATAGCAAGAGGGTTATGGCTACCATATTCAAAAAAGAAAATATTAAAAAATTTGAGTATCTTCAAATCAAAATTCACATACTAACTTTTGTTTTTGGGGGTTAATACATTATTTTATTGTCATGGATGTTATTAAATCTCTATTTATTTATATATCACCCCTTTATACTAAATCTAAAAAAGTATAAAGTTTAATGCATCTATGTGTTCATATACTTTTTGAATTCTAATTAGGACCCTATTAATCACAGTTGGAAAAAAATTAATTTATTTCAACTTATAGAATTTTTGATGGATAGAATGAATACGTATTGTGGTTGCAAGATAAAGATACAAGAATTGGCCACTTTGAGTAGTATAGCATTGAAGTTGGCACAAACTCCTAACAATATAAAATATGGATAATAGTTGGATCATCCAAATTTTATTGGTATTTTTGGATTTTATAAAATCGAAAAGGCTTATCATCTGAAGCAAATTCATATCAATATACTTCATGCATGAACTAAGACACCTGTGTAATGTCGATGGTACTGTTACCATCATGTGTATCAATGGTCACCATCATAGCACATTATAATGTAATTGATTATGAATAACATTAAATATGGTAGACACTATTTTAGTTCCTAATATTAGACCTAGAGATAACATTCCAAGTACTTGAGTTGAAGAATCATCGAATCCTTTGATAGTTTGATATGTTTGTTCAAGACTATGAATGTGAACACCCAATTGTTGTAAGAGAGGGACACTAAATATGTTATGAATTTAAATATGAATATGATGAATAGATAAATTCAATGAAATTTCTTACTCTCTCAAAAAACTTGTAAGTTCTCTCAACCCAATTATGGTGCTCCAAGGAAGAAGGGGTGAAAGTTGGCCAAAGAGATCACTATGAAAAAAAATTTAACTGGCACATAGACTTATATGAATAATTTTATTGTGTTTGATAAGTGAGGGGTGGAATTCCCCTCTTTCCCTCAATTAAGTTCTTTTCATATAATATTATGGGATTAAATGCCTGTAACAAGCGATGCCTTGTTAGACATCAACTACAAAATCTAGGCTTTGATATATTCTTGATTTATGAGACATAGCTCGATAAGGATGAATATTTTTGGTTGATGAATAAAGAGTGTAATATATGGAGGGGTTCCTTTGTGGAGTCAATAGGGGATTCAAGTGGTTTGGTGGTTTTATGGGCACCTTCTAGAGTCTTTGTTGTAGAATGCAACTCAAGGGTAAATTGGCAATTGTTTAACCTTTGAGGGTTTTACTAGTGTAAATCCTATGTTTGATTAAAGGGTTGAGTATTCTAAATTAATAAAATAATATGCATAAAATAACCACTAATTTGTTACAAATTTTGACTAGCTACAACTTTCTAAAAATAGTAATAAATATGTGAAAATAATGATTTATCTATCAAATCCCTGATACGAAAGATTTGAGTGTTGGAAACTGAGATATGAATAGGTCTGAATGTCATGAACTAGAACCCTATGTTAGAATCCCTCCTAGATAGTATCACCATATTTAGACAATAATACCATGTGGCTTTACTAACCTAAAAATGGTGTTAGTGTCCTCTATGTAGGACTGTTCTTAACTTATGGGTGCACCTGCGTCTGTGTTTTTGGGTTTTGTTAATGTACAAATGAAGTTTGAAAATCTATATTATGTCTATAATATATTATTTATGATTCAAACACTAATCCTCCTTATAATTAAGGCATGAGCTAAAAAGTGTGTTTGTTAGTAGGATAGGCTGGACATCCTTAACACCCTGTTGTGAAGAGAGTTACCTACATACCAATACTATAAGGGGAGATCAAGATTGATGCATTTATCCCCACCTAAGTGATTGTGAAAGTGAAAGTGATGCTAGAATGATAGTGGTATTGAATTCCTTGAGTGTGATTGAGATTGAAAATCTAGAAAATCTAAGCTTAGGGTTGTTATGGATGGTAGTATGCAGAAGTAAGGTAAAATAGAGATTAATAACCATGATTTTGATCAACTTGTTTCATGTTTGAATAGGTATTTTACATATAATTTCCATATAGTGGAAATAAGTATAAAATTCATGTGTTTATAATGTTCTGTAGCCTATGTGGATAATAAAATATGCTTAGGCTGACCTCAGGAGGGTTTACCTTTGAAAATATATTCATTCAGGAAAGATAGCGTAAAGGACATTAACACTATTTTGGGGAGACTAACATGACATGGCTCTAGTTTCCTTAATGTGGCACTAATGTTTAGTTTGGATATTGGTAGGTATGAAGGGCCAAGGTCAAGAAATAAGGGTTTGAGACCGCATTTAAGCTGAGTAGGGATGCCTGTGATCCACACAAAAGCTGTAAAAGTGTGATAATATGCTCTAAGACTAAGCTAGGTATAATTTGTCTCAAGTATCACTATTATCACTTAAATATATCGTTTAGGTAATTACATTGACCCCTCTCCCTCCGCCCTCCCCCCTATTATGCTAGGAATGCTATAAAGTGAAATGACTAGTATAAAGGAAAAAGAAGCGTACCTAGACTTACCTAGGAAGTGAAGCCTGTGAAGTTGAGTTTTAGTATGTGAAGCTAGGTCTATGTATGTGAAGCATGACCTAAAAATGAAATGTTCATAAATCAATCCTTTCTTAAGAGATATCAAAAATAAAAGATTATGTTGAATAAATAAGTAACTGAGTAAAACTAAGTTAAGAGATTGTAAAGAGGAAAGGAATGAATACACCTTGTTGGGTACATGAACTAATGCATGAAACTAATGATAACCCATGTGTGTGCATGTATATAGTGATCAAATAATTGAATATCTTGGACTAAGTTGATAATTTGTTCAATCCTCATGTGTGGGTGGCTCAATAACTTAATCTAGTTTTAAATCCATCATTGCCCACCCTTTCTTGATGGATCATGACCTATGAATGACTTGGATTGGACTTAAAAATGTTTCTAACCCTCTCATGTGGGTGGATCAAGAACTCAAGTAGGCTATACCTTCATCATTCCCCAACCATGTGTAGTAGATGCATTTGAAACTAAACTACACAAAGTGATGAAAATATCTTGCTAAGTATATCTAACCATGTATGTCAACTCCACAACCACTCAGGTAAATTAGGTAGCTCTGAACCACTCAAGAATGCCAACCACTATAGATGGAATAAGGCATGAAACTGGTGATAACCTAGAATACGATGTCAAGTGTATATAACATAGAGAATGATATAATTCACCATTCCATTTTATCAACTTTTGTATAACTAAGCATATGGAAGCAATGTGTCATGCACATGCCCCCAATCTAATATCTAAGTATATTAATTTTAGATTGAGTTGTAATAACTATATCTAAATATCTAAACTGAATATGGGAATTATCATGTCGTGCATGATGTATCTAATCTAAGAAAATGATATTAATCTGAGCTAAACTAGTGTGAATCTAAACACAATCTAAGCATAACTCTCAAATCTATAACTAGATATGTGCAAACATGTATTATACCTAGTGTATTATTCTAGCTAATATGAATTATCTTGAAACTGGGGTGACTAGACAATAGTTCCATGTGGTGATAGTTTCCCTATTTAGGCACTAATGTCTATCTGGTCTAAATTTTGTGTCACTATACTACTTTTTGAGTCACTATCTTTTTATGTATTTCCCTATGTCTAATTTTATAAAATTGAGCCCATGTGCTAAAAAATGTTCTATGAATGCAATATAGAAGCCCGATCTCTATGACAAACCCCTTTGAATGCCCTCTCTTTTGAGGGTAGTTGTTGAACCTATGCAAGACCTGTTCTCAAAATGAATAGCTCTGTAAAATGTGTGTTAACTAGATCATATATGATAACTACATGATAATCCTATATAATGTGCAAACATAACATCAAAATGTAAGATAATTTGATAATAAATATGGGATGTAAGATGTATGTCATATATAGCATTGCACAAGGGTGTCAATATATATGTAATCAATGTATATAATAATAAATCTGAGTAGAATTGAGTAGCTACCTAGGGGGATGGGGCCTGATTCTCATCCCTCATGGCATCAAAAAATGGTGTCTATAACAAGCAAATACAAGTGTCATGGACATGACGCATACAATAAAACATATGTACAAAACACATGAGGCATGCAAAATAAGCCTTGGGGCCACAATATAAGGGACATGGGCACATGTCACTAAATATGAGAAAATAAGACATATAAGGACATATTCAAATGTTCACATACGCAAGCAAAAATCAAGTTGACTTAGATACACATAGAAGGAAATGTTCAAATGTACACATATAAAATCATAAAATCACACACAAGGAACATGGGCACATGTCCAAGGCATATGTACTGTGAAAAGAAGTAGTAAAGAGCCAAAGAGCAATAGCATATTTAAATTCCATTGAATAGAAGAAACAAAGAAATACAATCAAGTCTAAACTATGAAGGTTAGAAATGAAATCATGCATGAATGTAGTACAAATCTATGTAAGATCTAAGATGTGCATATGTTGAGTATAAAGTAGTAATAGCCAAAAAAAAAATTGAGTATGAGTAGAAATGATCAATATCAAGATATAACAATGCTAAAACTAGAATTTAGAGAATGTAATGATAGACCCTGATAATATAAACTATGTATAAGATGCCCCCAAATGGGTGAATGTGTCAAATGAATACCCATGAATTATTGTATATGCCTCCAATGGTTAACTAATAGCAAGTCTGGATCAGTGTAGTTGACCTAAGTCATGTAAACAATTTGCAAGTATTCGACAAGAACAAGTGAAGCATGTAGTATGATAAAACTGACTATACTAAGATAGATATCATATGTAACACGTCTAGAAAAAATAAGATATGTAAGCATAATAATTCATACAATCTATAAATGTTGTGTTTTCCAAGTAACTATTTGAATGTTTTTATTTTTTCTAGAATATTGTATTGTTGTTTTTATTTTTTGGATATAAGCTATGTACAAGTAACATGAAAATGAACTATATACAAGAAGAAAAAAAGATGGAAATTATGTACAATAAAATAGAAACCATACTAACCGATGAGGCTCATGGGAGACTCACTATCATTGTGGCCTATGTCAAAAATAGAAATGGTAATCTCTCATGCAATGTGAATGCTATGTTGTAGTTGAATGTTGTTACAATAAGAGTCTACACATTATTTATCATCAGAATCATAATTACTTGGAATGCTAGAGGGAATTGTCTCATACTTTGGAGTTAACCTTTCTGAATTGAATGTTGATTGTTATTTTTCCTTTTGAAACTATTCTCATTGTAGACATATGTTTTTGTGGAGGCTCATTTGCTAGAAAGCCTTTTGTGAGAATGCTTGTTGACTTAGCATGATTTTGACTTTGCAACTTACGTTTTTGTTCTTTCATTAAAATTTCTTGTGTATCTAGATGTTTTACCTTGATAAATTGTATCTATCACTGACGTGACTTTGGATGTTCAATAAATCCCAAACCTGGTTGACCACTATTATCAACTACTATAATAGGATAAGTGATGTCTTGGGCTGTTACTTGCCCAAACCTTGACCATGATAATCAATTTATTTTATATATTTGTGAAAAAAATCATACCATTTGAAACTTGAGCCTCATTTTAGAGAGGTGACATTGCATCTTTTACTTGCTTGTCTTGTTCTTGTTATACTATTTCTTCTTCTAATTATGCTTTTGGAACCTTTTGTTGTTTTGAATTATACTTTGGTAACTATTTTTGTATTGTTTCTGAATTTGACCCTTTTTGAATTTGTATATGTGTCATTGTATGTTATGTGGATGATGTGTCATTGTGTGAGTCATTTATATTAATTATCTGTTGTATTTTATTTTTCAATGCTAAACATGAATTAGTGTGGTGCCCATACATTCTATGATATGCACAATAATATTTGGATCTCCTTACTGGGTGTAGATGAGGTAAGTTGATAAACTTAGCTTTAATAATTTCCCTTATTATCTCACTTGAACTCTTATTTGACCTTTAAATGATTTTTTAATCACTAGTTATAGATTTACTTTGATGTGATTTATGATTTGGATATGTAACATTGTTTGCCATAAATTGACTATGTGAAAATACATATACATGATTTACATTGTTGTACCCTAGAGGCCTTTGTCTTGTAAATTGATTTTCTGACATTGTAATGTTTTCATGTAATAGATGATTATGATTTTGGGTGGGTGCATGGAGTTGGGGAACAATTCCATGGATATCCACCCAGATATCTAATAAAACATATGTATTATCTAAATAAAGAGTATGTGTTATCTAAATAATACGTTTGCATTATTATATAATGTTTAAGCATTATGGATTAGTAATTACCGAGCCATAATGCATACACATTTTATAATAATGTGTACATGTTATATAATGCGTACATGTTATATAATGTCTACGCATTATTGATTGTGTTGTTTTGTGTTAAAAATTTCTTGCAACCTTCCATTTTGCAATTTCTTTCTTACATCTCACAACACTCATTTCGTGATCACACTTCCACCTATCAAGGGTAAATTACTTTCCAGAAGTCCATTGGAAATCTCAGTGCATCCCAAACTTCATGATGTCACCATGTAAATGAGGTAAGTCATCAAAAATTACACCTATTAACCTTGTATTTTATCATTTTTTTTGTTTTTTACACTGTTTAATTTGTAAATTGTTTGTTTTAAATAGTCCAATCCACTATAGAAGACCATAACCATCCTCTTAACCCTCTATTTTACCATACTATTCTTGTGGTTGACCCTCCACCTAACCCTCCAATCTACCTTATTATTCCTCTAGTTAACCCTCCACCTAACCTTCTTACAATTCCATAAGATCCCCCAAGCAATCAGAAGTATCTAGCTTCACACATTAAGGAAAATAAAAATGAAATTGAGCAAATATTCAAGAGAATGGGGGATCTCACATCCACCAACAACCACCACACAGATCTATCCAATAACCTAGAGTCATTATTAGGTCAAAATTGACTCAATAATGAGTCAAATTGACAGATAGGCATCTTATCAAGACAGTTATAAGGATTATTATGTTGATAAATTATCAGCACATGAGGTCAAAAAAAATATCAAAAGCTAACATTTTTACATTATTCATTGACCCAACCACCAATGCACCATTTCTAGTAATTGCTAAACATTTCCCAATCCATAGGTGCCAACATAATTTGATCAAAGCCAATTTTTGGGACCGATGGTGGATGGTGTTTTGATTATCCACCATGTAACAACCATGAGGTCCCATTTTATTTTTTGAGGAAAATCTACTATGAATTTATCCTCAATGAGATTCCAAATTATTTTGATTACAATGAGTTTCAGGGTTGAGGGAAAGGCTTTATATATGATCAACTAGGTGTACATTATGCACCAAATCAACCTGCAAGGATCCCTAACCAAAAGTCACTTCATCCTGAGATCCCCTCTATGGTGAAGGAGATCATGGAGATTGACACTCTACATGCACTTAGTGTGCTTACCGATACACTCATTTATCATATGAGTAGGCTTTCAACAATTGATGTTGGAGATATGCCACCTAATGTGCATGCCTGACCCCATCCTTGTAGATATTGTGGAGTTATATGTATTGGAACTTTTAATGATGACGGTGTTAGTGGTTCATAGGGGTTGGATGATATACTTTCGAGTGAAGATTTTTTGGCACACATATTTGGTGTGCAGTCATCGACCACTACATGGATGCAGGTATATTTTATATATTTATGTCATGTCAAATTTAACTTGTATTTGTAAATTTAAAATCTAACAATTAATTTAAACTTAAAATGAATTGTATGTGTGTGTGTGTGTGTGTGTGTGTGTGTGTGTGTGTGTGTGTGTGTGTGTGTGTGTGTGTGTGTGTGTGTATGTACACACACACACACACACACACACACACACACACACACACACACACACACACACACATATACACATCCATATGCATATATATACATATACATATATATATGTATGTATATATATATATATACATACATATATATATATATATATATATAATTTTTTATGTTCCAGGAAGAGATGGTGCATTCATCATCACAAACCATGTTTGTAGGATTTGATCTTACATAACCATTGTTTACATATACGGATCTAGCTACTGGCCCATCCACTACTATAGTTGCATGTGTTAGCATGACATATTTTACTTATACAAAGGTAAGATTTTGAGTACATCTTACACTCTTGGTTTAATAAAAGATAAATAATTGAATGTATCTTTGATACTTTATAGAAAACTAAGTGAGACTTTGTTCGTTTAGTTGATGTCTCGAGCAGACACTCCTCCATCACTATGAGTAGAGATAAGCATAGGCATTATTTCAGCAATGTCATCCACACAAGCCATCATAGAGGTACATATTAACTTGTAATTTTGAATTGTAAAATAGATTTTTTTTAATAATTTCACTACATACTTGCCCGATAAATATAACTTATATGAATTTATTGTGTATGCAAGGTTTTCCTATGGCATATGATAGTCCAATTCATATTGTTATTAGGGGAACATCTCATAGTTCATCCTAATTTCATATGCTTGTTCATGTAGCTCAACTTGACATTAACCCAATCGAGCATCAAATTTAGATTCACTGGGACCATGAGATGGCAGTAAGTGCATATTTATATGTTTTTAATTCTATTTTAAAATTAATTTATTAACTTAGTTGTATGCATATTTTATTTTAATTTTATAATAATAATTTTATTTCAATAGGTTCAGCTGCTAGGGAGCTATGAGCATAGGACCCATAGTCGGACCTTGGAGCAATCCAAGGCATTTGACGGATCTCCATCTACTAGCACGACATCCCAAGAAGGGTCTTTTTCAAGGAAGGCAAAGAAAGGGAGGCAATTTGATCTTAGATCACATTTTACATGTGATGTACTTTTTTGTATGCCTATATGGCAATGTACGCATTTTTTGTATGCATATATATGGAAATCTATGTATTATTAGCATTGTACATGTGCCAATATGGCATTCACCTAACATTCTATTACATTTTTATTTTGTAAGCCTTTATGTATTTTATTATTATATTGTAATTTATGTTGATATAATATTATTTTGGTAAATGGATGAATAGGTAGTTGAAATTTATGTGAATGTACTTGAGGTTGTATGATTAACTTCTTACACTTGTAGTGCCTAAGATGGTGATAACTTGATTATAATGGATTTAATGTTTAAACACTAGTGTACTATGTATATGATATATATCATTTGATTAAGCTAGGATCATCTGAGAAAAATGTCAAATTTGTCATTATCTAGTAATACACGAAACTAAATTAGTAATGTCTTAGGACCAATGATTATATCTAAGTTAATTATCCCAAGTGGTGTCCTATTCATAATAAAATCATATCCTCTATTTTTTGTGGTTGCACCCATTAAATATTTGTGTGTATATATCAAAGATTTGTAACAAAATTCATTGTGCACACTTTAAAATTCAAACATTATGAATCATAATCGCATGTTTTACCTCAAATTTCATGTATCTATAGAATCTAGAATGAATAATTGACCATGGTTAGAATCATCCTTTGGTTTTTTTGGTCAAAAAAAGTAATTGGAGGAGGTTACTTACTTGTGGCATTAACTACATAAATGAATCCATCAACTGGATATACATTATAAAACTTTGGAGGTGATTTATTAACTACCATATGGACATCATCTTAGTCTTTGAATTGAGTAGCATGGTTTAGAAAATATTTTTAGATGTTGATTTGGTTGAAAAAATTTATTAAATCCAAGTACTATTATAACCTTCTATTTATATTTTTTTGTATTCAATCAAGTCTTGGATCATATTCTTTAGAGTAATGTGATTTATTTTTTTAAATAGCCAAGGAGTCTATGGAAATCAAAATATTCATTAACATCAGAGTTTTGAAGAAAGGACCTTGATTAGTCAATTAATTTTGACTATGGAGGTAAAGATATCATATTGTATTCTTGACTAATTTATGAGAAATTAGTTTTTTTTGCTTCCATTACAAATAATGAAGTGTAATGTTTGACCATTGATCCACATTTGATAATTTTAGGTGATTTATACAATGGAGTTTAATTACAAAATTTTAGGACTCAACTTATTCTTCTCACTCAACTTCTATTGGACTCCTCAGGCCTCCTCTAGGCTTCACTAGGATTAATGGCTTTCCATTTTAATCATGCATTCAATGACTTTACCTCTTCATTATAGAATCTTATTCAACCTTATACCATACCTCTAAACTTCTCTTAGCTTCCCCTTCACTTATCTTGAATCAATTCGCTCTTTGGCCCTTCAAGAGCTATTAGGCCTAGAAGGCCTAATTCATGCTTCCAAGGGGTATTTTGGACCTAAGGCCTTCCTATTAGTTTCAGACCTTATATCCATGATTCTCATATCTAATACAACTTTAATAAACCATTATTATGGTTTTTTACCCTCCTTTCCTTGGTTTTTCTCTCTCTTGGCTTGATCCCTAGGCCTAATCCTTGTAGCCCTCCAAACCTATAAACCTTCTTGTATGGAAAAAATTATGACACTTCTGAGAAAATTAAAAGTTGTTTTAGATACCCTTTATTCTCCTCATACTTCACACATAATTTCATTCGACAAATCCTGATGGAAGTGTACTTTATCTTCTATGGTCTTCATCAATTAGGTCTCCTTGGGCTTCTTTAGGCCTATGGGCACTCTTGTAGATAAAAAACCATACTATACAATTGTACCCACTAACCAAAAATCTAAAATATTTCATAGGGTCACCAATAGGCTCTAATGACCAAGTTTCAAGTCAATATTCTTTAGGACACTCTCTCCCAAAATCTAACTTCTCTTAAAGCCTCATTAGACCTCTTTGCAAGTTGAACACCATTTATTACTTGCATAACTTCCTTATTAATTCCAAAGATCCCATTTATATTAACTCATGTAAAATCACTTATCTCAACTAGTTTAATTAATTCCTAACCTTTCTTTTGTATTTAAACTTACCCTATGCGACACTTGCATGCAAGAACAAGGTTCAAAATAGGAGTATAGACACTACGGCTCGATTTTATTCCTCTTCAAAACTCTTATCATCCTATAATAATTTTCAACACTTCTTTCACATGATAACCTAATTACATTGCATGTTTCAAGCCTTTTGACTGGGTAAAGGCAAAGATATAGTATTTTATTTTGTGTCTAAGTTTGTAGGACTGAGCCTAGGTCAAAAGTGCATTTAATTACCTTAATTGAGTTCCATAAACTTTAAAATATTATTTCCTTCACTAATAGGTCTTACCTATCACTTTTTTTCCTTGTATGAAAGTTAAGGTCTTGATAATTAGTCTTTACCATCAAACTCAACACTTTCCTCCTAACTGTACCAGTGATCAATAGAATGCTAGGACTGAGACACCTTTTCCTTGAATCTCTTAACTCTTAACCCCACCAATGTCAATACAAATACTTTCAAGACTTAAAGGACCTATCTAATACCTTCCTCCAATGACTCTTAAGACCAAAAACAATTCTTTGATGATGTTAGCATTCACTTTTCATGGACTATTACAGGCTACCTATAGGGTTGGAAAATATGAGCCTACAACACAAAGATATAAAGACTTTTAGATGATTCCTTCACTGACACTAATTTATATATGTTTTTACATTAAACTGTTTGACTTCATTAAGTGGCTGTAAGTGTATATGTATGTATGTATGTATGTACGTATGATCATTTAATGAAGTTTGTTAGTTAAATATAATTATTTATGTATGTGTGTGTGTGTGTGTATTAATACACACACACACACACACACACACACACATACATAAATAATTATATTCAACTAGCAGACTTCATTAAATGATCGTACGTATATACATACATACATATAGATATATGTATACATGTAGTCGATAGTCAGATTTATAAGTGACTGTGTGTTTTGAATTTTAAAGATGAATTTGTTGTTTGTACTGGGCATAAGTTATTTTTAAAACACTAAGTTATATTGTGAAATCTTGTATTATTCATAATGGATTATAATGCAGAATTGGGATCTTTTTTGTATAGTCACTTATGTAACCCGAATATAGGTAGATGAGTAATATGATTATAGGGTTTTGCAATTTGATTGAGGAAAGTATTTAAACCAATAAATTTGTATAATATTTAAGGAAATGTTAGTTATTTATTATGATTACAAACTTTGCATTTGACTATGTATTTTATGATTATATAGTCAAACTGTGTATGAGTTTACATAGTCCATAAGGGGACCGGGTAAACGAGTTTGAAAGTATAATTGCCTTAGTTTTGTTTGGCTAAGTCAAAGTTATGATATAAATGATACCCAAGATGGGCAATCGACTGTGTTGTTGTTTATTTTTATTAAACCATACCTGAGTTGGGTAAAAATGACTATGTTCATTATTTACTCATTTGAACTATATTTTAATGGCAACCTTGAATGATTGATTAGATTTCAATGTTTAAATAGTTTTAATAATTAATGAAATTATTAAGTTTGCTTTGTAAAATTCTATGTATTTAATTATCATGGCACATGAGTTTCTCATTTTATCAGAAAAGGCTATGGGACCTTTGTATGTAAGTTGACTATATACTTCGTGTATACAGTATACTAAAGGTGAATGACAGAGGATGTCAAATTTATAGTGTATTGTATAAAAGAAGTGTGTATAATGTAATTGTATGTATGCATTTATATATAAATATATATTATACATATAGCTATGTTATAATTATTATAACAATTAACAATTAATGCTTGTTTATATTTGGTTGTATAAAAGCATTAGAATGTATAATACAAATCATTCAATGTATTTATGAGTTTAAATACAAAACATAATAGTAAGTTATGGACTAGCTATTGTTATAAGTGGAATATGAACGATTTATTAGCTAGGGTTATAATATTATTTTGTGGAGAAATAATGTTATAATTTGCTTAGTGGATAAAGAAACTGGTGGTATAAATACTCATTAGCCAGATGGTGTGTTATATTGAGGATTGTTTAGTATTCTATTTATTATTGGTAATAAACTAGATCCTTATATTTCATTCACTTCATTTGATGGAAAAAATGAATGTTTGTGATATTTTTGTATTAGCATAATTTTGATTAGCTAAAATGAAATATAATAAATGAATTTATTGGTTTTTGCATTATTATCTATTTTATTGAATCTCGCATTCATGACCCTAATTAAGTAGTGGACGGATTCCAATGGCTTAATTAGTTCCATAAATGCAAGATAAGGGGTAATCTGAACAAGTGGTGTGTATGAATTTGAATGATCCTAGAGATCATTGATTATTGAAAAATTTGGTCAAACTAATGTTTGATAGACATTGTCATTTCATATGTTGATATAGTTTTCATTATTGTGCAATATCATATTAGAATGGATTTATATATAGCACACATTATGTATTAGATATCTTCAACACACGATTTTTGTTTTTTACTCTGGATTTTTTCATCATCATTATCTACCAATCCATGAAGGGAGGGTCATCCCCTTATTTGGGAGATAGTGCAAGGGATATATGGTTCATGGTTGGTATGGAAAAGTGATCAAATGATGATCTCCCTCACAGCTAGAGTACTATACTTGAGATTACACTTGATATTACATATTTATACTTGAGTCATGGAGACTCTACTCAGAGGAGCTTTGTATCATGTTTTATCATTTAAGATATTTTATGTATTATTGAAAACTAAAATATTTATGCATTTTACTTTTGAATTAAAGGTTGTAATATTATGTCAATTGTGAATAAAATTGTGCTATATCATTTAAGTTGAGATGCAATATTTATGATTATTCAAGAGACTAGGGTCTGAATCATATGGGGGTAGAAAGAAAGAAGTTTTTTCCATGTGGAGGAAGGATTTGGTGAAGGAAATACCAAATGAATTAATCTCAGCCAAATGATTAACATATCATGCTCTAAAAGTGTCCTCCAAATCTATCTATGTAGTTATTTCCATCTCAAATTCTTCAACTATAGAAAACAAATACTCATACCATGTGATGTAATTATTCTCTAAATCTAACCATGGATCGATTTCTTCATCAAATTGTGTTATGATATGGGATTAAAGCTTAAATCTATCCAAAGTAGTATGCATATCACTTGTGAGTTTATGCATATTAATTTTGATGTAATGCAAATTAATAATGAATTTCTATAAAGTATCAGCGAAAGTAGAACATACAGCTACCATTATAGTAGGTGCAAAATCAACAAGTAGAGATAATTTTTTTTTTATTAGTATACATTTGGGATGTTGTAAAGAAGATGGCTTGGAGGGTGTTCCACTATGACGTTGTCAGTTGATCCAGTCATTAGTGAGCTTAGTTAAGCCCACAACTTTCATCATAACATGAGGTTTGAACATGTTAACCTTTGCTCAAATGTCTTCCTGGAATCTGTTGATGAAGAAACTTTTGAACAAAGCATTTGATTGGCTGGTAGTTTAATTGGCTAGTTTTTCAAATTTGAGGTGATAGTCTTTTACTATGCTAGTTTGATGAAGCTAAGTGAAGGCACATGTGATCTAGGATCCAAATTAAAAATTGAAACCCCATGATTATAATCTTAATACGATGACTATAATTGACCTTATGAAAACTCAGTGGATATCGGGTTCACCTGATATTGCATCTTTACATCACATGGATATTATTAAACACTTTAATGCAACATTGATGACTTGAAGAGATCTTGACAAAACCTTTTTTCTATCCCCAATGTATAATATATACCTCTCTACCTAGGTATATTATAGGAAGGAAGGAAAGAAATAAATGTTGTGTGTGTGTGTGTGTGTGTGTGTGTGTGTGTGTGTGTGTGTGTGTGTGTGTGTGTGTGTGTGTGTGTGTGTGTGTGTGTGTGTGTGTGTGTAAAGTTACACTTCTTAAAATAAATTTATATTTATTAAATTATACTAACTTTTTTTAATTAAATGAAGTTTCAGATAAAACAAATGTTTTTTATGCTTTATATATTTTATAAATATTTTTTAATTAAATTATACTAAAAATAGTTAAATGAAGTAGAACATATATAAAATATTTGTAATCACAATAAAAATTATAGAATCTTAATTTTTTTTTTCATTTTTTTTAATTTACTTTAAGAATTTTGAAACTATATAACCTAATAGAAAAGAAGATCTAGCAATGTAAATATTATAGAGCCTTCGAAAAAAAAATCATTGATACAAAATTTTAAAAATAGAAATAGCACACAATTACTTTTTATAATCACAAAACCTTAAAATGTAAGAAATCAAATTCCTTTTTATTAAATTTTAATTATAATTTTTAAAATTGTTAAATTTTTAATAATAAACTTTAAATAATTGTTGAGAAAATAGTTTATATATATATATATATATATATATATATATATATATATATATATATATATATATATATATATATATATATATATATAAAAGTGCTTAAAGATCTATACTCAAAAAGTGGAATCAATGGCTAAAAAATCCTAGTTTCATGTAATTGTTAAGGAGGGTTTTTTTGCTCTACTAGGCTTTCTTGCTCTATACACACTGCTACTATTTTTTTCCTTGACTCTAGCTTATCACTCTATGGTCCTTTCTAGATCTTGCAGGATAATAACAATTATTTCCCCTCTAGGGAGCCTCCCCTTAGGGAAAACTTAGCCTATTTAATGGCTTCTTCTCACTCGTGTCTGGATATTGAGGTTATGTTGGGAGATTATTGAGCTCTAAGTAATGGCACCCGCAATCAAACATCGAAGGAAGTTTGTACCCAAAAATCTTTTACAAGGTACTAAAACTCAACATGATGTTCTTCTTCCTTTTCCTGAGTTTAACTTTGATTGTTAATGGTTAAAACAATTACGGTTAATGGGTTATTTTTTGGTTGTACTCCTTTTAAAAGAATGCCCAAATTTTGGGTTCAATCGTCATTGGATGCTCATGGAATCAAGCTCGATAGCCTCTAAAATATGACCAAGGGTTTCTTTCTCTTGTGTTTTTCTAACCCTACCCATGTTGGAGTGATTGTAAATAAATCCTCCAACTAGTATGTTTGAAACTCCCTTAGGGTTTTTTCTACTTAGATAAGAAATTTAGTTAATTTGGAGCATGACTCTTAAAGTCCCTATGTGGGTTGAATTTCTCAGTCTTTCATTTCCTTGTTGGCACTTCATCTACCAAATTCATTATCTATTGGGCAGGTTATTTATCACGAGCCTACTTGTAACTACTTGGCCCATCTCTAGAAGAGGGTTTATGTTGAAATAGATTTACCTAACAACTTTAAGGATTTTTTTGATATCCAAGTTAGTGGCTTTGGTCATTCTTAGTGTGTATTGTATATTAACTTTCCCAACACCTAATTTCATTTTCAAGTCACCAATCACAAGAATAAGGATTGTTAATTATATTTACCTCATAACAAACCCATGCCCAAAACTACTCCATAAAATTCTAAGAAAAATAATGAATAAGGGTTAAAAATTATAGGGGGCATAAAAATAACCATAACTAAGGTTTTATCTCCTAAAATCCTACTATAATGCCAAACCCTCTTCTAGTTCTACACCACAAGAGTTAAATTCAAATGCTCAACCTGCTAGGGAGTTTCTGAGGATAACTCAACTTGTTGAGGAGATTATTCATACCAAATTTTAACTATATAAACCCTAATTTTGTACCATGCTTATGACCTCTAATTTTATTTCTAGTTCACAAGTTTCTGCCCAATATGATTCTTGGTCTTCCCCCCACATGTTTCTTCCCATCAAAGAAAAATAAAATGCTCAAATAGTCATTCACATTGGAGCTCTTTGGTGCTCTCTAAAATCCCTCCTCATTGAGAATCTATGAATGATAAAGAATATGATGTGAAATTCATAGACAAATAGTCATTTCAATTTTAGGATTTTATGCATTCCAATAATGCTTAATTTTTAAAAAATCATTATGAAGCCCTCAAAGGCTTGGATGCTGAGGATATGTCTCTTAACACCCATAATCTATGAAATTATTTTCATGGAATGTTTGGGGTCTAACAAAATCACCTAGTAAGTATGTTGTGTGAGAATTTTAGAAGAAATTTCTAGAAATGGACATTCTTTGCCTTCAAGAAGTTAAGATGGCATATTTCCTTCTTTGTGTTGGTAGTAAATTTATTTGGGTTGATAGCCTTGTTTTAAAAATTAATCATGATGTAGTTTTTGGAGGTTTAATTACATTAATTTCTCAACAATGACTGCCACATTAAGTAGATTATGTATCTAACCCCAAATATCATGTCATTTAGGTGCTTATGAATATCAACAACCACTCATTTGGCATCATTAATGTTTATGTTCAAACGATGCTCATGAAAGAGTGACTTTATGATAGTCATTTGATAACAAAGTCCTAGATGCCCATTGGGAAATTTATGGTGACTTTAATATGGTAGAGTAACCTTTTGACAAGATCGGTCATTTACCAATGCATTGGACAGTTGGAAAAAAGGAAGCTTGGATTTTCATGAGCAGTAAATTTGGGTTTTATGACCCCAATTCCACACATCGTACCATATCTAAATTTTTCCATACTTGGTCCAACCTATGAGATGGATATATCAATGTGCTTAAGCATATTGATTAGGCTATATTTTCCACCTAGTCATACTTCTAATCTAACACCATGTTTTGTTACCTATTGAAGTTATGCCATATTTTGTCTTTTCTAATATATAGCCCATCTGCTTTCACATCACTTGGCATTTCAAGAGGCCTAGAATTTGGAAAGTGCATTATTTTATGAACACTACACTTTTAGATCATGGGCTCACCATTAAACACATTTGCATAGTTTGAAACCTCATCCCTTAGACAAATCAATAGCTAGGTTGGATCCAGTGGTGGTTTGATGTAATTACACACACAACCCAATTTTTCCACATTTATGGCTAATAATTAGCAAATATAAGGTGGTGATTATTATTTTCCACATCCCCCAAGCTAAGGCAAGAGGTGGTAGTGTTTTAGATAACTCCCTTCCATGAGTCTCTACAACTATAAGTGGTAGAGCATAGGTATTTCATTCAAGGTACAAATAATTAAAATGCTATGGATCTCAAATTTGGGCCCATTTGCATTGGCTCAAAGTGGGTGATAGGTTCTCTAATGAATTATTCAACATGCTCAAATCCCAACATGCTACTCATTAGATTAAAACCTTTCAATATGTTGGCCAATGCCTTATTGAAGTACCAGATATGATTCGAGTCTATGTGAAACACTACTAGCAAGTTTTCAAAGCCCATGAGCCATTTGTTGAGCAACAAAAATTACTTGGACAATGCCTTTAAATTTTTAATTATAAGGTAATTCATATGTAGAGATTTTATTATGATATGATGTTATCCATTGAGGACCTTTAGGAGGTGGCCATGCAAATGGCCAATGAAAAATCTCCTGGATGTGATGGAATTCCTTATGAATTCTAAAAATATGTGGGACATTATTGGGTTAAACCTATATCACGTCCAATTAGAATCTTTTAATACCCCTTCCTTGGGGGTTGGCATCAATAAAGGTCACAATAAATTTATTCCCAAGTAGGGAGATCCTGAGCTATTTAGTTATTGGCAGCCAATCACTTTACTCAATGTATTATACAAGATCATTGCTAAAGAATTTGTACTCCACCTTTGTTATTTCTCTCCCTTAATTTTCAAACCTAATCAAAAATGTTTCAATCAAATAAAACACATATTAGATAATAATATTTTTTTTTGTGTGCAAGTATGAAATGGGCTCAAAGGTCCAATCAAAAAACCATGTTCATCAAAATTGAGTTTGAGAAAGCTTACAACTATATCAAATGGCCCTTCATTTTGGAAATGTTGAAACCTTTAAGGTTTGGCCATACATTGCTCCAATCAATTCAAATCCTTTTCTAGACATGTTGGCCTTACTTTCCATCAATTGCGTTAGTTTTGAGTAATTTGGGATCTTCAAATCTATTCAGCAAGGATTTTGTTTGGCACATGTGTTATATATGTTTTTTGCTAAAGGATTTATATATCTCTTAACCAATGCTCAATCTCAAGGTTTGGTTCGAGGCATTTCTATCCTTACGAAGGAACCCTCCCAACTCCTCAATGGTAAATTTTTTTTATGACTCTTTTCTTACTTTTATTAAGGATGAGACTAATGTTGCCAATTCTATGTAATGTCTTGACATTTTTTGCCTTACCTGTGGATATTGTAGAAACTAAATATGAATATCTAGCATATCAATACTATAATTTGATAAGTACATTTCAAAGGCTCTTTTATTCCTTCCTACACCTATCAGCTCTTAGCATATGTTATCTATATGTGCCTAACTAATTATCTCTTAGTCTAATCTAAGGTATTTTGATGACCCAAGCATCTTATGCTACTCAAAATGCTCTAAACCTGATACTTATTATTCTTATTAAGTTTTGGACTTGTACTTATTTTCTAGCTCCCTAGACACATCTGTCCATGTTAGACACCTACATTGATGCAAGTGTCCATCCATACATTCTATAAAGTGTCTAGTGCCCTTAAGTCATCTTATTTGAAAAGTAATCATTACCATGGGTTTGGCCTAAGTGTTTTATTTATAGATATGTGTCGATAGGGATTTTTATATATACAAATCTCCCCCATATTCAAAATCACCTACCAATTACCAACAAGTCATACAAGCTTATAGTATAAGCAAACATAGGGACCAAAGCTATATCATTTAAACTCCAATTTGATTATTCAAAATCCTAAGTTAACATATGAAATAATATCAATCCTCCTATAAGTTTGAAGAGCCTTCAAGCTAAATTTGTCATGAGGGGTCATCATTGCATCTCATATAGTATATTACACTGATCTATACACACACTCCCAAACGTATGGGATAACTACATAAGTCTGAGGCTTTATTTAGAGTATATGGATATGTAGGTAATGATATTTGAAAGAGGATTCAAATGGCTTAGTTCAACAACATGAGCCATAAAAACCCATTTTTCCTAAGGCATCATTCAAGGGTGATGAAGGGTGAAGAACAAGGGTTTGTGCTAAAACCTAAGTGTGTAGTCATGTGCACATACACATTAAAATCAAGGTGACAGTAAGCCTAGATCAATAGAGTTGGTCACACCTAAAAAATACCTATTATTTCATACTAAACACCTATAGCCATGCTACACAGATCTACACATCTATGTCGATGCAACGGTCTAGATTTGATGCAAGTATCCCAAGCATAAAAAGACATATTTATAAAATCTAATGACTATGGCCATATAATGATCTAGTTTCTTCTATGCCTACATCAAACATATTAGTAACATCAGATTTAGATAAGTATTGTATTCATTATCATTGCAATATCTTACAATAGTTATTATTTTACTATATTTAGTAATTTTTTACAAACTTTATAATTCAGAGGATTTATTATCTAAATTTAAATTAATTGCATGTTGGTATTGGATTAGCTTCTTTATCTAATTTTTAGCCAATCTAATCTATTGTTTAACTCTAGACCCCATTTCTAGATTTTAGGGTTAAACATTTGGTGAAACCATTACATGTAAATGCTAAACAATCTAGGGTATTATTTCCTAAGGCTTCATATTTTATTCCTTTTTTTTTTTAAGAATGAATAAATTAAAATATTCCCCCATGAAAAAGTTTGTTAAATCATCTATTACCTATGAGCAAGAATAAGAATGCATTTGTCAATCCATACAAGTTGAGACACAACAACTTCAAGCCTTACCAAGTGAACAATAATTGGCATACATCATACCTTGTGTGAAGAAGCCTTCACCTCATTGCTATTATTCCACACATAGAACCTAGTGCCACAAGAGAAGACAAGAAAAAGAGTAAAATAATAAGTGATCATTCCACACATAGCACCTAGTGCCACAAGAGTTTCTAATGGAAATATGCATGTTTTTATGGATGTTCACTTATGAATCATAAGTTCCATAGTAAGTTTGTATAGAAAAGCCTCTAGAATCAAACAAACTGAAAGAACACATTCTATTTTTTTTCTATTGTGAAAGGCATTGAACCAACCATACTAATTTTCTCAAATTTCCCAGTGTTGAACCTAAGTTTTGATATCAAAATGTCTTGTCAAAAAATTTGTCCCAAAACCCATGATTTTTTAAACTCAATTCATTAATGTTTAGTTATTAACCACAATTTTTTAGTGGTTTAACTATTGTGTCATTATTCTAACAATACAAGGACTATGACACAAAAAAATATTATGTGAGCTATATAATTCATTTACTTTCCATCACAAGGATTCCCTAGGAATCAAAATATGAAAATATTAGAGAGAGATTAAAGTCCAAATGTGGTTCTAGAAATCATTTCCTTAATGTCTTTAATAAGGAAAAGGGACAAGTTACATTAATATTATGTCATGAATAGAAAATAAAATTTAATTATAATTTCTTGATTTCATAGAACTTGAAGGCATTCATATATACATCTTAGAGTCAAGTGCAAGCAATAACGAATAAGGCAATAAATTAATAGGATTGTCATCTTAATGATCACCAAGGAAGAGTCTTGACTAACTTTATATAAACTCTACTCTTAAGGCATGCAAAACTAGGGGAGTTACTACAATAAAAATCAAACTTAATGTGATAGGGTTGACAATAACCATATGATGATTAAACTCAAATTTTACTTAATTGATATTAGATATAAATTAAATTGAATCACATGTATAAGCCCAACACGAAGGATGATGACAAGCACCTAGCCTATAATAACCTAGACCTAATGCCCCCACCACAACTTGAGCAACTTACATATCCACTCCATGGATTCAGGGTCTGATGTATTTCTCCTTACACTTGTGATGGCCTCTTTTGTGAGAGGGAATCATCAAAAGAGGGATAATGATCTAAGCCAATAAGGGGTCTAATATGTCACTCAAATGAGATTCTAAATTTATTACAAATTAATTAAGGTTAATGACACATCTAAGAGTCACTAATCATTAAAAAATGTCACAAGGTGCATGTGATTACCCCAAGCACTCCCAAACAAAGGCAAAAATGAGATTCCAACACGACAAGGAACATACGTTTCATTGATATAACAGAGTCAAAGTCTCAGTAATAGTTGGCATACGCTACTCAAATAAGCTCTATCTCTCAACAGTTTTTAAAGGCAACCAAATTCATGTCGATATAAATGATCTTACTTACAAAATATTCATTGCTTGTCACTATCTCGTAACATCTATTCGCCTTAGCATACCACATAGATAAAAATTAGAAGGTTACACTTATGCAAATAAGAGTGCTCAATGATTCATATTAAAATAGGTGTTGTGAGATTTAATTATTTAAGAACATGTTCCAAGAATAATCTAAGGTTAGTTTTCAATTGCCCACTCTAGAGAACATCCTAAAGGTTAGTTGTTTTTGCCCGCACACACTCCTCGAGATGCCTACATATCTGTGGTGATCCCTTCACACATAGAAATCAAGGATGGTTTTAGTTAACCCATTCTTAAATGAGGGTTAGTAAAATGTGAAGTTATTCAGACCTCGTCAGTCAATTGTATGACTCAATGAGAGTAGTTAGCCCTTATGGGTAACATTACGGCCACTATTTGGCCTAAGCACATGTTGTCACTACAAAGAGTTTACAAGGAGTGTCTAATAAAAGAGAAATACAAGAATTTAGGCTTATCTAACTGAGTATGAAAAATAATCCTTACTCTAAATTTATGCTCCAATTCAATTATTAAAAGGACCCCTTTTGACTTAACACTTGTGACCAAATCCTTAGATAATTTAAAGATTTTATGTCTCAAAATCTGACCTAAGGTCATAACAATTATTTTAGGTTAATAGAATACATGAAAACCCCACTAAATTAAATTAAGAAAAAGAAATAACGTAATTAAACAAAGTACCATGACCAACAATTCTTCGAAGTGCTAGAGAACACACAATTCTATGCTGGTTACACTGGGTACATAAATCCTTTCTTGTAATTTATAATAAGATAGATAAAAAATTTCTAGCCATGGGACCCTATTCTATAAGCTATCATTAACGTGCTTAAGGCTAAAAAGTTAAATTCTAGACATCACTTTTATCTTAATTTCTCTATCATATGAACATTTGTTTCTCTATTAATGGTTATTATACATATATTATAAGTTACATTAATAAAAACTATTATAAAATCATTATATATTATGCATAACTATACCAACATCACATGCTATATATTGAATTCTCCCCCATCCTTTCTATCTTAGTTTTCTACTATTAGAGACATGTTGTTTTCTTACATCAGTGCCACACGGAAAACAATATTAATTCTCCACCTAGCATCACCAACCTTCCACACTTTTGTTTGTATAAAATTAATGCTTTATTATTCATTATGTTTTATTTATTATCAATATTAATCCATAAATTTATATTAAAATAAATGTATATGAATATATATAAAATCAATGATTTATTCTTCATTGTGTTTTATTTATATTAATTCATAAATTTATATTAAAAAAAATGTATATGAATATATATTAGTATTATATTTGAATTGGTGTGTATATATATATATATCAAATATATTCAGTTTCATTTTTTATAATGAATATATTTAATATATTATTAGTATTTAGACTTATTATATATTTATTTTAAAATAATTTTTTTAATAATATATTAATATGGATTGTTATTGAAAATTTTATACCCGTAATGCCAAAAGTTACTTTATATTCTTTCATATTCACTATAATTGTATCATATTTGTCTTGTTTTATATATCCAAATAAAGCGCACTATGTTAAGGTGGAGCCTAGTGATAATCATTGCCAAAGAGAACCACTAATTCAAAATTCTTTTCCACCATGAATTATCACATTTGGCGGACACCTCAAGTAGACAACGAAGAAGGGTTCCTTATACAAGGTATCACAACACTCCTCTAAAACCCTGAAATGTAGAAATTTACACAATGGAAAGCTTGAATTTTGTGGGCAAGATTGTATTCATAAATGTAATAATCATGGAAGAGTTATGGAAAATTAATTCTTGTTGAGAGACTCAAACTCTACAATGAGGTAAGAAGAACATATGGACTTCTACAAGAAGATCAAACTAAGCTCTCAAAAGAAATGAATATAGTTTCAAAAGAAAGTGGGTTGTTGAAGAATATAGTTATGGATTTGGAAAGTATGGTCCATTGGGATGGAAACATCTTCATATCTGATTAAATATTTAGTAAGACGTTATCTATAATATATAATTTGTCTAGTTTCAAAGCGTCAAGTGTTAAATAAGTGTTCTAAAAGAAGTTTGGAAAAACTTACTAAAATATAGTAAATATTGTGATGATCTCGTGACTGATATTTATGCCAACATATGATCTGTCCATTGTGAACTGATGAAAAATGGAGACACGTATCCATTTTCAGCCATGGAAATTTTATAAAAAAAATCAAGCAATAGTCAAGGAATAATTATTTGATGCAAATAATTAAAATCTAGAGGCCATGAATAAATTGAGTCGTATTCATAATGCTCTCACAAAATGCAATAGAACTCTTCCAATTATTTTCAAGAATAATGAATAAATTAATGAGACAATGATTGCTTGATTAACGTAAACTAGATCAATCTAATATAGCAAGGAATTGGTGGAACTGTTGAGAATTTCAAGGCATTTAGGTTAAAATCAACTTAAATTTAAGAACAAGGACAATTACTAACTTTGGGTCAACCGCCAACTCAATCAGAAAACCTTATACTTTTTCTCTTCCTTTTTATTGCTTCATTCACACTTAGGGATGAAAACACTTACATTGGCGGGAATGGATGGAAAAAAAAAAGTCGAAAATGAAAAAATGGAAGAGAAATGGAATGCAACAATGCAAACAACAAAATGTGTGGAAAATGAAAGAAATTGCATGAAACAGAATGAAAACACAATGGAAGAGAGTGATCAACCTTGCAAAGTGTGAGATTAGTAAATATTGAGAAAAAATGGAGAATCTTGAAAATCTGGACATCATCGAGTGTAACTGTGTAGGAGTTCAAAGGTTTCATAAGCAAATGGAACCTCCCAATCTTGATTTATATCATTTGAATAATGTTTTTGGCTCAAAAATACATGTCCCATTCAAAAATGGAGTTCAAAATGTTGATGGAACTGATTTAATTTTTTACTATTATTTTAATACTTTGTTGTTAGGATAGGGCTTCAGGGTTTTCAGGAACTGAGAGTGCCATCAATACCTATCATGACTTCTCCAAAATCTTGAGAACATTGAAAGACTTTATCTTATGGAAAAAGCTAGAGATTTAATATTTTATAGAGTCTCGAGTTCTTTAGGTCCCTGAAGAAATTAAGAAAGTCATTTGAAAGTCTTAAATTATCGAGAATCCAATTAAAATAAAGGTTTTAGACTTAGCCAGAACTTCAAGGTTTCGGTAAAATCATGAAAATGAACAAAAAAAAATATAGTTAAAACTAGGTGTTTTGAATGTTTTGGGCATTCGAAGCATCTGCATAACTTTATAACTATCTAAAATCAAACACATCAAACTTTTGAAAATTCGTCGAACTAACCAAAAGATTCAATTAAAATTTTTGATACTTAGAGAACTGAAGAAAGTTCCAAATATGCTAAAATGTTGTAAAATTACAAATAATAAAAAAAACTTAGAAAATTTCAATGTGTATCAATAATAAAAATTTATCATTTCAAATTTATTTACACATTATGTAAAAATTGGGAAGTTTTGAAAAACTCAATATTGATGATAATAGGCCTTTAGTGCATGAAGCTTCAAAATTAAAAAAATGTGTTTGTGTTAAGTGTATAACACATAAAACCTGCTAAAGCTTTATTAAATAATAATAGTACAAACCACAAAATAAAAATCATGCAAAACACATCATTCCCGTAATCATGAAGTTTGTGGAGCTCGAGGCACAAAGACCAAAAGTGAAAACAACTACATGATTGCAAGGAAATTTCTAAATCCATGATAAATCCATTCATTATGCTTTTAAATAATATGAGTCATACAAACCTTAGAGAAAAAAGTAAAAAATCAAAATGAATATCAAAAGAGAATCATGATAACTTGTGAAATAATCTGAACTTAATAACTAATTTTCAAACAATTAAAGTCTTAATTATGTCTGGGAAAGATATGGAGATGTGTTGATCACCACAAATGGATACTTTGCAAGTAAGGAATCATAAGATGTTTAGAAATCAGAAAGTTTGGTTTTCCTCATAAATAAACTCAATTATGTTTACTTAAAAGATGTGTATTCTCAACAAAGTAATGTAGATGAATACCAGTTTTATTACATGGTATACTAGGTCTTTACATTTTCAAAGGGTGAAAGTGTGTGAAGTGATTTATTTTATTTATTTTATGAGCTTATGATATTACTTAAGAATAATGATATAAGTAAAATTTTTGAAGGGATAAATTAATTTATTTATTAAGTATATGATCATGAAAAATAAGGGTTTAACATTATTCTTTTATCATCTAAGTGTTTATAGCCTCAACATATATACATTTAGTTTTGCAATAGGTGTTGCTTTATTCTTAAATAAATATCTATAATTCCAATGGAGATTAGTTGAATTTTTTTTAATGAGAAAATTTATTATTTTTCTTTTGAACACTTTGTTAGAATAAGTTGTTTATCTTAGCTCATGTTCATCTAGGTATTTAGTTATTCCCACTTACTTATGTGTGGATATTTTATTTATCTTATTTTAGATATTATGAGATATTACATATTCATCTCTTAAATATTATGTGAATATTTTCTAGTTGTATATATCCTTGAGGGATAGTTATCTCTTAGTCTTAGATTTGATCTCTTAGTTTAGTCTCTTAGTTATGATTGATCTCTTAGATTGATCTCTTTGTTATGATTGATTATTCTTTCCTATATATGCAAGACATGTTCATTGTATTTGACAAGCTCTAGAGATATAATATATGATATAGATGATTTCTCATTGTATGATATATTTTTGTATAATAGACTAAGATATTGTTTGAACAATGCAGCAATGGCTTTTATTTTGGTAATAGATTGTAAATTAGACCCTGGATGAGAATTTTCTAAACTATTTCATGGTATCAAAGTGGTCTCCAATAGCCATTAGTCAGTGCCTTAATTTCTCCTTGTTCAACTTTGCTCATTCCAAGACTTAGATCCAGTTTCATTGTTTCATTTGCTTTGTCTTTTGTTAGATCTAAGTTTTGCTGCAAAATCCATTATGGTTCTTTTTCTAAATCTAAATTTTTTATTCATATTCAAAATGCCTCTAATGTGGAGGGGGGGCAATCATCCTCAACCTTAGCCCGTTGGTTGTATGGTGTGGTCACATGGGGGGCTTAACTTTTGATTCCTACTAGTGTGGGTATAAATTTTAGCCCTTCAAAAGTATTTTTATCCCTCCAAGAATTTAATTTTTTCAAGCATTTAATCATTTTTGGTGCAATTTTATGTTTGATCTATTTAATGATCGAAAACTTGTAAAAATTATATCTCTTGATTGGTAACTCGAAATTGAATGTTATTTTTTTCAAAAGTATATTTTTGTTTATTTCTAATCTATTGGTGTCATTTATTTTTTTAAATACGCTCAAATATACAGTGTTAAATTTGAATGGGGTCCAAATACAATAGCTATGAGGGTTTATTATTTCAAACTTGTCTACCTTCATGTGTATGTGATAATTTTACCAGCATAGTTACTCCATTGTCTAGTTTTTTATCTACACGCTGCTCCATTATTTTTTAGAGTAACTCTCAAGATTTGTGATGACTTCTTCAACAAGTCGACAATATCTTTATTTGGAGCAATTCTAGTGTATACATTATCTTCCTTATTTTTATTTGGTGTTTATTTTTATTCATACTCACACTAAATTATAAAGTGCCATGAGGGGTTTGTTTTTACAACATAGTCTACCTTCATGTGCGTGCACCTTAGTTTATGCACCCTTTACTATTTTAGTTGCTAGTCTTTCCCATCACCACCAAGGCCATTTTATAAATTCCTTTAAATATGGCTATTTTATTCAGGTATTTTATTTTTCAAAACCCATATGAGGATCGTTCTGTCTCACTGACATTCTTGGTGACTTTTTTTATAGTGACATTAGTGTGGCATCTCAAATAGCCTTTATGATCACTTCTCACCATTTTCAGTCTAATTATTTATAGATTATATTACCATCTTCTCCCATTTTAGAATGGAGGGAAGATGTACATGCAATGCTTCTTTAGGTTCATCATTTTACTCAATATTCTAGAGTGTAGTGTTTGTGTTCAATGATCCTAGTATTCATAACTATTCTTACTTCAATTTAGCGATTACAATGATTCGACGTCTATGTATTCTATAAAAATGGATTGACATCCATAGGGACACTTGGATTCACACTACATCATTTTTTGTGCAAAGATACCTCACCAAGCCTTGTTTTCAAGACCCATTTTCTTCCTTCTTTTATCTCTTTTATTTTTTGGGAGGAGGGGGGATTCTACATATTTTTTTTCTTTCTCCACTTTATGAGAGGTTGCTTCATAGATATATTGTACATGAGTACCTGATTAAACTTTATGTATAGGACTTATATTGTAGATATACCACTTTATTTTTAGCTCCTAACATCACTTGAGTGGAGAGGGGGTGTTAGAGTAGACTGCTTACCTTACCTCATGTTCATCTAGGTATTTAGTTATTCCCACTCACTCATATGTGGATTTATTTACGAATAGTTATCTCTTAGTCCTATGTTTGATCTATTAACTTGATCTCTTATTTATTATTGATCTTCCTTGCCTATATATGCAAGGCACACTCATTGTATTTGACAAGTTCTAGAGATATAATATATGATATAGAGTATTTTTCATTGTATGATTTATTTATGTATAATAGATTGAGATATTACTTGAGCAATTCATCAATGGATTTTACTATGGTAATGGTTTGTAGATTTGACCTTGGGTGAGAGTTTTCTAAACTCTTTCAGATTTCATATTTTTCTATTCTCTTTCTTATTTAAATTTTTAATTTAATATCTTAAAGCATTGGGAAATAGCATGGCCAAGGTATAAGAATGGTCAAAATTTTAGAACAAGCAATTTTACTTTGCCTTTTGTGTCCCTTTAGATATCAATATTGAAGTTGAATTTTGACTCATTTTTTATGTAAGAATTTTATTAATTCAAGTGACAATTCTGAAATAAATTTCTAGGCATTTAGTGAAAACATATCTCATTTAAAGACAATAAGTAAAAAATTACTTATAAGTGAAATACCTTTTCTTGAAAACTATACATTCTAGTGAGGAAACATTTTCTATCAAGCACTTGAATATGATTAAAAATGTCTATGGGCAATCTAAATGATGTAAATTTCATTAATTTCAACAAGTGATGAATGATTGAAAAAGTATTTTTAGTTTCCCTGCTTTTAACTTTAATAACACTTATTCAAATACCAAGTATTCAAATCAAATTAAATATAAAAAAGTAATTAGAAGTCATGTATAATCTAAAAAGGAAAAAATAAAAAATAATGATAAAATGAGTTAGTGAAACTAATTTAATTATAATCTAGTCCTACACTATTGTTAAACTAAAACTCATAGTCAATCATAAAATGATGGAATGACATAGCTGCAAAATGGTACTTGAGTTATGCCTATTATCAACATTAATAAGTCATTTCTTTACAGGTCATTAATTTTAAAGGCACTATTTATCAAGAACCATAAAATATAATATTGATCAATTGAGAGAAGGTCCAATATCACACATGGACCTTTCTTCTCATTTGTTTTATCTTGAATTAAGATCAACTCTGAAGCTCTTAAAGCTTTAACCTTTAATTTTTTTATCAAACCATCTCTTCATAATTTCTTGTTGTTTACTAAATTTTGTAAGGACTTTATCACATGCACCTTCCTTCTAAAAATTTTAAGTAAGGTAATGGTTGCATGATATCATAAATATTGGTTGGGGCCAAATAAAATGTTTTATTGCTTTTAAAACCCACAGCAAATTTTCATATGATTTATTGAATATACTTTATAAGTTTTCAAAGGTGTTAATTATAGATAATATTTAAGCTTTTAAAATAAATAATATTTAAATGTAATCCAGAGATTTTTAAATTTAAAAATAATTGGGAAACTTAGATAAAAATAAACATAAAAGTTCTCTAATTTATTTCACAAGATTTGCATATGAGATTAAATGGTTTTAATTGCATCCAAGATACTGAATAGTTTATTAGCCCATGAATTATAATGATTTCTTAAATTGTGGGACTTGTGGTATTATTTAGGAATCTAATCTCCCTTTTTTTTGTTATATGAGTTAACAAATCACCCACCACTTTTAATATGTTTTAAAAATATATCTTTATCATGGAAATAACTATAAATGTTTCCTTATATTTGGCTTGAATACTGTGTGGTTTGGACATTCCAGGATGAAATTTTCCTTTGTTTCAATAGCCTTTGTATTGCATAAAACACATAATATTTGTTTCCATTGTTCCTCGCCTGAGTCTATATACCTATCTCATAACTTACGATGGTTTTTGGTTAGAATTTTTTCAAATTCAATGAAAGATCTCAATAACCTAAAAGTGTTTGATAGACAATTTTGAGGGATTATTTAGAAGCTACCTTCATTAATAAAATTGTCATACTCGAGAAGGTTGATTTTAAGTGGTTGTGATAGTTTAATAAATTTTCCCAAATAAATTGGAGAACTCAAGTATTTGTAGTATCTATAAATTAATGAATGTTGTAACATCTATTACTTTCTAGATATATTTGGAGACATTATTTTCCTAGAAAAATTGTTTATGAACAATTGCTCTAGACTAATTTAGCTACCTCAAAGTTTTGGAAAATTTATGAGCCTCAAAACTCTTAAATTAACACATAATTCAAATTTAAAAAGACTTCTACCAATCTTTTATGGACTTGAATATCTCATCTTGTTTGATGCAAGTGATTGTAATCTCTTTGATAGATTTCCAAAATAGATCATAGCTTTGTTGGCATTGGGAATTCTAAACCTAAAAAATATTATTTTCTCTATAATGTTTATGATCATTGGTAAACTTGTTCATTTAACTAAGCTCAACTTGAATAAATGTAAGTGTCTTGAGAAATTTAAGAGTATTCTTGTAGGATTGGTAGAGTTGGATGTTGGCAATTATATGCAACTGAAAAGTATCTAATATCTAGCATTTGAATAGACTCAAGATATTAATCTTATGAAACTATGAAAAACTAAAACACATCCCAAGCTAAGATTATCCCATTAATTGAAAGTTATTAACATATTAGGATGCTTGAAAATTATAAGTCTAAACATAAGTAAAGGGTTGAGTTCGCTAGAGATTACACTTTGGTGGATCATGTGTCTCTTTAGAACAGTTTTTGGATTCCTTTTTGGTAAGTTTATTTTTGATTTGATGTTTTTTGAATACTAAAATAAAACACTCTTGAAATAAATGTTAAACTTTTGCACTAAATGGGTTTACAGGGCATGCCCCACATATAACAATTCAAGCCCCCTTGGAGAGGTAGTTCAAGCCCCATCTAAATTTAGTGAAACATTGTATTACCTCTATGCCTGTGGGTTGCTTATAACAAGGGTAAACATCTAGATTGAAGGGATAGCTCCCTATATTTGTCTTTGATAGCTTATCACCTATACTACATGCTTGATTAGATGAAAAGAGATAGAGAGAACATTAAAATAACCTAATATAAATATGTGATGCACCAATTTTATCTCCACTATATTACCATATACTTGCACTATGAAATATGACTCACAAGACTAGCTTCAACATCCTAGATTACTCTAACATTAGTGTTTCAAACATGAAGGTGATATGCATTTCACTTTTCAAGGTGAATGAATAAGAGGTATAATTTTAGAAACTAATTATATTCATTACACTTGGATATATACAAATATATTATCTATACTTCATATGACTTGTTAGAGAGCAGACTACTTGCACAAAACATGAAAGAGTAAAGTGAACACAAAGATAGATGGTTATCACTTGTCATTCCACTACGCACTACTTCACACACTTAGATAAGAAGTTATGAACTCAAAAATAGAATAAAAAAATTTATTCAAAGTAAAATATGGTATTTAAATCATTAGGTATTGTCCATATGAGGTGTGTATCTTAAAAACTTAGCTAAAAGAGGATGCTTATATAGAGAAGTGTGAAGAGAGAGAGAGAGAGGTGTAGTAGAAGAGATTGACAAGTGTCCATAAGAGTTACAATAAAAAGAGGAGTTATGAAATAGTCCATCAGACCTCTAATTCCATGTATCTCACTCCTAAAATAGCTTCAACCTTCCAAGTTAAGTAGGGGTTATAAACGTGCTTCACACCTTGACTAGCATCTTAGAAACTACCCTTATTTGCATGAAATGAGTGAAAAATGGACATTACAATAATTAAATCACCTTGAACTGATCTAAAAAAATTCATTGAACATCTTACATGCCTTAAGAAACTCCTCTGACTTGTCATTATGTCATTCATGTGCATAGGTGTCTTGTAACTCTTAATTTCCCACAACTAATTTGGTCTAAGTGGCCCAAAACTCAAGTGAATCTTCTCCATATCATATAAAATGAATTAATTACCTCAAAATATGTTATAAGGTTTGAAACACACCATTTTGGTTCCTGAAATAACTCCCAAGAACTCATCTTGCTCCTTAAGCCTTCATTAGGCCCAATTTTCTTATAGACCTTTTTACTTGTAAACCTTCTTGTGTATGGATTTGTATAAATTATATTGTAAAAATTAGGGTATATTATATGGTATATTTCCTTATATCTCAATGTCAAATTTCATCTTCAAACTTTGAGTGTAAACCCATTTTTCTGCCTTTTTCACTTATGAATTAGGCCTCCTTACTTAGGACCTTGTTTTCTGTCAGGGACCTAGAACAATAAACATGCTCCGATGCCTACTGAGTCAGGATCTTGATCCACCAATAGAGCACATATGATTACTTATTGTATTAGCAACTAAACACAGAATTTAACCAGAATCAATAAGTAACTAGAAATATGAAACAACACAGGAATTGAGAGACAATACACAATTGTATTAATAATCACTCAGAAGAATATACAATAAGGAAGATGCCACTTCTTCCTCCACCTCAAAGGTTCACCACACCTCAAGACATTCTTCCCTCTCTCTCTCGGTCCCAACAATCAACTCAAATATAGAATTGATGTTCACCTCTCCAACCAGTCAGTAACACGCTGCCAGTACACCAAGTACACAACCGTACTCTAAGTAGATCTCCTGCTCTCTACTACCTGCAAATCACTAGACCTTAATCACCAATGTAGATATCTCTACACCACTAAAGAACCCTTGTCCTTGCCTCACCAAGTCCTTATGATTCTTCAACCAGTACCCCGGTGGATCAGCTCCTAGACCTTGCAGACCTTGCAACTCTCCCTGATCATACACTCTCAGCACCCCTTTGGAACTAGGAGGAGCTAATCTAGCTCGCTCTAAAAGCTCTATGGCTTTATAGCACACTTTTACAATACATCCCATGAGTCCATATATAGATCTCATGCTTATAATAATTAGACTAACCTAATTACAATAATTAGACACGTAACTCAAGACTAAGACTAGCCTTCAACATGCAAACAAACAGTCCAAAAATAGACTCTCTCGGATCAACATGCGAACTTCATGTTCACGCACAGGCTACCGACGTCGGCTCCTCCATGATCGATGTCAGCCGACTGGTAACTGACGTCGATTGCTTCCTCACTGCCATCTGACTGATGTCGGTTGATCAGACTGACGCTGGTTTCCCTGCAACTAATTCTGCAACTCCCCACAACTCTGCATCCTCCATAACTTCTCTTGTTTGCATCTTGGTGAAGCTTTTAGCTCCACAACCTAAAAATTTCTTGATATAGACTTATTCCACACATGTTAAAACACCCAAAGTAGTGTTATTAAATTTCCATAGGACATCAAAAACCTCCATGACAATTTTGGGGTCTTGAGACCTTATGGAAGTATGCAAACCAAGAAATGACCTTACCACCTAGTTTCATTTTGAGCCTATTTGAGACTGGCTTGAAAAATGGGCCTGGTTTAATCACTTATAGAATATATTATTTAATTTTTTAAAATTTTATGGCTATAAGAACTCCAAAATGACCTCATCCCATTATTAGGAAGCTTTCCCCTTGTCAAAAGACTTGTAAAACACCAAAAAAATTTAAAATAGGGTATTTTTATCAATCTGTACAAGCAAAATCAACATCAATGTACATGTGAGTAACCTCCTTGGAGTCATAAAAAAAATACAAGAGATTTTAGATCAAAATATGTCATTAGATATGCATTTGAGTTTCTATGGTTGGTCAATATTAGGGTTTAAGAGAGGTTTAAGGCCTATTTGGGGTCTTAATGATTATTCATAAAGAATAGATCATTAAATGACTTCATTAAACTTATAAAACCTTATTGATGCACCCATTAAACTATTCCAAAAGTCTCATATTCTAATTTAAAAGTGTGTGCAATAGTATGAGCATCTAAAGTTGTTCCTCGGGTAGCTTGCTTATTGTTTCTTGAGTGTGAGATAGGTCTACTTTGAGTTTTGGGTATCATAACTTCCTTATATAGCTAGGAAGATTTCATACACATTTAAAACATCCCTCTCCATTATTATTAATTCTCTTTAAATTCTCATTATTCTTTTGTATGCTCAGGGTACACCGGTTAGGGGTCTTGGGGTTTAAGACCTATCTCCTTCTTAATAGCCCTCAAGGGCATTGGAGTGAAAAATAATGTTAGATGTCACCCTGGAAGTGTATTGATACATTTTACATTACTTTAAACTACCTCCATAACTCTTCATGAATTCTATTAATTTGTTTTGTACCTTTGGAGTTCAAGGAGACCCCTTAGTCTCAAGATTGCCTCTTGCCCAAGGAATGAGAAGGGTCTGAGACAAAATAATGGATACTTCAACTATTTTTCTAAACTCAAGGAGATAATGGAAGTATTTTTCAAGTCACAAAAACCCTCTGTACCAATTTTTAGAGCATGATCATGCCTTTAGAGGCCTCAGCTCTTCAATTTCTCAAGATTAGTTGTAGGCTTGTGACTGTGCTTGACTGTGTATGGGGTCATGAACTCAATTTGGTTCATATTCCCTCATATTTATCTTTTGGTCTCAAAATGAACTTATATGACCTCTTGTCAACTGATATATATACCTTGGATTATTTCACATGTACTATCCCTTCTTTTAGGCCTAGAACAAGTGTGCTCCATCTTGTAGCCTGTAGGTAGTTGTGTGAAGGTCACTTGGCTATGTTTTTTGTAATTTAAGACCTCATCACTCTCACCACTAAATATTAATAGTAATTTAACATTTTTAATGTCCCAAAATAGGTTTATATCATCTCTCAACACATTTTACCTCTTTCTTTTAGTTTGAGAATAGACCAACCCTCTGAGTAGGCTTGTAGGTGCTTCTAGGGTATGGACTGTATTTTGTGAGTTTGGCCCTCATCTTATACATAGGAATGATCTCCTCAATTTAATATAAGTTATATGGATTCTCATTTGGGCTTATAACTCATTAAACACTACTTTGTTCTTGACCTCAAGTTTAAGGTTAGTCTATCCTCTATCAGCCACCTGTCAGTGTTGATCATGGTCTTGACTATGTTAGGTGTTCTTACCTTCACACTTTAAATGGATCAATGACTTCCTTTATTATTTTAACTAGTCCTCAATATCAACTTGATTTTCCAACATCTCTTCAACACTACTATGTTCTTTTCCTAGGTTCAAGACCAATTTACTCCATTAGCCACCTGTAGGAGACTTCTAGGGTGTTGATTGTGCATACGGTATGTTTAGACTAAGTTATCTCTTCATCATTGATGCTTGAATGATAAAAACCTTTTGTAAATTTTGATTTCACTATCTACATGGTATGCCAACACATTGAGACACTTTCAAATTTATTTTCTTTGCTTATTCCTTCTGTACAGTCTTGTAGGTTGCTTTTTAGCTATTTAATCTACAAAAATACATTCCTTAAGTTCTTAATATCTTTGATTATGTAAAACCACTCCATGAAACTTATTATCACTATCTCTTCTTCAAATTTATCATAAATTTTAAGACAATAATTTTCATCTTCCACCTACCCTACAAGCTACTATAGGGATTGTAGGTGTCATTTGGTTGTCAACTTAGCTTCTTGATGCTCTTAGATGCTCCAAGTGACTTATATGATTTTAAAGGGTTTTAAATACTATTTTCATCTACATTAGTATTATTTTCATCTTACCTTGGCCTTGATTATGTTGATTTAAAGTTGCCTTTGGTCCAAAATGAGGACTTACAGGCTTAAGACTTGTAGGTCTCATTTGGATGGTTTAAGTCTATCAATCTATTCTTTAAGCTCTTGAACTTCTTGACATTTTCAAACAATTCATACCTTATCAAAACTTATCAATATTCGACAAATCTTATAGTATCCCTTAGTAATATATATT
Organism: Torreya grandis; assembly: GCA_037957365.1. Lineage (NCBI taxonomy): Eukaryota > Viridiplantae > Streptophyta > Pinopsida > Cupressales > Taxaceae > Torreya > Torreya grandis. Next base: position 165,638 of record JARHVA010000686.1, on the reverse strand, counting down.
AACCTCAACTCACCTTCAAACTATTGTAGAGACTGAAGGTACAATCAAGTGATGTAAGAGGTCTATGAGTTGAAATTAGAGGCTTTGTTCAATTTGAGTCATATTTATGATGTAATTATGTATTGAAGGCCATTTGAACATATGAATACATGTGTCAACCTTATCCATGTCTATTATCATCCCCTAAACACTTCATCATTTATACAACATGCATATGAAGGAGATAATTGACTTCTTATTGAAAGGTGTGCATAGATTACCATTTTGAACCTCTCATGATTTAACATGTGAAATGTGATATCAAGATCCTCACACTATGTTTTGACACTATTAGTTAATCAATTTGGTAATTAAAGATATATGAAAATGCTTAGACATAGATCGTGTCTCTCAAAGGGCAAACACACTTGAAGAATAAGGACAAAAACACATCTTGGATAAAACACATGAATTCCATGAAACTAAGGGAGATTCCATGATTTATGAATCACTATAAACCTTTGGGAATCACTACCATGAAGATAAAATAGATACTTACAGTAATATTCATTGAAACAACCTGTACACCAAGACATTCTCCCTCCAAGTGAAGGCACCTCATAGAGATGAGTTGGATGATGAAACCGCCATTAAAAGGAGCAACAAGACCTCTAAAATCCACCCTCAAAATAATTCCTCTCCATAAATTTATGATATATATAAATAGGTACAAGGATAGACCCCTCTCAGATGAATAGGCCATAGTGACCTACTATCACTCTTAACAATCATTCATAAATAATAGGCCACAAGTCTATAAACCAATTCTAATAATTTCAAGATTACTTTGACCCCTAATAATGGCCAAAGTTTTAGCTCCTAAATCTATCTCTCTTGGCTGTACCATTCAATACAAATTTTCCTTCCTAAGTTTGTGATGTTGGAAGGAAGATGACTGGGGGACGAGGGGTGAATCAATATTTAAAACTTTTACATCAATTCCACTTAAATACTCATTCAAGCATGTAGATCAAACAATGATTAAGTAACCATTCATATATGGATGAAACATAAGAACATAATATAATAAAACTTATATGCGGGAAACCCTCAATGGGATGAAAACCCAATGATATCTAAAAATTTACTAAATTCCTATAATACAAACACTAACTTTAATTAATTACTCACTTCACATGGATCACCAACTCAACTAAGTTTTAGTAAGCACCCACTTGCAAGGAATCACCAACTCCCTAAGTGACTCAGCACCAACTCAGTCACCTAAAACCTTTGATAACCTTCAGAACACTTTATTTCTCATACAATATATTATGATCTCTTTATTTATCTCTTCTCTCTTTTCAAACCCTCTCAAACTACCTTCTAGAATTCTTCACTCCACTAGCCCTCTTCTTGACTTGATTAGGTCATATGACCTTGATCCTCATATGTAGAACCTATATCAAATATTCATCATTGATCCTCTATGCTCTTATAATGGTCTATATTACCTTATTTTTCTCACCAATGTGTTATCTTCTTCACTTCCACTCTTCACATTTAATAGGCCTAAAATGCCTAGTATATACACAAGTCTCTTGTTCATTTCCTTCTTAGTTAGCCAAACACCATTAAACTCTTAGGTTCGGCATGAAATTAATCTTAGGACATCTCATAGACATAGATCAAATTTTATTTTAGTCCCTTTAGGTCTAACATACCTCAATTAGGCCTTATCTCATCTTAAGGTCTCATGGAGACCTAATCTCATTAGATCTGTTCAAATACATGTTATACTTTGTCTTTCTTAGAACACATTAAAACACCTCACATAGAAGTAACACATAATAAAACACTCAAATATACCCCTATTAATCTTATATGGTCTTCATAACAGTTTTTAGCTCAAACCACTACTTGAAGCACACCAATAGTATTGTTCATATTAGGCGTGTGCATACCTAGAAAGTTTATCTTGAATAACTGAAGCATAAACACAACTTTTCCAAAAAACCATAGAAAAAAATCACACATACAGAGGATACATGACCTCATAGTAATCACCATATACTTTTTACTTCCCAATATATGGCAAAAATACTCAAAACCTTCTCTGTAAGTATCCCATTCAGAACTACCAGCTAGCCTCAAAACACAGTCATGAAAACTTGATCTTAAACACCTAAAAGATTAATTCATATGACCTCTGATAATTTTAATAGATTATTTTATTTCTCTATGTCATTATTAAATACAAATATCATAAGGTCTAGTGCCAAATATTGGTCTTGTAGACCAATCTTTTGTCTTCAGTACACACAGTCAAACCTAAACTAGTCAACCCATTAGGGCTTCAATGTTTCAACCTCTTATAATAACTTCCAATGTTCTATAAGGTATGTATGCATCATATGCATTATATTATTTGACTTAGGGCAAATATCCTCCAACTTATCATTATAACTTTCTTACCTAGATCTGTGAATTTACCTTCAAACATAGTCATGGTGATAATGACCTTCAACACCTATATGACCACTTTTAGAGATTTCCATTACTTTTGGATGATCTTATGATATCATTAAATAATTTTTAGATACAATCATGTCAAAATATTAACATTGGTCTTGTAGACCAATCTCATGATCTTGCACCTTCATTATCTCATCTACATTTGACAGGTCAACTTATGAGCAACATATTCATCATATCCACTAACTTCCAAAACATATAACAAAAAAAAACATATCTTATAGCTATTGAAAAACTTTTAAATTCATTTGGATTCATCCCTAATCCATGATAACATGTCCCTAATTAACTTCTCACTTCTGTTTGGTTTTCTCATTGTCTGCACCATTAGGCTTGTTAGCAATAGGTCAACTTATAAGACTAGTTTAGCTCATGTGAGGTCTAGAGATTGCTCAAAAACTACGATGGTCATAAAATAAAATTCTTGAGATTTTTCCTCCATCTATTTAACAAATTTGACCTGGTCAACTCTGACTGCTACATCAAACTTCTGAGAAACAAGACCTTTCCTATAGGGTCCACTCACACACCTGACAAAAAAATCATACCTAAAAGTTCCTAGGAGAGTTTTCTAAATGATCCAATAACTTAACAAGTCATTCCAATCCATTCTAATCACTTTAGAAAAATATATTTCATATCAGGTTAGTGTTAGGGTTTTAGAGACAGTTAACACTATTTATGGTGTTAATGATTATTCATAAAGTAATAGCCCTTATTTCCAAAACTAATACATGGATATCTTATATAAGACCCTTCCCCATTTCTCCTCAATATCTCAAGTTCCCATGTAGAGGTTACACATGCCAATGAACACTTGAAAGTTCTTCTCAGGTTGAGAACCCTTCATTATGTGAACTTGAGAGACCTTACAAAACTTTTTCTTGCCTTAACCTTCAAACTATGACATGAAATTTTGTTAACACATTTAAAAAACATTTTATACCTATTAAAATGTTAATTTGTCCATTATTATCTTGAAATGTGAAACTCATACCTCATATGGCCACCATCTCTCTCTTTGCTTGCTTAACTTTGACCTTCAAGTCACATTAGGTCTTGAAAATGACCTTCAAAACTCTTTACATGTGCTCTCCACCTCATATACATGCTCGTACAAAATCTCACTTACTCAAAAAATTTAAAACATTCTTCATATGTCTTGTTAACAACTCATGTTGCCTTATTAGGCCAAGCAAGGTCTAGAGGTGGTGTAGTTACATTCTAGATCTATATGTCTTACTCCTGTAGGCTTACCTTGAGGCTCACCTGAGTGATCAAAAGAATCATAATCATTCTTAAACAAATTTATACAGCCTCTTATGCCTTTGTACATTCATTTCACTAGGTCACCAAATTCATGCCTTATCATAAGGTCTTTTCATGTAATAACCAACTGTTAGCAACCTAGATAGCACCCTACTTGAAGGATTGATAGATTTGATCTAAAACTCCTTCACACCTAGATGAAAATTGGAATGATCTGAGGTATGGGATACTCGAACATAGACTAGACCTCTAGTTTTGATGAGGCTAGCTCCTCTAATGTATCACTTTGCTCACTGCTACTAAAAGCTACTATGTATTTTGGGATGAAAAGGGGTAGAAGGAATTTTAAAGGTAAATTCTACTCTATTATTGGTGATGAAACTATATTTTTGGTTCACAAACTCTATTTGATCTCCTAAAACACTAATAAGACAAGCAAATAATTGAATCTATACTTCCAATTGACTCCTATGCATCAGTATTTCATATAGAGGTTTCATTAGATGATCTAAGCATGAGGGAAGTGATGGAATAAGCCTAATTCAAGGCTCTAACCAGTCAATTATATCCATTGTTAGATTATTCAAATGACACCAAATATTGATCATGACCTGCATAAGTTAGAATATTAGTATCTAGGTGAGATCTAGACCTGATAAGGGAGAAAATACTACCACAATTCAAATCAACTAACGTAAACACACTATCTGAGAATAACATAATCTAAAAATAGTCATTTTATATATCTCAGAAGGTTACAAAGCTCAATCTTGTCAAATTTATATCATGATCAAGAGAGGGGTCATTAAAAATGGCTTAAAATCTTGAATATATAGAAGTGTGAAGAGCACTAGCTAATGTGGCATAGAATTGAGAAGAGGATGCCAACTCCACATGAAATCAAGTCATATTTTTGTTAACTACTTAAGACTAGTTAACTACCTCTCTAGGCCCTCCTTGCATGAAATGGCACTTGAAGGCTGAAAGGTACATGATATCTCCATGTGAAGTCCAAATATGTGTCTTAGGAACTCCATATGAACTCTTTGATATCCATTTCAATGCTAAATTTCTCTTGTTTGATTGTTCAAATAGGTCTACTTAGCCAATTAGGCCTATTAGGATACTTATTTCACTTAAAATTTATTATAATCTATAATAAAACCATGAAACCTATTAAAAACAATGATATTAGACCTATTACAACTTCTCACACCATTAGATAGGTGCTCCTGATGAATAAACTCCTACAACTCAGTCACCCTAGTTGACTAGGTCAACGTTGCCTCATTTTCTTATAAAGTGGTTATTTTGAAGGAGCTATTAGGGGCACTTCAAGGAATATTTTTTACCAACTAATGATTTTTGGATGAATAAAAAATCTCAAGATTCAACATCCATGGATTTGATTTCATGTAAACTGCCTTGTACTTCATTTTCATGGTTTTTTCTCTTAAAAACTTGATTTATACCCTGATACGTATAGTTTCATACAATAAATTGGAATTTATGTTATCATCTCTAATTTTACTTTATTTTTTAATAGGTTTTAGGTTGATCCATGAGGTTTTTATGGCAAAAAAATCAATTTTTCTCAAAACTGGTCACTATGAGGGCTTGGGAGGGTTTTGGATCTAAATATTCTTAAATATGATTCATGAACCAAATACATCTAAATAAAAACTTATTTACATTATTTTTTATTTTAAATACCCCTTCAACATCCCTAAAAATACTTTGTTCCCACACAAAAGGTATGAGAAGATATCATGTGATTAAAATTTCCCTGTAAGGTTTTGCTTGCATTCTGGACTGCCTACACTCTTAGCGATTGTTCATAAACCAAAACCCATAAACTAACCTCAATTATTCATGAATTATAATTTCATATGGGTCCTAAAATCATTCTAATATAATTTTTCCAAAATCTTTACGTGGTGAAAGATATGAGCATTTGTTCAGGTGGCTTGAATGGGTGTCTAGAACTACAGAATTTGAATTTTTATTCATGGATGAATCTAACTCCTCTACTTATTTTCCTTGATTTAAATCATAATTATGGTAACTTTACCATGTCATAAAATCAATTTGAAACTTTCATCTTACTTGATAGGTCAAAAAATGCCTTATGGAGCTATAGGCCAACTTGCTTATTTTAGCCCTCAAAGGCATAGTTTGCATACATGTGAATTGGAGTTTGAACACTCTTTAAAGGTCTTATGAAGATGTAATAACATATTACCATTATTTAAAAACACTTTAATGACTTATAATCCATTTTCACACCTTTAAAACCACAAGAACCTTCCCTAGCTCCATTATGACTATTTTGAGACTAGTAAGGGCCTATGTCAAAATAGTGAATACTTCCACTTGTTAAATGCTCTTGATAATGATATATAATATTCCCAAAGTAATTATTATTATGTTTACCAAATTTAAAGTCTTTATTCCACCTGTAGGTGCCAAAAAACCCTAAAACTCTCTAAAAATTACCTCTTATGCATTGACTATGTGTACATTTGATTGTGTACCATACTTGTTGGAGATGATTTCATGGAAAATGGAATATTTAAATATCAATTTCACACTCATTTATCTCCCATCAGTCCTCTCAAATTATTTTTATCCATCTCTCACCCTTCTTCTAGCATGTTTTGACCTCAAGCAAGGCATTTAGGTCTCACACAGTCAACCTTTCATACAGCAGGCCTATACTATGTCCTTATGATTTTGGAAATGTTTCTTAGTAGCTTGATGAATATTTTAGGTAAGTCCATTTTTCATTCACTTGCATATAACATCTCATATGAAACCAGCTCTTGACCTAGAGGTACTGATCCATAAATTACACCGATAAACTCAAAGTGAATTTTTAAGTATGAATACTGAAATTTCTCAAAAAACTTAACAAATTATTGAAATACTCAAAAGAACTTGCAAAATGTTTGGCAAAAATGTTCTCAGTTGTTGAGTTGGATTGGAATTGTCAAAAGACTTGTTACTTCCATTTACCAATTAAACCAATTTTTAATAACGTTGTGTTATAATTATCAAATTATAAATTACTTGCATGAGTCCATTTACTAATTAATACCAAATCAAAAAATTGAAACAAAAACATGCATCAAATGAAAATTACCAAAACACGAAACGTGATAACGGAGTTCAGCTCAATAATTGATGCCTGCATCTCTAGGTTCTCCAAAGGAGTGGACTGTTTCCATTAAGGGCACTTCAAACAATTGGAAACAATAAACAACTTTCCTGCAATCTGATATCTCAATGCAAAAATTTACCTTCACCGTGACTGAAATCAAGTCTGGCACCTTCGAATTCTGTAAGTCTTCACACCTACAAAGTTGATTTAAAAGTCTTTAAAATCTCCTCTAATATATGAAAATTACTCCTCCAATATTCAAATTGGCCTAAAAGAGTATTAATACTATGTATTATGGCTGGAAGATGGATAAAAATCCATTACATAGGCTTACCAAAGCTTTTTACAATGTCTCGACCTAATAAAATAAAAACACAGTCCAGAATTTGAAAACTTCAAATAGAAATTCATGCTTTAAATAACACTTCGACCTCTGTAGCTCAAGCGGTCAAAGCCTATCCCTTTTGGGCAGCAGGTCAGGGGTTCAAAACTACCACCCTCCTTTTAGGCGCTTAGACTTATTCTTTATCCCACATGTGTGGGTCAAGCAGTTAAGCAAGGCTTAAAATAGCCTTTGAGCACCATTTTCTCCATGGGTTTATCCCACATGCAATGCTTTGGGGATGGATAAGGCTTGAAAAAGTCTTTGGCCACCCAATTATCATGTGGCTTTAGCCACATGGCTCCTTAGACGTGGGCAGGCCTATGGATTTGCCAAAAAGCTCGGCTCCCATGTGACTCAGCCGTAGTTCTATCGTGCTCCCTCAGGCTCGCCACCTTGCTCAACGAGCTTATCTCACGCTTAACTCCACATGGCATGTCATTGAACCACATTTTTTCAAACCTTTCATTTTGCCAAGTTTTGACCTTCGATAGGTCAAAATGTTGAAATAACCTCGAAACACGTGCCACATGTCGCAAGAGACATTTTTTGACCAATCTTCAAATGGCCATAACAAGAGCTCCCAAACTCATATTTACATTCCAAAAAATGTGTCAAAAAGCTCTCAAAGAGATCTACAATGTGCCACCACTGAAACTTTAAATTAGAACCATTATCAAAACTAAATTTTGAGCTTTGACTTGGCATGTCTATTTTCACGTTTATCATATTCTGGGACGTGGCAGATGGATCACGAGCTATGTGGCTCAGTAAAGTGGTTGGTTTCTCCCATGTGGCTGGGGCATGATATTATGAAACAATTATCCCTCTTTTTGTGGAATTTTTATGAACTTGCAATTTCAAATCTACAGACTTGTAATTCCAAATCTACATACTTGTGATTTCAAATCTACGGACTCCCAATTTCTGATCACACCTACCAAATGGAGGGCTTTTGGTCTCCAAAAGTCTAATATCCCCTGAAACTAAAAATTGGTCTACTATATTCATGAAAATAGAACCCAATCATAGCAAGAGGTATAAACAATTGCATTAAAATGATTCACAATCAAACTACAAAAATGCCTAATCCAAAGGCATGAGTAAGTGAATCTGCAACTGCAAAAGTGATTACAACATATCAAACTGCCTGCCCAAATGTCACATCCTATAAAATGGTGAATTTCCAAAAATTGAAACAACTCCCAATGTAACTTCAAGACAAGTTTATAATGCCTAAAACATACAATAAATGTTGTGGACATGTTGCAATGCAATGCCCTAGTATGGGACTTATATGCTAAGCAAAATGCAAACAACCAAAAGTGTATTCTGCCTAACATCTAAACATGCCCAAAGGGTCTTTAAAAAAATGTATCTAAACATCCATGTGCCAAAAATAGATACATTCAAAATAGAAGTCTAACTATCAAATGTTGTAAGGAAACAACTCACAACATCACTATGTTATATCCCCAACTGTTTCAAATGAGTTAATGTCTTTTCCATTATAAGACTACCCTTACAGTATATTTTAGAGATCAAAAACTTAGAGTTATCAAAAAATGAGAATTGAAAAACTTCATATGATAAACCTATCTTGAAGTGTTCCCACCAACTCTAATCTACATCAGTCAAAGCTTGTTCATTCCCTTAGGTGAATTCTTAACCATGCTTTACAAAAAGAATGTAGTGATAATCCACTTAACCATTTCTTTCTTCCTAGTGAAATTGATTGTCTTAGTGGATTCCTTATCATCATTATGGATTGATTTAACTTCATTGACCTTATTAATAGGTTGATAAATTATCGTAGTTTTACCATTTCTAGAATGAGAAGATGATTGAAGTTTAAAATAATTATCAATCTGATGTCCACTCTTATTATAATGAGTGCATAAAACCTTCTTAGGTGAGGTCTCCCTTTTACCTCTTCTCGCTTTGTTATGACGAGAATGGTTCTTAACACCTGCAATCTGCTTAAGCAAAGCATGTCTCTTCCAACAAAATGCAACACTGTGGTTATGCATCCCACAAAAAGTGCATGGAAATGATTGCATTATCTTCTGAATGTTAAATCCAAATTTCTTAAACATAAAAAGTGGATCAGAAGATTTAGTGCTAACTCTAGTGTAGGAACTAGGAGGTGGAATCTCAATACCTCTTCTACCTTCCTTCTTACACCATACATTCTCTACTAGTGGCCTCGGTCCTTTGCTATTAGAAGCTTGTCTTCCTTTAGCCATGGAGGAAGTTTCTCCAATTTCCACCTGCTCACTAGTGTAACCCAAACCTACATGAAGATATCTATGCTCTACTTGTATTGGGTTAGTAATTCCTTGGCTATCTCTACCAAGTCCTCATCCATTATAACCTATTTTAAACAACAATTTAGATCCTATGCCCTTAGTGTATTTCTCAAAATCACCAAAAACAATATTACTAGAATTTGAATCTAAAATGGTAGAAAAAGATGAAGATTCCTGTGATGAAAAACTTACAGTGCACTCAGTCATAGTTTCTACATCTAAAGTTGAAGGCTTTACCTTTTCTAACTCACCACTTTGCAATCTAATCAAGAGCTCATCCTTGGATTCAAGCTCTGATTTTAACTGTGTCACTTGCAATTCAAGTGCTAATTTCTAGCATCTCAAGATTGCGTTTTCATCTTTGATGGCCTCAATCTATGACAACTTGCCCATGGTTTCCTATAAACCCCTGATTTCACACTGAACACTACAATATAATCAATTTGCAAACTAATAATCTAACTATTCTGGAAGCAACCATCAATATACAACTAGAAACAAACCTTGCATTCTAATTGATCTGATACCAACTTGATCCGTAAACTCCACTGATAAACTCAAAGTGTAGTTTTAAGTACGAATTCTAAAATTTCTCAAAAAAAATAACAAATTCTTGAAATAATCAAAAGAACTTGCAAAATGTTTGGAAAAAACATTCTCGGTTGTTAAGTTGGATTGGAATTGTCAAAAGACTTGTTACTTCCATTTACCAATTAAATCGGTTTTTAATAACGTTGTGTTATAATTGTCAAAATGTAAATTACTTGCATGAGTTCATTTACTAATTAAATTCAAATCAGCAAACTGAAACAAAATCATGCATCAAAATGACAATTTACCATAACACGAAACGTGATAATGGAGTTCAGCTCAACAATTGATGCCTACATCTCCAGGTTCTCCAAAGGAGTGGACCGTTTCATTAAGGGCACTTCAAACACCTGGAAACAATAAACAACTTTCCTGCAAGTTGATATCTCAATTCAAAAATTCACCTTCACCGTGACTGAAATCAAGTTCGGCACCTTCAAATTCTTTGAGTCTTCACATCTACAAATTTGCTTTAAAAGTCCTAAAAATCTCCTCTAAGGTATGAAAAATACTCCTCCAATATTTAAATTAGCCTAAAAGAGTATTAATACTGTGTATTATCACCGAAAGATGGATAAAAATCTATTATATAAGCTTACCAAAGCTTTTTACAATGTCTCGGCCTAATAAAATAAAAACACAGTCTAGAATTTGATAACTTTAAATAGAAATTCACTGCTTAAATAACACTTTGACCCTCGTAGCTCAAGCGGTAAAAGCCTATCTCTTTTGGGTGGCAGGTTAGGGGTTCAAACCATCGGCCCTTTATTTTAAGTGCTTATGCATGAGTTTGAAATCTTTTCCCTTCTTTTTTGGCACTTAGACTTATTCATTATCCCACATGTGCTACGTGGAAAGTGGTTTTATTCTTTAAATAGCTTGGCGGCCTCCTTGAATATATCAATGCCCCCCTTTTGATGGGCTCAAAGCGCCTAGCTTAGCATGCACATTAGACTTGGTCTTTCTTTCGAACTTGCCACATGCTTGGTCTCGCCACCTTGCTCAATGAGCTTATCTCACGCTTAACTCCACATGACATGTTGATGATGTGGCATGTCATCGAACCAATTTTTTGCAAACCTTAGCATTTGCCAAGTGTTGACCTCCAATAAGACCAAATGTCGAAATAACCTCGAAACACATGCCACATGTTGTAAGAGACATTTTTTGACCAATCTTCAAATGGCCTTAACAGGAGCTCCCAAACTCATATTTACATTTTGAAAAATGCGTCGAAAAGCTCTCAAAGAGCTCTACAGTGTGCCACCACTGAAAATCTAAATTAAAACCATTATCAGAACTAAATTTCAAGCTTTGACTTGGCATGTCTATTCTCATGTTTATCATATTCAGGGACGTGGCAAATAGATCACGAGCTATGTGGCTCGGTAAAGTGGTTGGTTTCTCTCATGTGGCTAGGGCATGATATTACCAAACAATTATCCCTCTTTTTGTAAAATTTTTATGGACTTGCAATTTCAAATCTACGGACTTGTAATTTCAAATCTACAGACTTGTGATTTCAAATCTACGGACTCCCACACCTCCCTAATGGAGTTTACAGATCAAGTTGGTATCAGAGCAGTTAGAATGCAGGGTTTGCTTGTAGTTGTGTATTGGCAGTTGCTTCCAGAATAGTTGGATTATTGGTTTGTAGATTGATTAAATTGCAGTGTGCAGTGTGAAATCAAGTGTTTGCAAGAAATGTGAGAATAGACATGCCAAGTCAAAGCTCGAAGTTAATGATATTAGGAGGCCAACAACCTCCTATTATTCAACCTAGAATAGATATAGAAGATGATCAAGTTGATGTTGCTTTCAATCTAACGTGTTATGCATGGTATAATCATCCTAAAAGTCTTCACCAAATTATTGAGGTCATAAACCAAGAAAAATAAATTATAAAATTTGAAATTGATTGGTATTCAAATCTTACACGTGATACTCAACAAGATATTTTTAATTCAAATAGAATAATATGAGAAGATAGAGCAAGATTTTTAGCTGCTAATCTTAAGTCTAGAACTCATTTTTTTTATAATTCTTTTTAATTTGATGATTTTATTTTTCTTGTTAAACTGTTGCTACAAATCTATAATTAGATCGATTACATTAGGTCCAAAACAATAAATCAATTCAAATAAAAACTATTGAAGCTTCCAATGGGGGATCAGCTAGTGGGAGAACACCCAAAAATAGAGTGAAGGCTACAGGATCTGATTTATGGATTATAAAATAATAAAGAACAAGTAATCTTATTGAAGGTGAAGATGAAGTAGAATCTCAAAAAAAATGTTAGATAGTTGTAGCACCATGGATTTTTGTTAATCCAATTAATGTTGGGAACCGACCTGGTAAGTTACCTTCTCTTAAGGGATTGAATATACTAAAATTTTCTAGTGCTACTAGAGAATCTTGAGAAGATCACTTAGAAGATTTTAGATTAGTTTATGTTACTCTTGGAATAAATAATGAAAATATTTGCTTAAGATTTTTTGCCCAAACATTAGAAGGAAAAGTTTATCATGTATTTTTTAGTTTGCCTACTAAGGTTATTGACACTTAGAGAGATGTTAAAGATTGGCTCGAGTTGTCCTTTGGAAAAGTTAAAGAAAATTTTGATCTTATAAATTTTTTAATTGATCCAGATGATATCATTTATCATTTTGTTTATAGGTTCACTAAGTTATGTCAAAAGATCCTGCATGATCTTAAACCTTCTAAAAAGTTATCTAGACTTTATTTTTGCAATGTTTTACCTTTAAAGTATAAAATGGCTTTAGAAATAAAGACATTATAGAATATAGTAAAACTTTAGGTTTTTATATTGAATATGAAAATAAGCTTAAAAGCATTGGTTTTAAAGATAGTCATCCACAAACTTAAATTCAGATAATTTAGAAATTTTAAAGGCCATATAAAGTCTAGGCAATGAGTTGGTCGTTGTTAAGAGATAGCTTAATGATAAACCTTCTTCCTCAAATATAAATAGTAAAGAATATAAAAAATGATGATATTACTTATTACTGTAATATTTGTTAACTAGATCATAATCTAAACACATCTTATTGTTCTTAAGTTCAAAAAAATTCTTCATAGAAAAGATGAAATATCTGAAGATCTAGTGTATAATATAAACACTCTTGATGATCCATCAAAAAATGAAAATGTTTATGTTATAAATACTAGTAATAAATATTATATTTTCCCTCAAAACAATAAAATAGTAAATGATAAACTTTCTTTTGATCATAAAGAGAAAACAGATAAAGAAAAATTAGTTCAAAATAATGTTAATAATTTGAATGATAATACTACACAAAACATTCTTTTTTCAACTAGACATAACAACATTTAATATCAACATTATAAATATAAGATTTTTAGATAAATGGATGCTAAAAATTATAACATAATTGATGATTGTTAATAATTAAGGGTGGATTTTCTTTACTACAGGGAGTTAGTTTTTCATGTTAGCTTGATAAGATCAATGAGGTTGTTAAAAATCCTAGATTTGATGTAAGCTTACAAGAAGAAAGCAATTATGAACATATTTATGCTCAGTAGTTTGACCCTCCAATTGATTACATTTTTCTTTTCTATGATACAGTCAAGATTGTTAATAAGATAATTTATAATTATATTTTAGATACAAGTGTCTAAAAAAATATAATGCCTAAATCTATTGCAGATCAATTAGGTATATCTTATGAAGCAAATAGTAGGAAGCTTACTGATTTTGATTCTAGACAAACTAAGGATTATGGGAAATTTTATTACATAGTCATTAAAATTGTATAAGATGAATGGATTAGATGTATGAATAACATTCAAGTATTAGATATTCATATTAATTATGCAATATTGTTAGGAACGGATTGATCTAGAGTAACTAAAAATTTTGTTGGGAAAGATATAACATGGGTTCCTATTAATAATGAAATTACATTCACTAAAAGGAAAGATTTTTCTAGTACACCTATTGAGTCACCTTCATCTTCTAATATTTATTACATTGAAACTAGAATTGGGACTTATAAATTGTTAAATTTAAATGAACTAGAAAATCAACATGAAAAAATATTCGAAAAGAATATTTTATGGTCACTTTATTTTGATGGAGCCTTCTCTCAACAAGGTAATAGTGTTGGAATTTGTCTGATTTCTTCTATAAGTAAAATTTTTCATTATGCCTTCAAATTGTCTTTTAAAAATATTAATAATACAATAGAATTTGAAGCATTGTGTTTAGGATTAGAAAAGGCAATAAAATTGAATATTAAGCATTTAAAAGTTTTTAAAAATTTAGAGTTAGTTGTTAGACAAGTTCGTAAGATTTATAAAACTAATCAAACTCATCTACATTATTACACACAAAAGGTTTGGTCATTACTTGAATATTTTGAGGTATTTAACATTACGAATATTCTTACAGAATTAAACTTTAGAGCTGATAAGCTGTTTGTTTATGCCTCCAATCCAACTCTACGTGAGAATGAACCTACTACTAACTTTTATTTTTTTGAAGTCTTTCATCTTAAGATTCCTAATTTTAATGATAGTTGATCTATTTTCAATTGTGATGAACATATAGATTCATTCATTAAAGGCAATTATTTTGATTATGATGATTATGTATTAAATTGTGGAGATTATTTGTAATTGAGTACTAACAGATTATCTATTGGTTTGATGAGTTTAAAATCTATGTTCACACCTAATGATCAACTTAAAATATCTAGAATATAAGAACCATCAAGGAGAATCATAGATGAAATCATTCTTATCAATTTAGGTACTGAAGAAGACCCAAAATATGTTTATTTAGGAATTTAAGTGATTGCTAGTGAGAAGGTTAAATTCATTATTTTTTTTAAAAAAATCATTGATATTTCTACTTGGTCATATAAATATATTAAAGGGTATGATTCTAAAATTATTAGACATGATATACCTATTAAGCCTGGTATCAAACTTGTTAGATAAAAATATATATGAAGAATCAACCCTTTGTTAGAAGATAACATTAACAAAGAGCTAGATAAAATGGTTAATAATTGTGTCATTTTTTCTATAACATATTCAAAATGGGTAGCTAATCTAGTTCCAGTTATAAATAAAAATGGTGACATTAGACTATGTATTGATTTTAGAGATCTAAATAAAGCTAATGTTAAAGACAATTTTTTTCTATCAAACATAGGTCAGATTTTTTAGTAGGTTGTAAGATCAGAAATGATGTCTTTATTGGATAAAATTTTATGTTATAATCAAATTTTTATGAATCTTGAAGATAGACATAAAACTACTTTTACCACTGGTAGAGGTACTTTCGCTTATAACAAAAAACCATTTGGATTGATGAATGCAAGAGCTACTTTTCAAAGAGTTATGCATGTTGTTTTTGATGATTTGATTGGTATAGTTATTCAAATTTATTTATATAACCTCACCATATATTCTAAAAAAAAGAAAAAGCATTTAGACCATCTTTGTGAAGTGTTTACAAGATGTAAAAAAATTGGCATTTCTTTGAATCCAAAAAAATCAATTTTTGGTGTGACTAAGGACAAATTGTTAGGACACATTATTTTAAAAGATGGTATTTCAATTAACCCCAAACATTTTAAATCTATTAAATAACTACATCCGCTCAAAGATCAATCTAATTTAAGGTCTTTCTTTGATAAAATAAACTTTGTTAGAAAATTTATTTCAGATTTTACTGACAAGTCTAATCCATCACAATTGTTGCTTAAAAAATATAAAATATATAATTGACATGAGAATGTTGAATCAACTTTTAATTGTGTTAAAAATGCCATTACAAGTGCTCTTATTTTGGCTAAACTTAATTTAAAGAAAGCATTCATTCTCTATGTTAATGCTACAGAAAAAGCTATTAGAGTTGTAATAACTCAAGAATTTAAAAATAATGAGAAAAAATCGACCGGATATATGAGCTAAGTGTTAAAAGATGCAGAAACGTAGGTACCTCCTTATTGAGAAATTTATTTTCTCCTTAATTTCTTCTTTGATTGAATTTTGATATTTATTGGTGGAAAACAAAAAATTTATGTGATCTAATGTACCTATTTGTCTTATATTTTAAAATAATTAATTATTCAGGGAAGGCTTGCTAAGTGGATTTTAAGTATTCAAGAGTTTGATCTTGAATTTGAAACTTTTAAAATAATCGAAGGTAATGAACTAGAAAAACACTTAGCTAAAAATGCTTTCTTAGATATTAATGTCTTAGTTTTATCGGTTGATGAAAATTTAAATACAAAATCACATTTAAAGACCATGAAGATTGTTGATTTTTCTAAAAAAATTAAGTTTGATCTTAAAATGAATGAATGAGACTGTTTGTTGACTAAAGATGATTGGTACCATAACTTAGTTTATTATTTTTATAATCAGACCTATCCTAATAACTTAGATAAAAAAAATAAAGGCATTCTTTAAGACTAAAAGCATTAAATTTTTACTTATTAGAATTTATTTTATTTTATCATAATAAAGATGGAGTTTTGTTGAGATGTCTTACTCATGATCAGACATAAAAAGTTTTTAGAGGTTGTCATGAAGGAAACTATGGTGGACATTATGTTGTGAAAATAATTACTAATATTTTAAGAGTAGGCTATTATTGACCTACTTCATTTCAAGATGCTTATAAATTAGTTTGATCTTACATGCTTTATCAATTGTTTGTTGGAAGAGATAAACTGTCTACAATACTTTTAAATCTTGTTATTCTTTAAAAAAAATTACAAAACAAGGCATTGATTTTATTTTAGATATTCACCCACCATCTGTAGATCATAGATATATTTTGACAACCATAGATTATTTCACTAAGTAACCTGAAGCCAAGGCACTTCAGAGTTTGATAATAGGTGAAGTAATCTCTTTCTTAGAAAATTAAATTTTTTTTATATTTAAAGTCCCATATAAGATTATTTCAGATAATGGACCTCAGTTCATTTCAAATAAATTTTTAAATTCTTAGCAAAATGCTCTATTATTTTTAGTCATTTATCTAAGTATCATCCACGAGGAAATAGACAAGCTGAGTCCACAAATAAAAATTTGATTTTTATTATGAAAAAATTAGTTTGTGATAACAAAAAAAAATGGCATCTCAAAAATTTTGAAGCTTTAGGACTGATAGAACTATTGTTAAAGTAGCAATCAATTATTCACCTTTTATGTTAGCATATAGGTTTGAGGCTACTTTTTCAATAGAACTTCAGGTTTCTTTAATTAAGACTATTTTACAATATGTAACTAAAAATACAAATTTAATTGAGCAAAGACTGCATGATTTAATAGCTCTTGACAAATTTAAACCAACAACATTACAGAAATAAGAAAGAGCTAAGCAAAAAAATTTAAAAAAATTAGATAAAAAAGTTTTTAACAAAAAATTTAATGTTGGTGATTTAGTCTTATATTGGGATAAAACCCACAAGGATCTTGGAAAACATCACAAGTTTGATTCATTATGGCTTGGACCTTATAGAATTATCATAGCTCTTGAAAATAATGCATTTCATCTTAAAGATCTTGAAAAAAATTGGTTACGTTACTCAGTTAACGGTCATCACTTGAAACTACTCTATGATTAGTTATCTTTCAGTTTATTCTCTGCTTTGTTTTCTATTTTCTTTTTGGTTAATTTTATTTTATTTATTGTTTGGTTTTTTACCTTTATGTTTGCTTTTTAGTTTGGTTTATTATTTGTCTTTGTTTTACTTTGCTTTTCAAATGATAAATGAAAGGTTGTAAATGAAAAGTGTCACATTGTGAAGGAAGAGTACAAGGAAGATGCAAATTTAATGTAAGTATCATTCATTTTCAGAAGTTATTCTTACAAATTTAGTTTTCTGTAATGAAAGAATGATACATGTTGAGTTATATTTAGTTGTTAAAGTGTTACTTCATTTTGATATTTTGTTCTTAAGGAATTTTTATTTGATTATGCATCTAACTCAAAAAAATTTGTTACATAATTTCCTTTCTTCGTGCCACGCTAGCCAAATAATCTATCTCTTGTTCAAATTTATTATTAAAAGGAGTTTGCACTTAGATGCTTGAGAAATGATTTTCCTACATCACACTCTCAAAAAAATTATGTTTTTATTAATAGGTAATTTATTTCTACTCAATTTTATTACACAAAACTAACTAGCAAGGTCGCTAGTGTTATGCCTATTTTCTATACCCCTTAAATTTTTCAAAAAAAAATCAATACTTATTGTCACAAAGATGACTCTATCATGAAATGTAAAACTGTGTCGGGGACTCGATCAATTTATAGTATTTTTAAATGCATGTTTTCAATTATGAAATGATAATAATTGGTTCAATGAGTTCATATTTATGTTTCTAAGTGGTTTTGAAAACCATGGTGAATTAATGAATAAAATACACTTGTGTTTGTAAATGTGATCAGAGATCTTGATTTTTAGTCAAAGCAATTTTTAGAGCAATAATTCAGTTGTATATTGTCATTATCTATGTTGGATTTGATTGAATATACATTATTATTATTTAGGTTTGATCATTCCAACAATTGAACATAGGGAAGAATATGATTCTTAGTTTAGATCAGATAGTGAAAATTCATGATGATTATCACTTTAGTGATGGTATAATAAGTTACAAATATAATTGAATGTTCTTTTGAGTTATCATTCAATAGATTTTCAAGATTATTAGCATACTAAGTTGATTTGTGTTCTGACTTAATCATTCATGAAATTTTCAAATAACTATTAAGGTCCAATCATTTGATTTTAAACCCTATTGTTAAGTTACTTATGGTCTAAATTTTCTTAATCCTAAGCCTAAAATGAATCTCTTTTTCTAATATCTACATTACTTTGGGATTAATATTTCTAATTTCTAATGGCATGGTTTAAAACCCTTCGGGTCATGGTGTTATGACCTAGGCTTTTGCGAAAGATAAGTATGTTGTTTACCTAATCTAAGGTCAATGGTTTGATTGCAAAGCATATTCAATGTTTTCATTGGTAATGAATGGGTATCCATTAGTAATATGATCCATCGTGACAAGGTAAAGTTGGCACAAATATTTAATTCAATGGAATAGCCTTGAAGCTTCGGGATATGCCAAAGACTTAGTGGTATGGTGAAGTTAAAGTGAAATGGTCCATCCTCCAATGACAGAAGTTAGAAAATGAATTAGTATGAAGGATTAGTTATTTCTAAGTATAGTGGTACCAATAGAAAGCTTAGTGAAGTTTCTAAATGTGCATTGGTAAATGCAAGCGAATAGGATTTGAGCATGACATGGATTTGGTTACGGCAAAGAGGTGGTGGATATAAGTGTTGAGTTTATTGGTTTTGGGTTTATTTTTGTAAGCTTCTCACAAAAGTGGAGCTCTGGTTCTTTAATTTCTTGGAGTTGCAGTAAAAGATTTGTTATAAATATTGAGCAAGAAAGTTTTAGAGTGCATCATCAGGTATGTTTCATTGAGCTTAGAGCAAATTTAGAAATAATTTTTGGAGATTTTGAATAAATTTTTCAATAATATGAAGGAAACCAGTCCTTATTTGCATGAACAGATTAAGTTTAATCTGCATGGATTTTTATAGAAGTTCTGAGTGAATTTTGATTGATTTCATAATGAAATATGGACTACAATATGAGAAAGTTTTGTGAATCTATCTACATGCAAATGATTTGAAAAGTTTTGATGATTTTATTTAAGTATATTTGAGAAATTGTTGCCTGTGTAATTAAAAATGTCATGATGGAAGGAGGTGAAAGTTGCATTATTAATGACTATTTTGTGCATGATAATTTGAGATAATAATAATTTTGTATGCTTTGAATCTCTTTCATGCATAAATATAAATAATGAACTTATGTGCGTAAGTTGGTATGCATGATGGAAGGAGGTGAAAGTTGCATTATTAATGACTATTTTGTGCATGATAATTTGAGATAATAATAATTGTGTATGCTTTGAAGCTCTTTCATGCATAAATATAAATAATGAACTTATGGTTTACGATTTATTTTGGGTCTATGAATAAATGGAAGATTTTTGGTTCGAAACCCATTTTTCAAACACAATAAGTTTGGATTGTTCTTTCACAATATTAATATTTTTTGAGTTATATTTATATCATAGATTTATTTTAAAGGTTTTGAATAAAATAAATTAAGGATATATTTCTTTGAATATTTGAGTCTTCATTTTGTTAGACCTTCACTCTTTCAAGCATATTTGAGATAATGTTGATTTTTTTGAAGTGTCTGGTTAGTGGTTTGATCGAATCTCAGAGTTATAAATGTGTTTCATTTTTGTGTGTGAATACTTGGAATATTGGAAAAGTTACGATGCATACATATTATAAGAGTGAGAAATATGAGACTATTTGATAAACTTTAGAAAGATTCTTTGGTATTTTCTCTAAGTTGGTCAAAATTTAGAAGTTACTGATATATTCTCTCAAGATTTAAGTCTTATCGATAGTTTTTGGTGATAGTTTTAAATTGGTTTAATATAAAAAAAATTGAATGGATTCAGTCAGCTATTTTGCAAAATATATGCCAACAAATCATCAATATATACATATAGATAGTCTTAAATTTATGAGATTGCATACAAATTTTTAGTTGAAAGGTTTTTGTTGACTTTTCATCTCAAAATCGAGGTCATAGATTTCAATTTAAATTTGGATATTGAAATTATGCTTCCCTAATGATCCCAATCACTTCTCATTTAAAATTTATATGAAGTTTATATTTTAAAATAATAATGTCAGTTTCAGCTTTTATATGATGTTATCACTTTGAAAATAGTTTATTGAAATTTTTTTTATATCTTCATTTTGGAATGGTTTAGTTTTAGTTGATTCAATGAAGATGAAAATCTAGAAAGTTATCAAGATTTTGTGAAAATAAAATGATATTGGTTTAAAGGATTAGTCATTTATTGATGGATTAGTGGGATATTTTGACAGACATTTAGTTTACATTTAGAATTTCATTTAAATATTATGTAATGAAATCTTGATATTGTAATATTAGTTGAGGTTTCAGTTTATTTTTGAAACATTTTTATTCAGTTTATTGAGAAATGATAGTATATAGATATTCAATCTTGCTTCTTTTTTAGCAGTTTGTTGATTCTTGGTCTTAAAATTGTTATATTCTAAATTGTTCATAATGTCCAAGTCAGACTATCTTGAGTCAAATAGAAGTGATGATGATATGGGTTAGGTAAATAATTTTATTAGTTATGTAAATCAATCTAATCCTAATAGGAAATTTCCTAGAGGTGGTTTTTGTGCAAGACATCTTGGTCCCATGTTCAATAGGGGAACCAGAATGTCGATACATTTTCATGTCTCAGATCTTAAATTTTAGAATGTGCTTAATAGATTACATTTTAATGTAGTTAATATGGGTCATAATTGAAATAGAGGTTTTTATGGCCGTAGGTTTGGAGCAATATCCCACTCACAGAGCAGTTCTTCTCATCATTTAGAGAAGAACCCATAGCATCTTCCCATACAATCTCCTGAAAGAGTGCATCCAGCTATTGAACCTAATCTTGCCAATCATGCCACATAGTTTGAAATTGAGATATTCCATACTAAAAACTTAGTAAATCTGACCATTCCTTCAGATGAACCTTCTCCTTCCCATAGAGAGCCTATTATGAAAGGTAAAAAGTTAGGTTTGACTACTTCACATAGTGAACCTATTTTTGGATTTGAAGGGTCGAATTTGGGAATACATGGATATGTTGGTAGGATAAATACAATGGATTTTCCACTTCTATCTGTATAGAAGAGAATTACATAAAACAGAGCTGAGAGCCTGATACACCTATGAAACTCAGAATACTGAAAATGATCAAATTGGAAGTTGATGATAGCACAAGTGACTTTGAAATGAAGTTGGTCTAATTTATTGCTAAAGAGATGGAATATAATGTCTATCTTAATGCACAAGATAAGCCTATGATTGAATTACTTTCAGACTCGGATGATTATTAGATGTCCACTAGATAAACTTTGTTTATAGTTGAACTATTTGATGGCAAAACTTTTATTTTTAGTTTGATACTTAACTTCAAATTTTTTATAGTTTTTTATGATAATATTTTGGAGATGCAGCAGATTTGATTTTGATATAAATATATATGCTTAAGTTATTTTTAATATGCATTATGGTTTAATATAAATAGAATTTATTGATCTTTAACTTATCTATTTATGGTTAAAATGTGTATTCTATTATATTATTAATTGATGAGGGTTCCCACCCATTAAGATTAGTACCCCCGGTCTATATTTTAAATATCTTGATCAATTAAAAAATTTAAGTCTTAATTAAATCTATCCTTAACCAATATTTGTTTGTAATTAATTAATTTTTTAAAATTTAATTAGTCAGCATTAACTAATAACTAATTAAAATTAGTTATAACTTATTTGCAACTAAGTTTGAAGGTATTAAAGGAGATCAAGGTCTCATTTGAAGATAGAAGAACAATAGGTATTGATAACTTAGATATTTTATGAAGTTAATCATTCATCTCTCTTCTTTCTATGTAACTTTTCTGAGATAGTACAACTCTTGTAGATAGACCCAATGGTACTTTATCTGACAGTTGAGTAATTATTTAGGCAACATAAGTATATCTATCTTTTATTATCATTTAATACTAATTATTTAAAGTTTACCAAGCTTAACATCTTTTGATGACTATTAGTTACAGTCCTATGTGCAGATTCTAAGTATTCAACCTGAATAATGATGAACACTTCATTATTTTACGATACTTCATTGATCTATTTTGATTATAAAGTTATCACTCAAGTTATTGTAAAAAAAAATATTGGTTTTCTCAACAAAAGTTATATTTTCTACTAAGATGACTCTCCTTTGAGACTCGCATGCTTTATTGTAATCTATTTTGAATCTAATTTTAATATAATCTTATCTTTTAGTTTTCTTTAATCTGTTTTATTTCTACTTCTTAGTTATTTTCTTATCTTTTTAGTTTAATTTCATATATTTTAGAGTTCATTAGTTACTTAGTTATTATTCTTTCTTTTGATTAGACAGCAATAGACTTTCCTTTTGATCGGTCTTTCCTTGAAGTTTTATTTTATAGTTTAAGTTCTTTTAGCATTTTATCTGAATCTTAATTAGTTTTTAATTCTATTTAAGTTTTTAATTGTCTTTTTTGTTTATTTTAGACTTGTTATTTGATAGTTGTTTCATAGTTTATTAGATTAATTTCTGTTTAGGCTTAGTTTTAGATTATTTGATCATTTTAAAGTCCTTAGTTTTTATCTTATTTTAAGTTTGTCTTTCGATTAAACTAGGTTGATTTAGTTTAGACTTAATTGCTTAAGTGGTTTGTTGTCCTTTCCTTAGAATAATTATTTGATTTTATTTATTTATTTTGTTAGTTATTTGTTGTCTTTCTCTTATTTACGTGATTGAATACTTTATCTTTTATCTTTTCTTAAATCTATCTCTTCTATTTATGGTTGTCTTTTGAAGTTAACTTTGAAAATATTGCAGCAAGAAACAAGATATTACTTGAATATATACTTATTAAATCAAGTTTTTATTCTTCAATAAATTATCTAATCTATAGATCTTCTCTGTCAGATAGAATAGATTATAGATTCTTATTTAAACTGATTCATGATTTGATAAAGTGGATTTTTGAATGTTATAATTAAATATATTATATTTGATGACCTATTAATTATTTTTTAAAATTTATAAAAGAAAACCCTTCCATATTTAGGATCGTAGTTGATCTTTAAGAACCCCAAAATTAGACTGGTATGATTTCACCTTGACCTTCACGATAGACAAAAATATTTCACTAATTTAATCTCCACTAGACTACCTTATACTTACACTATGAAAGATGACTCATAAAACTAGCTTCAACATCTTAGATTGCTCTAACATAAGTGTTTCAAACATGAAGTTGATATGCATTGCACTTCTCAAGGTGAATAAACAAGAGGTATGATTGTAGACACTAATTTTATTCCTTACACTTGGAGATGGAAAAATACACTAGATACACTTCATGTGAACTATTAGAGATGAGAATACTTGCACAAAACATGAAATATTAAAGTGAACACAAGGATAGATGGTTATCACTTATCATTCTACTATGTACTACTTCACACACTTAGACAAGAAGTTATGAACTCAAAATCATATTTAAAATATTTATTCAAATAAATGTTTATTATTCAAACCAACAGGTCTTCACCATACTAGGTGTGGATCTTACAAACTTAGCCAAAAGTGATTGCTTATATAGAGAAGTGCGAAGAGAGAGAGAGAGACAGAGGTGTCGTAGAATAAGATTGACAAGTGTCTATGAGAGTTAAAAAAATAAGATGAGATATGAGATATTTCATTAGACATATAATTCCATGTGTCTCACTCTTGAAGCATCTTCAACCTTCTAAGTGGCGTAGGGGTTACACACTTGCTTGTCACCTTAATTATTATCTTAAAAATTGCTCTTATTTCCATGAAAGGAGTGACAAATAGGCATTACAATCATGAATTAACCTTTAAATAATATTAAAAAAATTATTTAACATCTTAAATGCCTTTATAAACTCCTCTAACCTACCATTCCATCATTCATGTGCAAAGGTGTCTTGTAACTCTTTATTTCCCATACCTAGTTTGGTCCAAGCGGCCCAAAACTCAAGTGAATATTATCTATATCATCCAAACTCCATGAATGATATTAAAATATGTTATTTTTTTGAAACACACCATTTTGGATCATGAAATAACTCTCAAGAACTTGTTTTGCTCCTTAAGCCTTCACTAAGCCTAGTTTTCTTATAGTTCATTTTACCTGTAAACCTCCTTGTGTATAGAATCATATAGATTATATTGACAAAATTATTTAATATTATAGTACCCATTATGTATTTATATCTCAATGTCAAATTTCATCTTCATACTCTGAGTGTAAACCCATTTTTCTATCTTTCTCTCTCATGAATTAGGTCTCAATTAGGCCTCCTTGCTTAGGACCCTATTTTCTTGCTCCATAATTCTTCCACACATTTTAAATAATATAAAATTGTGTGATTAACTTTCCATATTTCATAATTAAATTCCATATTAATTTTGAGGTCATGAGACCCTATGGAAGTATGCAAACCAATAAATGGCCTTACCACCTAGTCTCATTTTGAGCTTGTTTGAGACTACCTTGAAAAATGGGCTTGGTTTTATCACATAATGAATATATTGTGAAATTTTTTAAATTTTTATGGATATAAAAACTCATAAATGACCTCATCCCATGATTTGGAAGCTTTACAATTCTTAGAACACCTACAAAACACCAAAAAAATGCAAAAATAGGGTATTTGTACCAATTCGTACAAGTGGCATCAGTATAAATTTATATGTGAGTAACCTCCTTTTATTTTAAAACAACATCCAATATATTTTAGGAGAAAAATATGTCATTATATTTGTATTTAAGGCCTTTTTTCCATGACTGGTCACTATCAAGGTTTAAGAGAGTTTTAAAGCTTGTTTGGGATCTTAACGATTGTTCATAAAAAAAATCATTAAATGAAAAAATTAAAATTGTAACACTTTATTTAAATACCCATTAAAATATTCAAAAAGTCTCATATTCCCATGCAAAGCGTGGGCAATGGTATGAGCATCCGAAGTTGCTCTTCGGATGGCTTGCTTAGTGTTTCTTGAGAGTGAGATATGTTTACTTTGAGTTTTGGGGTTAAAAAACTTCATTAGATTTATAAGAAGAGTTCATAAATATTTTAAAAATCCTTATAAATTATTATACATTCCCTATAAATTCTCATTACTCCTTTATATGCTCAAGGTACACTGGTCAAGGGTCTTGAGGTTTAAGACCTATCTCCTTCTTAATAGTCCTCAAGGGCACTAGAGTGAAAACTAAGGTTGGATGTCACCCTATAAGTGTATGGATATATTTTACATGACTTTACACTACCTATATAACTCTTCATGAAGTTTGGTAACTTTTTTTGTACCTTTGGATTTCAAGGAAACCCCTTAATCTCAAGATTGCCTCTTGCCCAAGGAGTGGGCAAGGTCTGAGACAAAATAGTGGATACTTCCACTATTTTTATAACCTCAAGGAGACCATGGAAGTATTTTTAAAGTAAAAAAAACCCTATATACCATTTTTAATAACATGATCATGCCTTTAGAGACCTCAACACTTCAATTTCTCAAGACTAATTGTAGGCTTGTGACTGTGCTCGACTATGTATGGGGTCATGAAACTCAGTTTGGTTCATCTTCCCTCATGTTTCTCTTTTGGTCTCATAATGAACTTATATGACCTATTTTAAATTGAGATACATACCTCAAAGTCCTTTACATGTATTATCCCTTTTTTTAGGCCTAAAACCAGTGTGTGAAGGTCATTTGGTTGTGTTTTTTGTACTTTAAGACCTCATCATTCTCACCATTAATTATCAATAGTCCTTGAACATGTTTTAGGTCCAAAAATAATTTTATATCATCTCTCAATACCTTTTTTCTCTTATTTTTATTTTTGTAATAGACCAATCCTCTGATTAGACCTGTAAGTGTTGGTGTATGGACTATATTTTGTGAGTTTGGCCCTCATCTTCTACATAGGCATGATCTCCTTAATGTATTCTAAGTTATATGGATTCTCATTTGGTCTTAGAACTCATTAAACACTACTTTATTCTTAAAATCAAGTTTAAGGTCAGTCTACCCTCTATTAGCCACCTGTAGGTGTTGATAATGATCTTGATTATGTTAGGTGTTCTTACCCTCACACTTCAAATGGATCGATGACTTCCTTTAGTCTTTGAACTAGTCTGTAGTATCAATTTGAGTTTCCAACATCTCTTCAACACTAATCTATCCTTTGCCTAGGTTCAAGACCAGTTTACTCTATTATCCACCTATAGGTGACTTCTAGGGTGTTGATTATGCATAAGGTATATTTAGACTGAGTTCTCTCTTCATCATTCATGATTGAATGATCCAAACCTTTGGTAAAGGTTGGGTTCATTATCCACAGGGTTTGCCAACACATTGACACACTTTCAAATTTCTTCTCTTTACTTATTCCTTCTATACAGTCTTGTAGGTTGTTTTTGAGTTCTTTAAGCTACAAAAAGGCATTCCTTAAGTTCTTAAGCTCTCCAATTATGTCAAACCATTCCATGACACGTATTATCACTATCACTTATTCAAAGGTATCACAAATCTCAAGATAAGCATTTTCATCTTCCACCTACCCTATAAGTTATTGTACAGACTATAGGTGTCATTTGGCTATCAACTCAACTTCATGATGTTCTTGGATGCTCCAAGTGACTTAGATGTTTTTCAAGGTATTACAATACTATTTGCATCTACATTGGTCTTGTTTCCATCTTGCCTTGGCCCTAACTCTATTGATTTAAGGTTGCCTTTGGTCCAAAATGAAGACCTACAGACTTGAGGCCTATAGGTCTCATTTGGACAATTTAGGGTTACCAAGCCAGTCTTTAAGCTCTTGAACTTATTGGAATTTTCAACCACTTCATACGTTCTCAACACTTCTCAATAGTCCACAAATATTATAGGCTCTCAATACTTTATATTAACCTCAACTCACCTTCAAAATATTATACGGACTGAAGGTATAGTCAAGTGATGTAGGAGGTCTGTGAGTTGAAATTAGAGACTTTAGTCAATTTGAATCATATTGATGATGGAATTAAGAATTCAAGATCATGTTAACATATGAATTCATGTGTCAACCTTCTCCATGGACCTAAACATGCCCCAAACACTTCATAGTCTGTACAACATGCATATAGAGGAGATAAATGACTTCTTATTAAAAGGTGTGCATAGATTACCATCTTGAACCTCTCATGATTCTACATGTGCAATATGATCCAAAGAACCTCACACTATGGTATGTCATTGGTATTGAACCAATTTGGCAATCAAAGATATAGTACAATTCTCAAACATGGATCATGCCTCCCAAAGGGCAAGCACACTCAAAGAATAAGGACAAAAATACATCTCAGACTAAAACACATGAACTCCATTAAACTAAGGGAGCTTCCATGATTTATGAAGCACTATAAACCTATGGGAATCGCTATCATGAAGATAAAATAGAGATTTTTATCATAATTCACTTAAATAACTTGTACATCAAGAAATTATTTCTTCAAGTGAAGGAACCTCATAGAGATGATTTGGATGATGAAACCACCATTAAAAGGATATCCAAGATCTCTAAAACCCACCCTCAAAATAATTCTTCTTCTTAGATTTTTGAGCTTGAGAAACATGTGCAAGAACATACCCCTCTTGGATGAATGGGCCATAGTGACTTGCTATCACTCTTAACGATTATTCATAAAGAAGAGACCACCAACATGTAAACCAATTCTACTTATTTCAATATTACTTGTGCCCCTAACAATGGCCAAAGTTTTAGCTCCTAATTTTCTCTCTCCTAGTTGTACCATTCAATGCAAATTTATCTTCTTAAGCTTGGGAAGGTAGTGGTGGAGGAGTAAAAGTATTTTTAATGTCAATTAGACCTAAAACTTGGTCCAAGTATATAAAATGAACTTAGGGAGCTAAAGGGTCACTTCTAAATCATTTTAAACTAAAAACTAATCTTGGAAGGCCATATAAGTACTTGAAAAGTGTTTTTTAACCAAAATTAGGCATTAAACTATAGATTATTTTAGACTCTATCTTTTCCTAATCCTTCATTGACCTCTTCATAACACCAGTGACATTTTTAATCTTCTTGAAACATTCTCTCCTTAAGGTGGCATGTCCAACTCTTCTTCATAGGCCAAAAGGTGGCCAAAATGTGATTTTTTGCATATAGAAGCCAAATAAAAGTTAGAGCATGATAATATGATATAAATGACATCTAAATAACCTTTTTAAATTACTTTAGACTACAATAGACCTTTTACTAAGTTTGACTATACAAGACCTTGTACTTGACCATGGGACTAAATAAGTGAACATAAGACCAAAACTTGGATAATGCTAAACAAGGACACATATGACCATATGGGACTATTTAGGACCACTAAAGACCATTAAAAAACCATGAAAAATATTAAACACCTCTATTAAGTTTAAATATATAGGGGATGACCCAAATTTGACTTGGGGTCAAATTTGGTCAACAGGACCCAAAGTTATATTCAATGTGGTTTATCCTAGAACTTTTCATGAAATATTTCCAAATCCTTGAATGTTAATATCTAGATAATTAATACCATTTGCTTCTAAACCAAGTAGATTTAATAAAGGATATTACAAATGTTTATTCCTTATGCATTATCCCCCAAGACTTATTTTATTGCTTATTTTATACATGCACTTGAATATACAATGGGATGTGTTGATTTATAATATGCTTAGGGTGTAAGTCTTTTTTTTAAAATAAATACTTTCCTCTCTCCATTGTAATGTGTTAATGATAGAATAAACATAATGTGGTTATGTATCACTTGGTAAAATTGTGTCATGTAATGTTTCATAAATAATATCATAGTAAATAGGGATATTTTGGAGGAATTCTAGCATAGAAACTTTAGCATGGATATTTTTTAGTTGATTAATGATATCGTATCATTTAGTTTGATTAGTTATCTTTTTTGGAGGTTAAGCAGGTTAAGGAGGAACATGTTTATGTCCTTTATTTTTTAATATAGGATGGGTTACTCTACTGCTTCATGTTTTAATAACATGGATCATAAAATCTAATTTAAGCCTAGGGAAAATCATGGGAGCAAGATGATAGCTAATAGTATCTTAGATTCTAGGGGAGGAAATTTCAAATTATTCTAAGATCTCTGAACATCCAATAAATGCATGTAATGCTAGGATTAGGTGAGAGAAATGCAAAGTAAAAATGAGCTTCATATTAGTTCATTAATCAAAAAGTACAAGAAGGTACATTATATAGTGAGAGATTAGGTTACCAAAAAAGTAACAACTCAACTCACTATTAGAAAACATATTAAGTGTATTCCCCTAATGACCTTAACAACCCTAAGCAAGGTCACTAACAACTGTGTAGGTAAAACTATAAGTGGTAAAAATCCTAAACTAACACCCCCATCCCCCGAATTGTAGCTTAGGTGGGTAGAATAATTTGGGTCCCAATAACTAGGCTTGATGAGGTACCCAAGCACAATGTAACTCCCATAAAGCAGAGAAAAGGAGAAAACCCATAGGATAAAACTCCTCCCCAAAAGAGATAAAAGTAGAGAAATAGTGTATACTCTAAGGACATTAGGAGCAACCAAAAATGTGTCCATAAGAGAGAGCAACTGAACACATAGAGAGGATAAATAATAAGTCCCCATAGAATATGTTGAAGTTGCCTATAGTAGAGCTCACAAAAAGATGAATTTTGTTGATAAGATCCTCTACCTAAAGACTAAAGAAGCTCCATCCATACTGAACAATGTTTTTCCCCTTTTCCAAAGGAAGAAAAAGAAAGGTGTATTGTAAGTATGACCATTTCGTAGTCGAATATGAGGGAGGTAATAGTACAAATATCTCTGAGTAGGGTCCAAAATAGAAGTGTGGCATAAGTATGGCAAGATCATGCACAAGAACTCAATACAAAAGCACTGAAGTGAACCTATCATAATAATGACATCGAACATTTGGTGAAGAAATGTCCATGTGAAGAGGAGATCTTAGCTCAATAATTATCAAAATTAAAGAAGATACTATAAATAAATCACATAAATTTTTAATATGAATATCCACATGAATATATGAGTCATCAAAGCTCTCAATAGGTGTGATCTCACTAAACATAGTATATTCCTTTGAAGTTTAAATCTAAAACGGCTCTAGAAGAATAACATTTTGTATATAAATAAATGTGGAATTTTTAATAGCATAGCTAAGGTTTGGAAAAATCACATCCCATAGTGGTGGCTCAACAAAAGGAAGAGCATTGTCCATCAAGAATGTGTCATCACAAGAAATTGAAGTAGGAGGAGGGAGTACAATAGTATCTAAAAATAAAGTAGGAAGTGGAGGAAGAGTGATATAAATCTCAACAGGAACTCTGAAAAGAGACTGAAGGATGTTCTAAATAGTGTTGGGACACATGGTGTGTTGCACATGGTGATGTAAATCCCATGAAACGTATAGCATTAAGGTACCATGAACCTTATCACAAGTGTTATCCCAATTAATATACTTTTTATAAATAGTGGACTAGAAATTTGTCTATATCATAATGGAATACAATTCTTTCCCTTTTTTATGAACAAGTGTTCCATGTAAGCACACTATCAATCACAGTTGCTCTTTTAAGAAGAATCATTGGTGTAAAATTAACTTTCCTCTATAGGTGTCTCTCAAGTGAAGTTGACATGATTGAGAAAAGACACCAAATAAGTGTAAGACTTCACAAAATAATTATAATGACCCCCTAGTTATAATAATAATGCATGCTTATGAAGAGGATGTCTCAGGCACAACTGAGAATGCCTCTAAATAATAAATGAGTGTAGGAATCAACACAATCTATAAAATGAGAATGTGTAGAAGAGACACTAAAAAATGAACAACACCACACAATACCCCTCATAAATTTTTGCAATACCCCACCCTCATAATGTTTTAAACACAATCACACTCGTATCAACATCTAGCACATTTGAGAATGCATATTGAGTAAATTATGTGTATGTATGAAATAATTGGAGGGATGTAAAGCTCTACTGATAATGCATCTAAGATGTATAATTCAAATATAATAGGTAGCTTTAGAATGACTAAAAAGGTCACCAATGCATAGAACATGAAAAAATAGGCACTTTTTAAGAAGATGACACTAAAATTTGAGTTACTGATCAAAAGATATAGTTGCTTTAAAATTTGAGTTCACATAAAAAATATCCACCCAACATAAAATTTTAAAAATATTTGGGTTGATGGGAAAATAGGTTGGGTGCTAGATTTAAATCCCCACTAGTAGGAATCAAGATTTAAGAACCCTTTTTTTGAGCACACCATATGACCAAAGTGATAAGACCTTCTGTGAGTGTTCCCCCCTCCCACTTTGATTGATGTGATTGATATAAGAGTGACATCATCCAATAAATGCACCTCTTTTTCAAATAAATAGTGTCACTTGTCACATCATTAAATATAATGTACTTTATATCATCTTCATAATTTTGGAGGAGTGTTGTAGTCATTGGGATTGTAGTCACCCCTTGTAGTGGTAAGAATTGCCAACAATTCCCATAGCATAGTTTTATGTTAGGGATGTAGTTGGTTCTAGTGGTTGTCAGGGTTTTAGATTATGTTAATAGTCGGAAGTCCCAACAATAGGGTTGAGGATTGTGCTAGTTGTTATAAGTCTTGATTTCAAGATTATAGACTACGTTTACAGTTTGAAGTCTTGATGTTGAGGTTATATATTACGCGTGCAGTTTAAAGATGTGATGTCAAGGTTATGGATTGCTCATGTAGTTTGAAGTCTCGATGTTAGGATTATTGGTGGTTGAAAAATTCATGAGTCTTGATGCTAGTAAATATGGGTGCACATGTAGTTAGGAACATTAATTTTAGAAATGAGGGTTGCACAAGCCATCAAACACTCTAATGTCAGGAATGAGGATTGTTGTTGTATGGGGACATTTCGGCAAATGTAAAGAGGTGCAAATTTTTTATCAAGTAACAAATATGTAAATATGGTATGACTATGATAAAATATATTAAATATCCACTAGGATCTCTAAAAATTATAAAAAACTATAAAAATATTTTCCCTTTGAGACCTTGATTGTATGAATTTGCGTAAAATCACTAAAAAAGCCTTGAAACCCTCCAAAATGGTCAAAATTGATTGTCACAAAACTAGATCATGTTTACAATCAATCCTAAGGTTTTTACACCTTATAAATCTAATGACATTATTTATTTTATGATTTGAGACTCCAATAGTATAGTTTGTATGAATTTTCATAAAATCCCATCAAACCTTTGAAAACACCAAAAATCAAGAAGGTCAATAAGAATGCATGCAAGAAAGATCTCACCAAAGATTTTAGAAATGGAAAAGTAGCCATCAGATTAGATCTCTATTACCATGTCATATTATTCTAATATATCTAAATGTCCAATAAATGAATGAAACCTAGGATTAGGTGAAATCGATGCAAAGGAAAAGTGAGCTTCATATTAATCCATTAGCCAAAAAGTATAAAGGAGGTATATTATATAGTGAGAGATTAGGTCACCAAAAAGGTAACAATTCAATTCATTGTTAGAAAATACATTAAGTATATTTTTCCTAATGATCTTAACAACCTTAAGCATGCCGAATAACAACCATGTAGGTAAAACTGCAACCATGAAAAAGCCTACATTAATAGGAACAAAATTATTCATGCATGCTTTTTGGTGTTTATTAGTAATATAAAGTAACTTAGATTTAAGGTTTTAATAATATAAGGTAAATAAGGCTAAGGATTATTCATTATTAAGTTTAATATTATCAATGTACAAAGATTTGATCCATGGAATTACATAGTTTTTACAAATTTTCAAATTAAAGGCAAATCACATGTAATTATTACCAATCATATTTTGAGTCAAATAGTTGTTACAAATTTTTCAAATTAAAGGCAAACAACATGTAATTATTACAATCATATCTTGAGTCAAAAAATAGAAACTATGTTCATTCACCATAGATTTGTGTGATTTATGCACAAAGGATAGTCAGAAATAGGGTTTGAAAAATAGAATTATTTACAAAAAATTGAAACCGTGGAGATAAGGATTAAACTATAAGTAAAGCCTAGGTTTTTTAAATGTTCAAGAAATATATGGATTCATCAATATGTTTCACATTGTTTTGGATTAATGATAACCCTAAACAAGATATAAATATAAGTATTAATTTAGATTATTATGCATTACAATGAAGCATAAATATGAATGTAAAATATTTAGGCTGATTTGTCAATCACACGTGTTATATATGGAAATTAATAAATGGATTATGTATTTATAATTATTCTATTTTTATGGGAATAATATTGTGTATAGGTGGCATGACAAGAAAGAGGCTAGACTACGAGTTGCTCAAATCAAGAGCAGGAGTTATGGGCTCACCTGATCACTACTACCAACCTCTGATCACTACCATTCATCATTATATTCTGACTTTGATGGTTTTGTCTCTGCAATCTTGTTTTTTCTAGTACAAGCTATTGTGACCACTTTTGTTATGTTTTTGTGTGTGATCCCAAGGTCTATGTGTGCTATACCTATAAATTTATCTCTTTTATTTGAAACTCTAGGTCTAATGTTGACACTATTTTAGGCCTATAAAAGGGGGGAAATGTGGGTTGAGCTAACCCCAACCAATCCCTATTGAATGGATAAGTGTCACCTATATATGATACTCTGAATATGGAATCGTTCTCCCCATTAGGTGAATATGTATAATAGTTCTCCTTTAATGTATTCAACCTATAATCTAGCTTTTGATACTTGGAAAATTAAAACTTTGGCTTGCACTTGAGGTATTTTAGAATTGACTAAGACATATTCCTTATGACTGAATTGTAAATTTATAAGAATAAGGTAGTGCCTTTGAATGTGCAAGTGTTTGAGTATGCTTGATAGATTTTTACTAGATAGGTCATAAGATTACACTTATTTTATATTTATATGAGACTCTTTGGGTAATTTCTCGCATCATCCACATGATAAATGGATGGGCTGACCCATAGGAATGATTTGAATTTAAAATGTGATTATTTCTTGGTTTGAGATAGAACCATCAAACTCAAGTGGTACCAATAGACTATATGTTCTGAATCTGACATTACTACTTAAGAAATAGAAACACTGACCTAATGATTTGGGTATGTTTGAGTGTGATAATTAATTGGTTTGGTACATACTTGGGGAATTCCAAAAGGTGATTGTTAGTAAGTAAAGAGGTTTAGACCAACGGAGATCATGTGGATGTAAAATAATGCAAATAAGAGACATATGTACGCACAAGTCATGTATGTTAAAGGTAGATCAAAACTAACATTACCAATTATCTAACACCATATTTTAATATCTTCAGTATTTATAAGTGTTCAAAGTTGTGTTAGAAGTATCTTCAAAGCAATGCTATGTTTCCTTAAATGAAATACTTGTAGACCCATGTCAATATTTTATTGCAACACTTCAAATTCGAAGTAAGGGTTTTGTTTATGGTTCATGCCTAACATCTTGATTTTGATAAGAAAATCATTAATAATAGAATTAAAATTGATTTTCTTCCTATAAGTATGAAAATATAAAGCTTTTATTTCTTGTTCAATATACATATATGAAGACAAATAGAGGCACCATCCCTTTCGTCCTTTAGTTGTGGATCCTTGAAGACTCTTGTAGGAGTCATTTCAAACTATAAAACCATTAGATCTATTTTTTCATGTTAAGCTTAGAAATTTTTTGACTTGGTGCATAAGTTATTTCTATTTTTTGGTGTACTCAGTAATCATACAACATTAAACTGGAGTATATCTTACAATTTTCAAAACATTCTTAATAAAAATTCATTATTTTCATCAAAATCGATTTGTTTTACACTTTTCCTTGAAGATATTGCTACAAACAAATGCATAATTTGTTTATAAGAGCTTGAGGAATTATCATCCATTTCAAGACATTTTTGAAACGTCGTTTCAATGTTTACCAAGGGCATTATAACCAAGTTATTTTTTGTCAATATATCTTCTATGTTAAAATTCATTTTGTTTCAAATTTCAGTGCTCATTGTTTACATACTCTTTAATTTTTGAATTGTGGTTTTGGGATTTCTCTGAGTCATCTTTAGATCTATAGACAGTGTTCTAAAAATAGGGTGAAATGTTATTTCCAAACAAATTTTTTTGATAATTTTAGATTTTTTTTAAGTAGAATTCTACCTAAAGACGATTATAAATGGTCATGGAAAGCGCCGGTGTAAATGATTTTTTTATATTAATTCTTGAGGTTTATCCTAATTATAAAAAAAAATAGAATAGTTCCTAATGCATTTATTTGAGTTGAGACATTCTATAAGGATGTATTTATTGTGAATTTATTTTGAAAAGTTTTTGTTTCAACGCTTTTGTTTATCTTATATGAATTGATGTCCTCAATGCCCTGCAATATGACTTCATCATGTTCTTTTTCACTAAAATGGTCTCAAAAATTGGGTGGTGTTAGATTGGCTATGCATAGTAGTTTTAACATACAAATAACTAATGAGAACAAGGGATTTTAATTTTTTTATGGGGATAATTTATTGAGATCTAAGGGTATATGTCAGATGTAAAAAACTTGTTAACATTCCATTCTAGCTTAACATAGAGTTTTAATATTTATTTTTAAAATCACACATCACAATCTTGGGTATGTGTTCTAGAAATAATTATTTTTTGAGTAAGATGTCATTATCGTCTTCGACATAAAGACAGTAAATTAATATATGTTGTAATTTCTACTTTAGTGTTAGTTAACTAATGAAGGTCTAAATGTGGTTCATATGATTTAGTGATGTTTATTTGAAACATTTTTTTGTTGTATTTGTGCTCAAAGTGATTTTTTAGATTAAAATTTAGTGCTTCAAGGTATATATGGTCTGAAATGGTATACAATTAATTGGATCACACTTTGTGTTCAATGGTAGTATGGCCCATTTCAATATCTTAGCGACATGTTGTTTGGCCTATTAAATATCTTGATAGCTTTGAAATTTCATTAGTTGGTTGGAATTTATTGAAATTTGGTAATGTTGTTACTCAATATTGAAAACTTTTGAGAAAATATTTTTCTCTTCCATAACATCTTTGGACAACATATAGAATAAATGTGGGTCATGTCCATGGATAAAATATTGCCTAAAATTTAATGTCATTAATCTTTTTTATTTACTCCCTAAGTAATTTTACAATTTATATAAGTCACTTAAGTTTAGTTGAGTTTATTAATGTGTTATTTTTATTATTTATTTTCATTTTTTAAATGCAACATTTGCATACAATTGTGAGAGAATTGATGTCGCTTTGAGAAGAAACAATTTAAAAGGGATGGGGCTTGTCATTATATCTTATTTTGAATATTACATTTATTTAATGAAATAATTTTAATTTTTTTTAGAGAATTAATAGAATAGACAACTAATTTACACCTCCATGTGGATTTTATCAAAGGTTAGCCACTGGAATTATGTCTAAACTCTAGGATTCACTAAAATATATTATAGAAATATTTACAAATTTGTTCCTAAAATTATCCTTGTCAAAAAAGGCAAGTAGAGATGGTTTCAATCACCTCCTTGAACTCAATAGACCTATTTATATAATGGTGATGAAACCATCAGTCTATATTAACCAGTGATTACATAATCATAGGCCTTTAGTAACCTGTAATTTTTCCCGTGTTGGAGGCACAAAGAAAACAACTTCCTAAAACTTCATTTTTGGACATGTTTACTATTTTCCAAAACATAAAAAACTCAAAGAGACTTGCATAATGTCATATTAGCATGAAAAATCAACTTTTTTGATGTTTTTGACTGTGCATTTTTAGTTATGTGACTATTATGCCACATTTTCATGACTTTTGGACCACCTTTGCATGAGTTTTTACAACATGCACTTATTTTTAATTTCCTGCCACATTTGTGTGACTTTTGTACCACCCAAAAAATACACAATTGTAGAGCAAAATTAATACACAAAATAAAAAATATTATAATTTAATTTATTCATAAACACTAATTATATTTAATATATATATATATATAAATACTATATATATATAATTAGTGTTTATGAATAAATTGAATTATAATATTTTTTATTTTATCATAAATAAAAATATATATTATATTAATAAACATAATTTTATTATAATATTATTTGTATATTTATTATTTTAGGTTATATGTATATATATATTTATGATGTTAATGGAAAATAAAAAATTTACAAATTTGAAAAGTTGTTATTGAATAATTAAAGAAGAAAATATTTAAGTTTCAAATTTTGTATATAATAGTATAATGTGGAGGAAGTAATAAAAGGTCCCTTGAAAATTATAAAATAAATTAAATACAATGATACATCCTAAATGTCATCATCATTATTCTTTATCTTCTCATACTAGGAGTATTGATTACCGTAACCGAGATCCTAATCATCCTCTTCATCCTCCTTGATTTCAGGACCCTTAATGATAGTTGCTCTTTCAACCTACAAATACATAAATACAAAACTATATAAGTGATTTAATTTATAATTTACATAATTCAAAACTAATTAAATAGAACATCTTAAAGGGACATATAAATTATCTAGATCCCACTTGTGGAAGGCAAATGTATCCCAACCAAAGGATTTTTATGTTATGTGCACTTCTTCTATTATGGGCATGTCATAACACACTTCCTATAAAAATAGTTGTGTGATAAAAGTAGGCCTATTAATAATGTATATAAAACAAGTTATATAAACATATAAAATATTTACAATATCTTATACAGAACTTACAAATTTGTTAGCGAGCGCAACTTTATTTAGTTTCCCTATGCGATGAGTCACCTGTATTCCTTTTTGTGAACTAGTTTTGTAAGTGTACTCACTCAAATTTGCTCATGAATACTTGATAATGTCAGTTTTGACATTTTTTTACTTTAATTAACTTCAACACTTAAACTAAGCATATTTCACCACCTTACTCTATCTTATATTGATATTGATCCTAATTTTGATTTAAATATAATTTATATGCTAAACAAACACTCAAGAAACATTCTCAGACAATAAATATACAAATAATAATTCTCACATTATAAAATAATATTATTCACATTGTGTTCTATTTCATACAAGCAATACATGTATATAGGAATAGTCTTTCTTATAATTGTGGAGATCATATCTCCACCACAATGTCCATGTCTCCCTATAATAATTGAATCTAACAAACTAAATATATATGAATATATTATTACTACAATATATTCTAATAACTAACAAACTATAAAAGCATCCCATATATTATTATTATTCATAACAATAATATACCACATAAAACTCTATTTATGTATTATTGTTTAACTAACAATAATTACATTATAACAAATTAATAATATGAACACACCTTAACATTCACCCCCATGTGAACATTATTAATTCTTAGTCTACACCCTCTTAATGTGAATATGGGGAAAACGTTATCCTATATTACAACTACTAACAACCTCGAATGATGGTTTTTCACTCGACTAACCACCAACCTACAAGCATCGATTGGTTTTGCACTCGGTTTACCATCAACCTACAAATAAAAAATGGTTTTACACTCAATTTACCACTAGCCTACAAATAAAGGATGGTTTTACATGTAGTTAACCAACAACTAATAACACGTGATGTTATAGTACTCTTGTAGTTCTCATCAATATCATATTTTCAGATAAGTTACATAAGAATTTTTAGTTCACTTATTACAAACATGAATAGGTATATAAAAATTATTTTTTTCACATAAAATTGAAATCAAACACACAACTGAAAATAAAATGTCACTAAAGTAGAAGTGGCCCCGTCACTAGTGGCTAACGAGAGGCTATGAAACCTCCAGCCTCTGTTTCCTCTGACCTCCAATAAGTGAAGTTGCTTATTTTCTTTGTAATTGTTTGATGTATTCATGTGCATTCAAGCATTGACATTTTCATAGTCAGACATCCTCTGGATCAGTGTCTACCTCATATCCAGCTTCAAAATTCTTTTCAATTTTGATGTCTTGATTTTGCATATTTTGGACGTCAATTTCCACTGAAAGTGTGTCCATTACAATTCTGACACAAGATTTTGACTCTTTACTTATTTTTTATTTTGACAACATAACTAAATGATAATGACTTAAATAACAGACTATGATAAAGATAACTTTTTGACTCTAAATAGACTATCGATTCAAAAACCTAAAATTGACTTTTGATACAAATGACTCTTTACAAAAAATGATGTAAAAGAATTTTTATATATAATGACACATGACTAATA
This sequence comes from Torreya grandis, assembly GCA_037957365.1. Classification (NCBI taxonomy): domain Eukaryota; kingdom Viridiplantae; phylum Streptophyta; class Pinopsida; order Cupressales; family Taxaceae; genus Torreya; species Torreya grandis. The sequence continues at coordinate 125,221 of JARHVA010000686.1, read as the reverse complement.
ATCAAAATCCAATTAAAGATAGGATTTGATAGACTAAATAACACTTTTGACATTTTGGACTTGACTCAAATATTTTGAATTTTTAATTTTTAACTTTGAAAAAATTTGACATACTTTACAAATGACTCCTTTTAACATAAAAGAATATGACTCTGACACTGATTGTAGACAACATAAAATTTAAAAATTAACAAATGATTAGACACAATGCTAACTAATAATAGACCTAAATATTGTACTTAAATATAATTTTCATAATAACATTATTTAATTTCATATGATCTCACTATATCAAAAAATAAAATAAAAGACCCAACTATGACAAATAATGAATAGACCTGTTGAGGGCACGAGTCTCAACAGATGGACTGATTGAATGGGTCAAACATTGAGTTGGGTATGAGGTGAGTTGAATCTAAAAATGCATATAATAATATAATCATTCTCAATAGATAAATGACGATGCACGATCCAGAGTAGGCACAATTCTAAACACATGGTTGAGAGATAATTATGTTCTAATTTCCCACCCTCTTGACATGTATTGACATAGGCATCAATAGTAAATAAGTTATGTATTATGTCTATAGCATGACTGAGTGAATCTAATTTCTCAAGACTATAGTTTGCCTGAAGATATCAGGCCTGAAATAATAATGTGACTCTGTTGTTGTAGATTCATGAGGAGTGTGACACATTAAGATAAAACAATACAGCTAGAATTACATAAATGTCTCCCTCGATTCATAACTCATGTAGAATAGATATACACGAATCAGTCAAGAGAGATTTTAGTGTTGATTAAGATCTCTGGATGAAGATGAAAGCATCTAACATTACATGTCACCATGTGCATCATGCACTAAAAATTTCAATGGAGGATGCTTGAATGACGGTTGTGTGGAATTCGAGTGGTTCAAATGCATGAACAAGTCATGATATTGCAACGTAGTCCTGCATGAGTCCACAATAAATAATGCAACAGATCCAAAAATGTGGAGTTATAAAATCTACAATATTGTTCCATTATCAAATTCATCATTTGGTGCCAAACTCAATTCGAGTCTGATCTAAGCACAATATCGAGTTATATAACTTGCCTATCAATGCAACTTACAAATAAAGGTTGCTGGAAGATAAATAAAGATAAGAGTATGCACATAATGGTGGCAATGCTAGTAAATTCAATCTTAAGAGATGAAAGCACTCACAAATATCGATTAACCAATGTTGAATGAAACACCATTAGAGACGTCTGATCTAAGCAGATTATAGTAGATCTAACACTAACATACCACAAATATTATGAACTTTTTTTTTATCCTCAAATTTCTTCAACATAATTCACATGGGTCCATTAGTCACACTACCATATGACTCTCATGACTATTGGAAAATAGTTGTTCCAGGAAAACTCTGCTCTGATACCAGATATTGATTTTGGTTTTGATTTAAACAAAACTTATATGTTAAACAAACACTCAGGAAACATTCTCAGATAATAAATATACAAATAATAATTCTCATAATATAAAATAATATTATTCACACTGTGTTTTATTTCATACGGATAATAAATTTATATAGGAAAAATCTTTCTTATAATTGGGAAGATCATATCTCTACCACAATCTCCATATCTCCCTATAATAACTTAATCTAACAAACTGACTATATACGAATATATTGCTACTACAATATATTCGAATAACTGACAAACTATAAAAGCATCATGTATATTATTGTTATTATTCATAACAATAATATATTACACAAAAATCTAATAACGTATTATTGTTTAACTAATAATTATTATGTTTTTACAGATTAATAATGTGAACACACCTTAACATCATAAACACCTATATAGACCTATTCCTTTTCTAAATTATTATCTTATGCCTATATAAATGTTCTAAACTAATAAAATACCCTATAAAATTTCATACAGATATAATTGGACCAAAATTCACACATTTCCCTTACGAATAAAAATGTCCAATGGGGGACATTATTGTCCCTTATGGGTCAATCATGTCCTTAGCTATTCTAATGGTCACTTTTTAAATTTAGACCATCCCTTATAGTTTATATTGTATTTCTAGTATATGTAGCATGATGTTTTCCTATTTTTATTTATATAAAGGCGTACTAAAGTCACATATTCTACCATTTCAAAATTTCAATACAAGGGCACACTTACACTATTTCACATCGAGTAAAGCTTCCCTATTTTTTCCAAATTTGATTCTAGTCATTTAAACAATCCTCTGCCAAGTATAAATCCTATTTTATCTACGCCAAAGCAAAGTATGATAAACTATTCAAGTCATATCTAGATGCATTCATATAGTCGAACACAATTGTAAAAAACTCCTTAAGTGGGAGAACTTTGTGGACTTGATTTCTCTTTTCAGAGTATTAGATACATAGGTAGCAATTAGTCATCATGAGGTTGATTGAGATCAGCGTAGTGCATTACACTCCTCTTTTTAAATTTTTAATTTTAAATAATTTCAAGCCTTATTAGGGTTTAAATTTTGAATAAGTCATTTTTAGGTCTTTTTTGCACATTTGAAGGTCAAATTTCTACACACATGCATGATTTAAATTAACACAGGCGATTGTGCCCTAAGTTCCCTAAATTTTAACAAAAGATGAGATCAACCAACTCATGACAATAGTGGCAGTCAAACATGTCCAAGTTGGATGATTTTTTTATCACCAATTCCAATCTCAGTCTTTGCAAATTTATAGAATCAATACTTGCTAGCTAGTTCTAACAATTTGTCAATTACATAGTCAAATCTTAGACAATAAACAACTTAGTCTTTTATTTTATTCATAGTTAGTCTTTTTTTATTCAATTTTAATTTGTGTCAAGTATGATGTCAACTTAGATACTTAATTATGAGTGTTATATTTAGTTGATTTAGTGTTTTATGTGTTTATGAAGGTTATTTAATTAATTTATTTTCTAAACTAGTCTGTAATTGATTCATCATTTTGAAATTCATCAAGACGTATGACTGAATTTTGTTGGTCCCAATCTATGAGTTTAAGATGGCAAAGGCATAAGGAACAATGAGGGTTTGCTTCAAGATGGGAAGCTTCAATAGTAAAAATATAATGTCCTTCTTTAGGAAGGGAAGCGCCACAAGGATGGGTTCTTGCTTCAGGATGGGAAGCTCTAGTGGGTATTATGGTTAATATGGCATTGAAATCAAATAAATTCGAGTCAACAAACTCGTCAAAAAGGCTATAATGGGATGTTGCATCGCTACTAGGAGTCTCATCGCTAGTCACTTCAGAAGAGTCACTATTGAAAATCATGAGGTCACCCTCTGGTGGTATAAATCTGAGACCATGATTCCAATTGATAACTCTAGCTAATAAGGGCTCCAAGATTCCTTACCCTCATGGGCCAAGGCCTTTCCCTGTATAGTCAAGATGATCCATTATCTGATTAAGGATAGGATACTTTGGATTATGAAATCAATCAATAAGGCGTTCAAAATATAACCAATCTCCCTTGATAAAAGCCTCTTGATCTTTCTTTGTGGTGATTACAGGTATAAAAACCACAGGTGGCTTTGGTTGTTTCCTCTTTGGTTGCCAAATCTGATTGGGTCCATTAGGAGTTTTGGATGGTTTAGAATTTCTAAATGACTTAAGGGATTTAGGTAATTTTGTAATATGGAGGATGTCTTTAAGATGGTACGTGGATATAACCACATCTTTAATAATGACCTATTTTGTAAGAGCTATAAGAAATGGATTGATCGAAGTGGAAGCTAGATCACTGAGGTTGATATAATTAGATGAAGATGGATGGGAAATGATGGCTTTATTCTTCTTCGTAATGAACTCAAAACTTGGACAATAGTTATAATTATAAAACTTAGCTTCAATATGTTTACAATATTGATATGGCTACTAATCAGTGGGAATAGTAACCTCGATCCCATTATGGGGAAACTTAAGGCATTGGTGAAGAGTAGATGGGACTGCTTGTACTTCATGAATCCAAAGATGATCAAGAAGTATGTTATAAGGAAGTTCAATATCCATAATTTGAAATAATGTGTGATGAGAAATGGACCCAACCATGACTGACAACCAAATTGTACTCAAAGACTCCCTCTCGATGTTGTCGTAAGCTTTGATTGTAATAGTCTCTGACTGAATGTCCTTATCCATGTAGCTCAATCATCATACCAACTTGAGAGATATGATGTTCAACCCTGAACCATTATCTATAAGAACCCACTTGATCTTCTAATTGATAATAATTATCTCAATGTACAGTGGGTTATTGTGGTTTGGGCCATGAGTGGACATGTCCTTTTAATCAAATGTGATTTACCAAAATGAAGACAAATGTCCCACTAGGTTCTAGAATTGATCAGGGTTAATATCATTAGGCACAATAGATTCTTTTTCAAAAGGATATTCATGATAGTTCTATGGACATCAGATGTATGTAAGAGTTCTAATATGGAAATCTATGCAGGGGTTTTATTTTATTGGTCTTCTAAACTATAAGGTTTTTCAATTGTGGATTGAGCTGGTTTAGTCTTTGTTAGCACAAATATTTATATTCGGAATTGTTGGCACAATTTTTTCATTGGGTTTCATGGAAGAAGTAGGCAAAGGGCCTTGGATGGTAGCTCATAGACATCTAGTTATGACTGCACAACCTAGAGGTGGCAAGGAGTCATTATAATTAAAAGAGAAAGGCAAAGGGCTTTAGATGATGACTCATGGGGGTATGGTTGTATTGCTACAGTTTTGAGTCCATGAGGAGCCTTTATAATTAAAAGAAGGGTGTTGTTGTTTAAAACTAGTAACCCATGCAAATGGAGTCGCAACATGATTATGTGAACTCGATGTAGTATTACTAGGTGAAGAGGGTGTTGGCCCTATAATGATGGGTCTTGTGATGTGTGGAACACAAGATTGTCCACATGGTTTCACAGTAACAATGATAATGCGGGCAACAAAAATGCACCCCATAATATTATTATAGTCGTAAGGTATCTTGTTATAAGACACATTTTTAGTATGGGTATTATAATCCTGATTATGCTCATTACGATTTTGACCCTGATGTTGGTTCTGATTCTGTCTTTGTCCTTCATTCTGACCTTGGTTTTGATTATTTCTTGGTGGTGGTGGATTATGTCGAGGAAGGGGTCTTTGTAGATTCTCATATCCTAATTTATGTCCTGATTAAGGGCCAACTTAATTTCTAGTTTATCACTTTCAATAAAGTCCTCAATAATGTGTCGTAATTAGATGCAATGATATGCACTGTGACTAACAACATGATGGAAGTTTCACCATTCATTTTCTTTGTACCAATCTGGTTTTGGTTGATCTTGAGGAAATAGTCTTGATACTGGCTATAAAATCAAATTAGTTGCGATCATCATTTGTAACACTATTTCAACTGACTCTCCTAACTTGCTAAAGACCCTGAAATTGTTATGAAATGTCCTTCATGGAGGTTATCTTTGTAAAGTAGGTGGTGGATTTGGGGGAGTTATTTGTACATTTAGGGGAGGTGTAGCCTACACCATTTGTATATGCCTTGCTTCAGTCACTCCATTTCTAACCATGTTCTTATTTTTGTTAAAGCCCTTAGGCTTGTCCTACACAACCATTTGAATCAGTGATTGGGTCTGATTAGATGTCTGACCTTGCATAAAAATCTTGAAAAGACATTTAGTAATAAGAGCCTTCTCAATCTGCACTCCTTTGTCAATCATTTCTTCAAATGAGTTAGCACAATCTAATCGTAGATTATGTTCGACTTCAAGATGCAAGTTATATGCAAATATATTGACCAGCTATTTATCTGTAAATTTATGTTGAAAGTAACCCGCTAATGCTATGCACCTTTGCAGATATGCAATAAAACTTTCACCATCACACTGTTTAGCTTTGCACAAGTCAACAATGGTCAATTCATGTTCTATGTTATACGAGAAATGGTTAACAAACTTTTTAAATAAGTCATTCCAATCTAAAACTAATCCTTTAGGTAGTTTAAGTAGCCAATCTAAGGCCTATCCCGTTAAACTTCATCAAAACAATCGAAGTAAGTACTCGTTGTTATAAGCAACCTCTTGACATAAGATAAAGAATGTTTGTACGTGATCGCATGGATCTCCCTTTCCTTTATATTTGTCAAATTTGGGTGCCTCAAAATGAGGTGGAAAGGGGTTTTTGAGAATAGATAAATCAAATGGATATGGACATATCTCATCAAATTTGTACTTCTTAACTCTATTATTCATCTTCAATCTCTGAACAATTTCCTTCATAAAATTTCACTCTTGCATGTTTGGTTCATTTGTGGATTAGATAAGATGTTGGGGTGGAATGTGCCCCTAGTTTTGTTATTGTTGGGGTAGAATGTGCCCCTAGTTTTGTGTGAATCTATAGGGAATGTATACCTTTTGATCTGTGTTTTGGTTCTGATTCACTCCTTGAGTCGATAAAATAGGTCGTTGATTCTTAGATTGTAAAACATTCCCTGAATTTGGTTGTTTAGTAGCTTGTTGATTTGGGATAGTTTTGTGTTTGTTTTCTAATCTCTGTGTTGGTTGGAATGAACTAGCCAAAATGTCTTGAGGGATTTCCTCAATTCAAACTAAATGTTTGGGTCTCTGATTTTGTAAAATAACAAGAGGTTCTTGATGATTAAATAATGTATGTTCTATGTTAAATGAAACATTTTGTAAGATCTCTTGTGACTTTAACTATTCGTTTAGGTTACCTTGATCCCATATGATTATGTTTTCATAAAATGTTTGTTGCATACCTTCGACCATATTTTCTTGTTCTTTCAAAGCATCATTGTGAATTGAAGTGGCAACTAATGAGTCATTTAAGTCTACGACAAGTTGATCTGCATATCGTTGACTTATTATCTTGATCTTGGTTAAAATATTCAGATTTGTGGGTTTTGAATCTATTTGTATTTCCTTTCCTTTGTTAAAAGAAGAAGGTATGTCTATTTGTGCAAAATCTTGCTCTTGTCATCGTTGTTCTCCTTCTCTTACTAAGGTATGCAATTATTCTATAGGAAAGTCTGAAGGTAGTCTAGCACCTGATTCTATCAACCTAAGAAGTGTTTCGTCTTGATCTCCTTGGGGTTGATATTCATTATAATCATCTTTGGATCCTACTGTTGTGGGAATGTCATCAAAAACCATGGGGTTATCTTGACCATCATAAAATTGCTCATCCTCATAGCTAAGGCCATAAGAGGCCACACTATGAGTGAACCTTTGAGTCATGTCTACAAAGAGTTGTTCTTTGTGCTTGACTAGATTTGGATCAATGTTTTACAAACATTCAAACAAAGTATGCCTTGGTTATTTTCAAACAAATAATTAAGGTACCAAAGAGACTATAAAGGAGGGTCGCTTGAAACCACACACAATTAGAGGATTTGGTTCACGAATTTACTCAGCTTTTAGTAAAGTTAAAATTGTATAGATTGGAAGAGGGTAAGGTAACTCAAAGATCCAAGGTGAAAACTAGTACACCAAAGCCTAAATCTTTGTGATATGCCTATATTGTAAAAGCTAGTTTTAACTTCAATGAGTTGACCCTAAAAAATTAGAGGAAAGCTCTTCAAATTATGAAGAAGATAAAAAGAACTAAGCAACTCAAGATGTAAAAACATGTATGAATCACTAAGTACAAAGCTAGGGCCAAATGGGCAACACAACATCGTTACATGATTCTAGTAGGATAAAATATGTTCTAGGACTCAAAGTGTGAATGATACGTAAGATGAATTGAGTCCACCCAAAATGATATTGTGATTTTAAGTCTAATAAACGGCCCTTAATCCAAATGAAAGATTAAACCTAAGTTAGAACAAGTTTAGTGTGCAAATGGCGAACCCAACTTAACACACCAACCCTTAAAACTCAAAAAGGTTAAATTTTGAAATGTGAATTATAAATGAGAGACTTTAAACAAATTGGGTAAAAGGTCTAGACTCAATTGGGCAACATGACTGTGCCAAAGTGGATAACATGACACAAAAGCTTTTGATAATAACTTAAACAAGGAAAAGATAAATTTTCTAATTGGATAGTGTAATGCCTCCCTTGCTCAATAAAATTGAGGATAAAGTGCTTTGGTTAAGTTCATTGAGTTAACAAGCAGTTTTTAGACACAAATCAAGACCAAGTAAGCTAATGACAAAAAACAATCATTCTTAAGTCTAATTGACAAGGTATGACAAAGTGGGGTCAACTAAACTAGAAAGTTTTTTAACGTTTCTAGGGGAATCAATTATACAATGATTTTCACATCACGATGTAAAACAAAAGTATGTAATTAGGTGTATGCGGCACTTGACTTGTTGCAAAAATGTATTGCCCTTTTTACAACCACTACAACCTATTATTTGCTCAATGTAGTGCGATGTCCAAAGTGCAGATATGTCCCATGTGCAACTCCAACACTAGAAGGTGGTTTAACCGCTCAAACCTTCGATCCTAGTGGGAGTAGTAGAAATCAATGTCGGGAGGTGAAACCCTAAATCAAAGCTTCTCTAATGAACTCACGGGAGGTAATGACGTCCCCCTCACAAGCCAACATACAATAAAATGAAAAACATAAAAAGAGAGATTTTAAGGTCATTTTCAAGGTCACCCAAACTATGACGAGTTTTTGGAAAGTGCTTTAGACGACATTCTTTCTAAGCCTTGGACTAGGCTTTTTGCAATAAGGATGATGCTTTTGATTCCAAGGGTTCCTTAAAAGGGACAAATGAAAGAGCATACACATGCAAAACTTTTTTTTTCCAAAAAATTCTAATTTAAACAACTATTAAAAATAAGAATTGACAAGTGTGTTCAATTTTAAAATCCAAATGAAAGATGAGGTGATGTTCTTTTGACCCCTTGGTCTTAAGTTGTAACTTTGAAAGTCTAACTATCAAAAGCATTCACTTAAGCATCTAAAAATTTTATTAAGAACCAAAACAAGGTTTTTAATTCATTTTAAAGCATGTAAAAGATGTCTAACTAACATGTTTTAACAAATTCAAAGTTCGTCGATTACTTGTCTACCCTTAAGGCATCACCCCAAAAGCAAATGTGTTAGATTAGACAATATTAGCACAAATCTAAAGAAAAACTTGCAAGGAAAAGATTATACAATGAAAACATAATAATTAATAATTAATAATAATAAACATATGAAAACTTGCAAATAACAAATTAGAAGGCTTAAAAATTAAAAAAAATCACATAAAACATAAAAAATCAGCACATAAAACATAAAAACCTACAGTTAGTGTTTATATCATAAATTTTAAACTATATATCATTTTGTCATGAAATTTTTAAAAGTTGGCAATAACTCCAGGGTGCACCTACTTGAAAAAAATGAGATCCTAAAAGTTAATAAAAAGAAACTATTCACTCTGTACTAGTCATTTTTACCAGAAAAACAAAAAATAGAAAGGGGTGGTTACTAAAAAAGCCATAACTTCTAAAATATTAAAAAAAATTATAAAATTTTTAGAGAATATCAATGACATATTTATATATATTCATAAAAAAATTTAGACAAAAATATTTAGTAAATAAAAAGTTATGAATTCTTTATTAGCCATTTTTACTCAAAGCAAAAACAACAAAAAAAGAATTAAAACTATGAAATACAAAAAAGTTCATGGGTTGCACTCTCATGAAGATAGTCCCACCAAGTGTGCCAAAATTTAAAGAGGATTATATAACACAGTTAGTCAAATATTAGTCCAATAAACCAAAGAAAAAATGCATAAGAACAAACCAAATTAAGCATAACTATTCATGCGAGAATTGTTAATGATAATGAAAGACAAATGAAAGAAAGCAAGAAACATATACCTTCCCAAGTGAATCCATTCTCTAAAATCGGCTCAAAATCATGTTCTCCCTTGATCAAGCATCCTTGTCTTCACCAACAATGGTGGCAAACTCCTCCAATGTCTCAAGAAAACTCCACAAAATCTATGCTTATGATATGAAATCACTAAACTAGCGTATCAATAAAGCTTGCATATAAAATCAATGATCAAATGCAAAGGATTGTAGAAACAATTTAACATTATAACTTTTCACAAATCAAGTTTAAAAATCGTGTCCATGGCCTCTCTATTTATAGATTTTTAAGATTGCTCAAAATCAACCTAAATTGTCCATCTTAAGATGAAGATGTGTGGTTGAAGATTAATTCAATATTTGAAATTAAATCCATAATCATCCTCATCAATATTTGGATAGAGGAGCATTTAAGAGACATGAAGGGTCATTATGAGGCATGGGGGAACCATAATCTTGATATTGTATGCATTTATGGCTTATAGATACCACTCCATATGATGATGTCACTTGATGATGTAGTTAATGATAATCTATTTTCAATAATGAGATATTCAATAAATTCTATGAAATTCTTATTTAAGCTTTTAATTTGGATTAATTAGCTTTAAAAAGGTTAATCAAGTTTAATGCATTTTTTTAGAAATTGGTGCACAATTAATCAAAATGGTCAGAAAGTCATTATTAGGTCATAATTTGACCCGAGAAAAATTAAAAGGTGACGTTAGATACGTTGGAATTGTATTCTTATTTACGATATTGCCAACACAAAATAATAAAGGTACGTGATGTGTACTGATAAATTTTAAGAAAAGAGTGATCCAGAGTATAAAAAGGTGAAATCATAATTTTGACTCGAAATAATTTGATCAAAGCTAACTAGTCCATAAAATGCATTACCCCATTTAGGGATACTTTGACCAAAATTGACACTTGTAAACGACAAGTTCAAACCATTTAGTACGTTTTATGAATTTTGACCTAAAATGTGCATTTAAGTGCAATTCGAGTAAAATTGATAATTTCAACACTAATGGTGTTAGGAATTGGATGTCTACATTTTGCCTCTATTTGAGAAGGCATAGCAAGACATTTAGATGAAGCAATATCTTTTCAAAGAAAAGAGTTGTCAAGAAAAAATTGGAACAGGGCCATGATGCCCCCTCGAAAGGACATACTAGGATGAAAGAGAGGGATGAACTCTCAAAAAGAGAGAAAGTGAGAGATTAACCCATGGAATAGATCACATCTAAACGAGCTAATGCTTGCACACGTGATTACCATTAATGATCAAAATATAATTAGGGGTATAATAAGCCCCAAGAGATGAGGGGAATGGGAAACATATAATCCATAAATATAAGGGACACACTTTAAACGTACCCAATTGAGTACAAGTTGCGCGCTTACGGCATTGATCAATCTCGAGACAAGTTGCACACTAAATATTAAAAATTGATGCACAATTAATCAAAACAGTCCGAAAGTCATATTACTGGGTCGTAATTTGACTCAAAAAGAATTAGAAGGTGACGTTAGATACGTTGGAACCGTATTTCTATTTAAGATGTCAACACAAAATAACAAAGGTACGTGATGTGTACTGACAAATTAGAAGAAACGAGTGATCTAGAGTACAAAAAGATAAAATCATCATTTTGACTCGAAATGATCTAATCAAAGTTAGTTGGCTGATAAAATACATTGCCCTATTTAGGGATACTTTGGCCAAAATCGACACTTTTAAACGACAAGTTTGAACCATTTAACACATTTTATGGATTTTGACATAAAACGTGCATTTAAATGCAATTCAAGTAAGATTGATAATTTCAACACAAATCATGTTAGAAATTGGATGTCTGCATATATCACTTTTATTTGAAAAAAACTATGGATATATTATATGAGCACATTTTTCTTCAAAGATTTTGAGTTTCCATTACATGTTGTCTTCCCTTAATAACGAAAGTTATTAAAACTTATATAATAAAATGAAACGCATCACGTACACTATTAATGCAAAGTTTTGTAAAATCAAATATGACATATGAACAAGAGCATTTATATAATCAGAATGTTATGGGTTTTATTCATAAAAAATCTTAAATGCTATTCAATTCTTATTATTTCAACATTCAATCAAAACTTTTATTAATTACCACTAGATGACAAAGGGCATGTAACTCCTTTCATTACTCCTCTTCCTGGACCTCAAATTTTTAATATTTACCATCATTCTCCTATTATTCACCCCCGGCTTATATTAGATGTTGTGTCCATGTTGTTAATAATCGAGGTAGACCACTACATCATGCAAAAAGTCAACATGTTCCTACTCAACCCCCACCACCTCCCACAAAGTCAAGCAAATCAATCCAAAGTGTCTAATATCATGGATCAACTAAAAAATACCCGTGTAAATATTTCAATTTTAGAGTTACTACAGAGTTCATCGATTTATAGGGATATTTTTATATGCAACATTATGAGATAATAATATTTCTAGTGATGCACAACATGTCACTTTTGCTTCCATCATGAGCACATTTAAGGATACTTAGAAGATTATTAATTTTGAATGTGAATAATTGGTAACACAAGATGTGGTCAAAAAAAATCTCCCACTATTTATTCAAGTTAGAATGTAAAAAAAAGGAATCAAGCAGGTATTGACCGATGTCAAATTTGGAGCAAATATTTGTAGTAGTATTTTTTTACAACAATTGGGTGTTAATATTAATGGTCTGCAACAAACATATCATATTATCAAAAACATTCAATGATTCTTCAAGATAAGTACTTTGAATGATATATCTAAATATAACATTGGGACCTAAAATAGTGTCTACTATATTTCATGTTATACATAATCACTTACATTACAATTTACTATTGGGGCTACCATGGATACACATGATGGCATCAATACCATCTATTGTATTACATAAGTGTCTTAAGTTTATGCATGAAGGATACACATATGAAGTTGTTGTAGATAACCCTTTATGATTTTGTAAAATCCAAACATCTTAATCATAGTTGGATGATCCAACTATTATCCCTCTTTCTCATATCATCCCTAGGGATCAAAATTACATATATGAAATTGGGGAGTCAAGTATTACTAACAAGCAAGTAGAACAAGAAAAACTATGAATGGACCCATAACAATTATTTCAAACATAGGAAAATTTTGAGTAATTGAAAATAGTGAAAGAAAAGACCCAATTAAAACTTCAAAAATTAGAACAAGAATAAGCATTCATAAAGAACATTTTCAAAATAAACAATTAAAATTTACAAATTTACAAATGGAACAACTTGAGAAAGACAAGTTACAAAAAGAACAAAAAAAGATACAAGTCGAACAAGAAGGCATACAAAGAGAACATTCATATAATTTGGATCAACAAAAGTTTACTCCTTATCTACTTTTATTATTTAATTCAAAGGTACAAGATGTTAATATTTCATATCACTATGATAGCGATGATAATAAAGATAACATGGTTAATATGACAGATGATCGACTATGGAATTTAAACTTTTATCTTTCAGATGAATATTTATCTGGTGCCTTATTTACACCCATTGGTCTAAGAGTTTGCCATGATGACTCAAAATTAATTACTAGAAGTCAGTCATATTCAAAGAGAAATCATATTTTAGGTATGTCTAAGGCTGATAATGTGAACAATTTTTACAATAGTAAAATTCATATGACATTTATGATCGATTTAATAAATAATATGAAAATATTTGATATAAAAGTTTCAGTATTATCAAAAATAATGCAATATCAAGATGCACCCACAATAATTTTACAAATGCTATTGAACAATAAACTTATCACATTGCCTACTACTAGACATTGATCAATAGCACGTCTTTTGCCTATAGAAGGCAACCCATATTGTGTTTATCATAAAATCATAGGGAAAAATACAAAACATTGTAAGACACTACAAAAGAAAATTCAAAAATACAAACATGAATACATTATCAAATTAATACAAAATCAACAACTATCTCTTACTACAAAGGTTCAAAAGACATCAATAATAGATACAACAAACAAAAAAAATCCTTGGCAAAAACATTTAACCATCACAATCTATATGAAAGGATATTATTACAAAGACATTTCCATTGATAACAATACATGGGAAACTATTTGCAATGTTAGAGGATTAATACAATTGGGGCATAACATCAATGAACTGCATCATAGTGCAAATTGTAAATAAACTCACGTATATATCATATTCATTATAGCTTGTGGACTAAAAGTTGACAATACAAAGGTATGAGTTATGTCTCATACACATTAGGTACCATTCACATTAGGACAAGCATGGTTACAAAAAAATCAAGATATAATAAATACCGCTAAATAGTGCATTTACATTTTCCCATGGTGGAAGAATGATTCACATTTCACATGATGGTCACAATGAACACGATCATGAAATATCTTCAAAAGAAATAAATAGAACATAATATGCACATTTAAAAGTGAAGAGTGTACCATTTACTTGTAAAATTTTAAAGATTTAAATTTTGATGAAGATGACTTATTGAATGATAGTTACATTAAAATAATTCAAAAAAATGATTGTACATACCTTATTGATTGTTTCATCATGTTATTCTTCTACTTCTTGCACACCCAATTAATTTGATCAATTTATTCTAAGCCCCTAGCTCTTACTAATTTTTTGGCCTCTTGGCTCCTCTTTTTCACTTTTCAAATCTAAACAATCTAAATTAGTGATTTATTCTGTCATATTATGTCATTTAAATTGTTGTCACACTTTGAACTAAAAAAATTACAATTTCTATAAAGAACAATATCGACCAATATGAGACAGAACAAATTGCGAACACTATCCTAAGTTAGTCAATATTTTCTTATACAATTTTCACACAGAGCCTAAATATCACCAATTTCTCGATATTTCATTAGGTTTTAGCAAGCACAACAATACTTATTCATAAAAAAATATTTATTTTCCAGTGTTATATTACTCGTACATGATACATACATTAAAAAATATGCATTTGAAGAAACAAGGATATACACTGATTCTTCAACATACTTATTCAGACTCTTGGGTTTCAAATTTACAATTCACACATATAATGGAGGCATCTCGTCTATATGTAGCCATGACATCGTTTATAAAGCATACTTCACATTGACTCATTTTATGGATTGTTCACATCCCTCTCCTTTCTAGTACATTCAAACCCTTAGGTATCACTAGTTTCTATTGATCTAAGTTGCAAAAATGTAAAAACAAAACAAAACAAAAAAATCACATATTACAAAAAGTAAAAAATAAATAAATAAATAATTGAAACCTAAACATAATTGGACATCAAATTTGCATTTGTCATATATTATTTATCTCATGATTGATAAATATCATACTTTTTTTTCTATCACATATATATTTTACTAGTGTTTATGAGTTTTATGCAAAATATACAAATTTTATATAGATTAAGATATTGGACTTATCTCTACCTAGTAGCCTTGCTAAAGTGGAAGCATCTTATCTACAAGTTAAAGTATGTACAAGTGTTAACATTCTATGACTATTATATTTATGATATGCATTCTTACAAATGTTTTGTTAACATTTATATATTACTTTGTGTAGACTGATATGTTATTTTCTAGAATATGGTCACATTACATATACATGGTATATGTTATTTTCTAGTTCTATGTTCCATTGATGTTACTTTTATATAAAAAATTAGACTTTGTTTGTCTATTGTGTAGACCCTTAGATACTATTTAGACATCATATTATGAGTTTTATTGACACATTTCTATAGACTTTGCTTTATATGTTACATAATTCAAATGATACATATCTTACTATATTAATATATTTTTCACATATGTTATAGTATTCAATGATTACATATTACAATGCACAATATAATCAATTTTTATTTTTTGACGAGTGATTTTTAAAATACATTCTCTCCCCTCAAAAGGGAGCATTTTAATGATTTTTCATATATAAAATAAAAAATTTCAAGAAAAAATAATTTTTCATACAAAATATAGTTTCAAAGGTTTAGAATGCTTCAAATTACAATCATTGATACATATTATGGAGGCATATAGCATGCATATACACTCACATTATAAGAACAAGTTACAAATTCATACAATGTTGAGTACATGATACAGATTTATGCACAAGTTTCAAATAGAATTTACATTTACAATCAATTACAGATTCTACATTTATCGCAATAGAGGCATGATGTAAATTCATTCACACTATACTATTTTCAAAATTCAATGGACATTATATAGATTCATGTCATGTTTTCAATACTACTTGTTATCTACGAACATGGTAAGAGCACGAATGTACTCCATTCTTTTTTGATAATACATTTAAGAATTAAGGAACGAAGTGACAATTGAATCTATAAACCATTTGCAATGTTTGATTCAAGTGCATAATTTAAATGTTTGATTTTATTTGTCATTATTGATCGTGCATCTATTATGGATTTCACCCACTTTCACTTATTGAAATTACAAAAACCAACATCACAAATTGAGGTCTTTCTGTCTCTTGATTTTATTTCTTATACAAGTTCAATTCAATTTGGAGCTTGATCACCCTAAAATTCTTCTTTGATCCAACTAATAAACCAACTTTTCCAAGTGATTCATGGGAAGCACCAACTCTCCAATTCTTCAAGGAAACATCATTTCTATAAAAAGCTACAAAAAAAAACATTGATTCCACAATTACACTGGTAGTCTTGTTCTTTTCAATCTATTCTAATTCGGCATACATTTTAAATTTCAGTTTCACATGAGCATTAACAACTTTTACATCTTTGTAGGATTTTCCATGGAACACCTTGCATGATTTGAAATTTTTTTTCAAAGCAAAATGTGGTGTACACACTTAATGCATATTTCATTTACTCTAGTAATTTCATTTCTAAACTAAATGGAACAAATTTGGTCATGATTACTTGATAATGTAAATTTCAACTCTTTTTCACTTTAATTAATTTGAGCACTTAATTCGAACCTTTCACCACCTCACTCTATCATAAGCACTTATATAAACATTCATTTCTAAAATAATATCTCATGCACAAGGAAATGTTTTGAATTGATAAAAACCCCTTTAAGCATTTGTATTGACATCCCTACAACCAAAATTCAAACTTTTCCCTTAAAGACAAAAACATATAATACAAGACAACAATGATACACAATATTGGTCTCTTATGGGTCAATTCTATCCTTACCTATTTTAAGGGTCGTTTTTCAAATTTAAACCCTTCTTTATAGTTTGGTCATTTTTAAGATAAATAGTGTAAGGTTTTTCTCATTTTAAATTGTTATTAAGGCACACTTAAGTTACATATCCTACCACTTGAAAATTTCAATACAATCACATGGAGCAAAGATTCCTTATTCTTTGAAGTAGTCATCAATGAAGTCCAAAACTTGTTTTATCCAAATCAAAGCAATGATCAAATATTCAATCCATTTCTAAATGCATCGTATAGTCAAAGAAGCACAATTGCACAAGGCACTCTTAAGTGGTAGAACTACGTGTGTGATTTCCATCTTCAAAATATTGGATATGAAGGCAACAATCAATCATCATATGAGTGATTGAAGTCAACTCAACGTATTACACTCCCCATTTTCTACTTATAGGTTTTCAATCATTACAAAATCCTTATTAAAATTTCGACATTAAAAGTTATGCTATTGCAAACAATCATAACCTATATTTTTTGATTTTCAATAGAGAACAAGATCGGCCAACTTAAGGCAATAGTGGCAATTGATCTTGTCCCAAGTTGGAGGAAGATTATGTACTCCAATTCTAATTAGTCTTATTTTATTCAATTGTCATTTGTCAAATTCAATATTATTATTTCATTCTACTTGTCACAAGTGATTGACAACATTCTATTATGTTTCATTCAAATTATTTGAATTAAGGTTAACGAACACAAATAATTCAAATTAAACAAAGAATGTAAGATGTCAAATACTTGAGAAGAGATTTACATTTGTCATTGTGTTTATTGATGTGCCACACTTCATGGGATGCTAAATCTCAAAAATGAACTTGCAATACCTGAGATGTGTCAATGCATCTGATAACAAAGTGTATAATCTACTAGGGATGTTTACTAATGTCAAATGATGTATGTGATCATAACATTGAAAAGTAGGAGTGTATGCATTCATGCTACCTTCTCAAGGGATGTGAAGAATCCATGTACACGAGCATATTGCAAATGAAGCATATCCATGTCAAATGGATGTTGCATGCTCAAGAACAGATAAAACTCCATAGTATGTTCCAAGGATCTTGATGTTATAGTGATCTATATGATGTCTAAGTTTGTTGTCTAGTATCGAAACTTTGGTTTGAGATACACGAGTTAATTTGAGAAACTTTGTGTGCTCTTAACTCTATGAAAAACTATGAAGCTTCTTGTGTGGGTGCAAGAGATAAATAACATAAGAATTGTACACTATTTATCTCAACACTATTTGAAATAGTTTATTATAAAAGTTGTCATAAGGCAAGAAGGAGGTGTGAATACCATCAACAGAGATGGGTATAAGCGGTATCTGGTAACAACAATTAAAACACAACCATGGTGACAATATAGGTGGTATTATACTTCTATTTCTGTATAGATTATTTGGTTCAAGCACTAAAAATGATTTGCAAAATATAACAATTTTCACGTTCCTTTCTATTTGCAGTATAGGGATTGCATGTTCTATTTGTAGTAAGGGGATTGCATGCATTATCAAGTTGAATACAAAATTTGCTTTCATTAACAACAAGTAATCTTTCAAAACTAAACAAGAAGCATACATACCCTTTTATGATTAATTTTAAGACCTGCTTCAACTCCATACACTAGCCTTTGTCTTTTAAAATTCTGTAAATAAAATTCATCCTAGTTCCCCATCGATGTTACATCCTTAGCATAAGTCTTCTTAAAATTCTATGATTAAAAATTCACCTTAGTTCCCCATCGATATTAATCCTAAAAATAACATTTATTAATATTATAGACTTGACTTGTGCTGTTAGTTTTCATATTGATTTGTTTCTACTTTCTACGCTGAGTGTAATCAGTAGAACAAATTCTAAAATCCACCAGAAATAATAAAAACGTAATTATAATAGTAAAAGCGCAGGTCTAGGTAAGTATGGCACAGTTTACAAAGGTGAAGCGCACGGTCCACAACAAATATAACTTTTAAATATCATACAAAAATTTCATGGGACATTTGTAGTATTTCTTGACAAGGTTTAAAACATGTTATTGGGTGTCATTGCATGGGACTCACTTCATGGAACACCATGGTTCTTAGATAAAACAAAATGATTTTGTCAGAAAAAATAGCTTGCCAACCCTGTGTACCAGAGTACATGTAGTTTGCAACAACCAAACACTATTTTACAAAAATCCCACACTTCTTTTAACCACGTAAATGCATTTTATAAGGCAATTCAAAGGAAAATGCAATTTTTAACAACCTAAACACAATCTAAGGATGCAACTATTACAAATTTAAATGCAGTTAAATAAAAAAGTAAAGTGCAATTTACAAGGTAGAACATAAATTTCCCTGATTACAATGTGCAAGGGCATATGAGTCCCAAGGATTTTGTCCCTAATTACAAAGAATGGCTGTGAAAAGTTGTATAAGAAGTTATGAAATGTGGATTTCCAGGCAACCAACCAGAGTCCACAACGATCATCTACTGGTTTAATTGTGGCAAAGGAGGAAAAAAATATGTAGGTTCTAGGTGTCATCCCTGAGAAAGGAAAAGAGATGGCATGACCAATAGTATTTAGAAACAAACCCTCCATTGGATGATTGTACAATGCTCCAAAAACACAAACAACCAAGCATTGCCCTAAGTTGCTTGTTAAAGAAAAATCATAAACCAACCATCAAAAAATGAAATACGAAGAGGTTCTAGAAAGGAGATTTATAATCCCAAATTCAAGGCGCAACATACTTATTGTAAACTGGCTCAGGCCATACTGTTCTTCATCATTGCACTTTGAAGTGACAATCACCTTCTCTGCAACCAAATACACAGACGCAGAGTAAAACCCCACACTGAACTGCCCAATCATGCTCACGTCAGCACCTGCAGCAAGGGCCTCAATGAACTCCTTGGTGCTGGATTGAGCAATAATAATGAGGTTATTCACAAGGTCTGCCTCCTAAAAACAAAAACAAATTAATCCCCATATCCAATTCCATTAATCAAAAAACAAATTAACATGTCTGTACCAAGTTCAGAACCGAATTAATTAACACAGTGCAGCTCATGTTTTCTATACAGAAAATCCAAAACAATGACATCAAAAATATACAAATAATGCAACAGACAACACAATTAATCCCTATCTTGAAGTGCAGCTCATGTTTTCTATAGAGAAAAACCAAAATAATGACATCAAAAATATACACATAATGCAACAAAGACGCACAAAATTAATCCCTGTATCGAACTAGGTATCAAACCAGTAAAGAAATATAAATAATGGTGACTGGGTGATTGTATTGTTAGTCTTGTCCAAAATAATATGAATATAAAGCTGCGGCTGCGCATCAAGCTTGCTCTTATCTGTTAGGGCCTCGAACAGAATCCTATCCAAAGCCTGCACAAAAATTCATCCAGTCACTTAAACACAAACATTAAAAAAAAAAATCCTGAAGGCAATAGCAGATTAAGAGCATATAAAACACCTCCAAATGACACCAAATAACAACAAAAAAACATAAAATCCTCCAGCAAATATCGACAATATCTTTAACTATACACAAACCCATAAAAATCCCCTAAATCATTGCAATTATGCATAAAATTGTCCTGCCAAGATTCCCCAAACACGCTTATAACCCTAAAGATTTTACAAACCCTTCAAAAGGGTGTAACATTACTGAAACACTTATAAGACTTAAAACCCTACAATAATAATCCTAAATAAAACAAGTGTTAATGAGTAATAATTAAAATTTTGAAATTACAGAGAGCCAATCCTTCTCCTGCATCCTGTCTCTTGCAAAACTAAATCCCAGAGCTGGCTCAGGAGACACCTCTTCTACCAAATTTCATTGCTCAAATCAATGAGGCGCCATAGTACAAACAGCTTCCTAGAATTGTAATAAATAGGAGCAACTTCCTATAATTGTTATAAATACAAGCAGCTTGCTGCTCAAACATCAATTGCATCAATCATCAAATTCAATCTAGCATTTTGAAGACATAAAACAAAAGAATCATTCACAAGCCAATGCAGGCTTAATGATGTGACAATTGTTATTTTGCATGGCGATTCAATGTCTATAAATTCATCAAACTTTCCAAAAACCTCACTTAAACATTGGACTAAATTCATGCAGTCCTCCATAGTTGACCCCAGAGTTTCATTTAGAAATTTAATAGTTGGAATACATATTCTATTACATTCCTCTACATATGTAAGCTAATTCCTGCCAAAATCCATCAATAATTCCTACTGAATCATATAGATTTTACTGTGTGACATTTTGGTTGAAATGTTTGTGGTGAGCTCCTTTATAGTCATTTTCTCTCTGATGATGAATAAAGGATCTCACATGAAACCTTAAGGCTGCAAGTGTTCATGTGGTAAAAACCAGAAAATTCAAAACAAACGAATTAACTATAAAAAAATCCCACTTTAAATTCAAACCATCTGAGGATTTGTTTGTTCAATATAGTTATGCACTTTCAGTAAATATTGGGGAAATTTAAGAAGACTGTAGAGGAATGAGAGTAAAAACAAACATGTTTATCGTCTATGTTGGTAAATTTCTGTAACAAAAAATATTGCATGTTCGGGTTATTTAAGTAATATACAATCACTGAAGATCGGAAAATAAAACATTAAGCCCTGCACTGACATAAAATTCCATTCCTCCACAAGCTGAGAACTGTCCCAAGCAAGCAACAATACAATTAATCCATTACAATTGAGTCATGGAGCTTACGATGGGATTATAAACAGGGGATCAATCAGCAATACAAATAATATTTAAAGTATTTCAAACATACCAACATAAACAGGGGATAGAGCATACCTGGATCACACTGGTTGTAAAAAGTCCCCCTCTGTTACAAGCCAGACAAAAAGTAAGTCCAAATAAAGCATATTTTGAAATACTACATAAACTACTGAAACCATAATTAACAAAAGAACAAAATTATGTAAATCATACAAACATTCTGGTGAATGCTAAAACATGGTTCAGATGCCACATAATGTAAACAGAGCAGAGCACAAATGCTAGATGCAGAAGCCATAAATGTTTAAAAGCATGTAATCATATTGGTTGAGAACAACATTCAGAAAAAAACCAAATAAATATTAAAAATTAATTTAAATAACGTTAAATATAGATTAATGACATAATTCAAACAAAATTAAATAATTATTACATAATTATGTAAACATATGGGTAAATACTACCACAATTAAAAACGACTAACATTAAAAATTATAAGCTATGTGAATCACATTAGGATGTAAGTCGCCCAAGGGATTTTGCCAAGGGTCTGGGGCACTGCACATTCAGCAGAATGTGCCAACTGTTTACCAAAAATAATTGAAACATGGTTACAAAATCATAATCATTAATCCAATATTATAATATACTATACAAAATAATTAATCGTAATATATTATATATTATTATTACTTTTTAATATATATTATAATATACAAAACCATATTCTTTAATGCTTACATCAAACCACACACATTAAATATCCATCACCATTACACAACTAAGAATTATATGTCAAAATTTTACATATAGCATGCTTAAATACGAACAAGTGTGTATTGGCAATTTCAATACTCACAGCTAAAAAATATACACAATAAATATCCCTCACCATTTTACACAGCTAAGAAATATATACAAAGGACTATATACGGAATATTATATATATATATGTGACTTCTAAGAAGTGATAATTGAGAATTTCAATATATACAGCCATATACATATACACAATGAATATCTATCACTATTTCAAGAGCAGTATAGTATATACAGACACATGTATCCCAAAATTTCTCATGGGTATGTTTCAAATTTCAGTTTCTTCTAACAAGTGAGTACAAGATACATTGAATATCTAACACCATTGTCCAGCTAAGAAATATATACACGTATTTATCAGGCATAAACTACTTCAAACAAGTATTGGGAATTTCAATGCTTACAATGAAATATATACACATTGAATATCCATCAAAATTTTACATATAGCATGTTTAAAACTTCTAACAACAGAGTATAGGGAAGTTCAATGCTTACAGCGATAATCAGCATTTGGCTGTAGTATATACAGGTGCATGTTTAAACTACTACTATATATATATATATATATATATATATATATCAGTCACCTGGAGATGCCAGCAGTACAGGTACGGTTTTGTATATAAATATCATAATCTCCTGGAGATGTGGTACAGGTTTGTCTATAATTATCATAGTCTACTGGAGATGTGGGGGTACAGGTGCGGGGACACCATTTCAAATCAGAGTATGGGACTACATAAATAAGGAAATGTCCATATTATATATAAACAGAGTCTCCAGAAGCTGTAGGTACGAAGCCAGGAACAGTCCTCATCCCGATACTGGGGGATGCCATTTCAAATCAGGGTATGGAGAATAAATGAACAAGGGCATGGCTATATCATATAGCAATACATACTGCAGCCACCAGAAGATGTGGGTAGTGAGGTACAACCTTACAGGTACAGGGGAAGGGACTCAGCGAGTTTCCCTAGACTGAATTCTATGGTAAGTGAGTGACTACGATAAATATATGTATCGACACAAATATACACATAGGTGCACGTTTAAACTAAATCTAACAAGATTGTGTTTGAGATTTCAAAAACACATATGCACGTTGTATATCTCCCATTTCCAGAAGAAAGAAGTATACACATTTTATATTATATATATACACTTTACACAGACAGCAAGTACAAACAGAATTGTGCTTCATAGTCTACTAAACATGCCATTGAACATGCATATAGAAAAATAACAAGCCCGATTGCCAAACACTTTTATATTTGAAAATATTTACAACCGAATCAAATATTACAAAAATAAACCTACCTGTCTGGGAGTAATAAGTCCCTTTTCCTCTGCATCGGTGATCATAGATCCTGCACAAAAATAATACAACATAAAATAAAGCATGTTTAAATATATGTATCTATGGTGAGTCAGTGACTATGATAAATATATGTATCAACACAAATATACACATAGGTGCATGTTTAAATCATATCTAACAGGAGCGTATTTGAGATTTCAAAAACACATACGCATGTGCATATGCACGTTGCATGTCTACCATTTCCAGAAGAAGTATACACATTTTATATCATATACACATACACATATATATACACTTTACACAGACATAGCAACTACAGACAGAAATGTGCTTCATAATCTACTAAACATGCCGTTGGACATGCATATAGAAAAATAACAAGCCTGATTGCCAAACACTTCATATTTGAAGAGATTTACAACAGAATCAAATATTACAAAAATAAACCTACCTGTCTGGGAGTAATAAGTCCCTTTTCCTCTGCATCGGTGATCATGATATAACCGATCCTGCACAAAAATAATACAACATAAAATAAAGCATCTATAATTATGAAAATAGTCTCCCACAGTAAGCTCTATGACCCCTCCTGAACATCTGTCTAGATCATTTCCCGGTAAAAATTTGGTGCCAAACTAAATTATTTCAATTTCCAACCAAAGACAACAAACACAGTTTGTGAAAGAAAAGGCATCGAAAACAATTGTAAAATGCTTAACATACCTATCCTTTATACTGCAACAGAGCTCCATAATCTCAAGCTTTGCAGCAATTTTTGCGATGCATCTTTCCACAACGCTGTTAAGATAAGCCACTGGGATTTTACTGATTAACTGCAAACAAAAATTGCATCGTTTAATTAGTCACATGGACAATAATTTAGCCATATAAAACCTAATCTATTTAAAATTTTCTGCAATTAACTTTTAAACGGGGAATTTTTTTTTAAGAAATGCGTACCTCTGTCATGTCTTGATCTTCTGATTGTGCACAATCTTTGTACTCTGATACCACAAATGATGGCCTTAAAGACCTATTACACTCTCACTCAATAAACAAAAACACACACTTACAGAAAAGTTTTTCTTTGCACACTAGTCTCTTACTCTTTTATGTCTGATTTCTCTATGTTTCTTGAAAATTGAATAAAGACTACCTTATAAAGGTTCTAGGCAATCTCAGAGGACTTGTGTAGATGTCATGCATACAAGTAAACAATCTCTTTAGGTGTCTTAAAGATTACGACTCAGTTATCAAGTTCTGTCCCTTAACAGACTACTAGGTCTTAGGCCTAGTTGAAAGTTCCAATAGATCAATTTCACAAAATGAATACTCTAACCCTTAAAACCTTATTCTAGGGTGTTCTTCCTACCCATTAGATATGTTCAAAGTCTTACCTTAGTGTATGGGACTCAAAACATGGCAAAATTCTCTTGATCACTCACTAGGGTTTCTCAAGAAACATGTAACTACAGGTGCACAGAAAAACAGTCTCTTATATCTTCCAATTTGGAGTGTTTCTTAAGCTAAAACCAATTGAAATTGTTTATAAATGATATCTCCTCACTCCCTATGAAGTTTCAAGAGGTTTGACATAATCGTTTGAGATTTAGAAGACTTTTCCTCAAAAAAACCTCGCCTCGGGTAAACACAAGAAACCAGTAGATCAAGAGCTTCAAAGTGAATGTTCATAGAGCTCGATGGCAATTTTCTTGATCTAACACCTTTAATGGATCCTTAAAAGACCCCTCCACATATTTCAATTATTAAAGTGAGTCCATACAATCATTTCCACGTGCAATATCACCCCTGTAGGTGACTGTTGCAGAAAACAGTGTTTTCAAAGGTTTTAAGGTAACAAAGGAAGTTTAAAACTTGTAATCAATCCAATAAAAGCTTTGAACTCATTCACATCAATTAAATACACTTGT
Organism: Torreya grandis; assembly: GCA_037957365.1. Taxonomy (NCBI): domain Eukaryota; kingdom Viridiplantae; phylum Streptophyta; class Pinopsida; order Cupressales; family Taxaceae; genus Torreya; species Torreya grandis. The sequence continues at coordinate 99,154 of JARHVA010000686.1, read as the reverse complement.
AGACGTATAAAGAAAACTCAATCTTCTTTTATTTGCACATCAAAAGCTTCTACACAGTCCTTCACATAAGCAGACCTGCCACACTTTCCTTCTCTAAACCTGCAAACTGAAGTCCCCTGTCTTTTTAGGCTTATTCTTGCCCTTGTATTCTCCCTGGAGTTAGCAGGGATGTATATCACTTCTTTGCAATCCAGACTAAACACTTGTCTAAACTTGGTGGTTAAATTCACTATTTAGGACATACAAGGATAATGATGACCTTCGAAGTTCTAGAATATGCCTAGCTACATTGAATACTCCCTAAAGGACCTGAAGGATTCTTTAATCAAGCATAAACTCCTACAATTTGCTCATAAATACACATTTATATAGTTAAAAATTCAAATTTGCAATTTTGGAGGGAAACACTACAAAACCCCCCGAAATGACCTAAGACAAGTTACAAATGCCCCAAGAAGGGCTTATTAACACTAGACCAACTTCCTAAGACTCTTAAGATCACTTACAAGATCATATTTACATACTTGCAAGATGCACCTGCATCATGTCTATATAGAAATCAAGTAACAGTTAACTGATATGAAGTAAAAGCAACGTTACTTGTTCATTAGATTTTGCCAAAGTTGGGAGGTTAGGTGCAAACCGGGTTCTGGTTTGGGGTTCAGTGTGTTGCCCTAACGCACCAGGGTTCGTCCCTAGGCACCCAGGTGCATTGAGAGTTCTTCCCACGTCCCTGGGCACCCAGGTGCGTAGGTGGGTTGGGGGTTCTTCGGGAAAGAACCCCCAACGCACCCGGGTGCCCAGGGACGAACCTTGGGCATTGGGGCAACGCATTAGTAGACTACTATGGAAAACAACAGTCAAAAACGTCATTTTTTATTATTTTCTAATGTAAGTTTTATTTCATAGGCATTTAACTTAGATGCCATTCAAGACTCTTAAACCCGATATTCGTTATCAAAATATGGCCTCTAGGAAATAGATCAACTCAAGGCTTGATCTAACATCGCTAGTTTGGAGTTTGAAAAGTTCAAAATCAAAGGACCAATATTTTAGGGCTGCATTTATATCTGCATTCTATGCTGCTCATTGAATTGAATTTAGGTGTGAATCACCCCTTCGTGAGCCATAAATGATCCATCTCTCAACTCTTGCTACAAAGTTGGCTCCAAGACCTTATAATTATTGTCATTTCAATCACTCTTCAAACCTAAACTGCCAATGTCTCATATTTTTGAGTTGGAAATCCAACATCAAAGGCTTTAATTCATGCCAAATTTAGTTCAAATGGAATTATAAAATCCTTAATGTATATCTATCTATTCAAACTTCACACGTACTATCGCATGGAACAAGTTGTTTCTGAATGTAGAAAGAAAACATCAAAATGGCAATGGCTTAGGATTGGTTTGAAATTTTGAAAAATGAATAGAAAGATTTTGGAAAATAGAATTCAATTTGTGGGCAGGCCTCTTTAATTATCAATGATCGTCATTGTAAGTTATATTTTTTATTCTTACTGATAGTCCATGTGGTTCTAATGAACTGCTACATGATGTTGATGTCGATGCTCTCAATGAAGAGCAATATGACTATGAAAATTAACTTTTAAAGTTTGATGTAATTAATTACAGTCTCAGGGTAATTATTGATATTTTATATTTTATATTTTAATATTTATCATTTATGTTCAATGGTTATCAACTTATCAAGATGCATGCTATGTGGTTAGTGACAATGACACTAATTTCCTATGTATGAGGCTAGAATTTCTATAATATTAAATTTTTTATATATTTTTTGTATGGACGAACCCAAAAACAAACCCAAACAAAAGAATTCACCGTACCGGCGAACCAGGTTCTTCGAACCCACACCAGAGCCAAAAATGAACCAGTAACTTAGAGCAAGAGTTAACTATGTATCTATATCCTGAACTAATACATTACCGGATATGTTACAAGGTACCCCTTGGTACAATATGATATGTTTGGGGTTAGGATACTGCAGGGGATACCAGTGGGGGGGTTAATGGATAGGGTACGTCCCTGCCCCTGCAGGTATGCTAGGATACATCCATGGACATATCCAGGTGTACCTGCAAGGGCAGTGATGTACCCTGCCCCTTTGGACTGAGTACCCTGCCCAGAAACACTCTATTTCTTTTTCTATTTTGCTGTCGAAAAAGTCAAGCATGGATTATGGGAATGGACTTGACTACAAACCTTGTATTTTGTATGGATCGTGAGGGTATGGTGTCTACTCCATGTCATTTCACCTCTTGTATTGTTGCACTGAATGTTGCATGTCCCTTCTTCTGTTCTACTAGAAGCACGATAATTGGTGTTGAAATCAAGGTTGAACACGTGGGATGTCTTCAACAGGTGTCTTCAAACATCTAAAAATGAGCTTCGCGTGAAAGAAATTTACGACGCATGGATAAAGTGTTGAAAATAGTTCTTGCAACAAATATATTGGCCAACATTGACATTAGGGGAGGGACTTTTATTAGTACTATGGTCTATGTTGTATGGTGGCCATCGTGAGAATTCAATATAGTGAGAGGATGTTGAAAGGAGTAAATGCTAGCCATATTAAAGAAATGTCAACTGATAAGTATATACAAGGAGGGAGCATACAGGAGGGTGGGCTTAGTAAAGATACGTCAATGTGGTTTGGATACAAAAAAAATATATGACATACAAGGAGGTGGGAATTAGGTGAAGAAGTCGATAGGGAAATGAGTTCTACTTGAAGTGAAAAAAAAGATATTTCGTATGCATTTTGTTGCTTTGGAAACAAGGGAAAGAGGGTGAAGGCTTTAACATAATTTTTGAATGGATCTGGGGTTGCTCGTTGACCAACCATAATCAATTGTATTGATCTGGGGTTGCTCTTAGTCCACCATTTTTTTCAATCTTTTGGATCATAATGATAATCATAAAACTAATTTAAATTTGACCGTTAAATATTATAATATTTGGCATGGAATTATGAGTATGTTTTGTAGTTATTTAACTTATTTTAGTTTGTTTCTACAGAAATAACACTTATCGTGCAGGATTTCATGTACACCATGCCATATGGACCTAGCAATGACCACTGTATGCCAGATATGCTCTTTATTATGCACCTTATTTTTTTCTGTTGTTTTCCTATCTGCAGTGTGTAAGTTTACTTTCATGTTGTACAATTGTTCTTCCCTTTATCAATTCTTTCTACTGTTTAACTATGCACCTTAATTCTTTATGTTATATTCCTATCTGCAATGTGTAAGTTTATTTTCATGTTGTATGATTGTCCTTCCCTTTATCAGTTCTTTCTGTTGTTTTAACCCATGCCTTAACGAAGCGTTTTCATTGACAGATTGATGGGCTTGCACTGAAGGAATAACATAACATCAAGTCCATGCCCTAATGAAGCATGTTCATTTTTTGACAGGTTGATGAGCTTGCACTGAAGGAATAGCATAACATCAAGGAAGCTGAATTTTGTTGTTTTTATTTTGGAATAATATGTTTTATCTTGAGTTTAGATTTTCACTGATGTGCCATTCAATGGCACCTAGAATATTTTAACATTTAATGCTAATATGTTGTTCCCTGATAGTCTAGTAGTTTATAATTTTTTGAATTTTTAAAGCAAATACATAGAGAACAAGTACATTAAAAGCTTTATGAAGAGAGAAAAATTAAAATACCCAACCCAAGAATAAGTAGTTTGTTTTCTTGAGCAGTTACTTATGGAATGTGTATTAGTTATATGAATCTTAAGGGGTATTAGTTACATGAATCAGAAGGGGTATTAAATTGCATGAGTTGATTTACGGTATAAATTTGTTTGTTTGTATGGAATGTGTATTAGTTATATTAATCTTAAGGGGTAGTAGTTACATGAATCAGAAGGGGTATTAAAAATGCATGAGTTTGTTTATGGTATAAATTTGTTTGTGGAGTACATGAATGTACCGATGATGTAATACTGCTATTATTTTATGGATCAATAATATAATAGTGTAGCAATTTTTGGGATTTGTACCAATATGTTGTGAGAGATATAAATACCTCTTTTCTCTTGTGAGTCAAGTCAAGGAATGTGTTGATTCCTTTCAAAAAAAATTTATAATAGTCATGAATCTTTAATAATGTTAAAGTAGGTGTAAATACCCATTACTCTCTTCTATGATTGATTCATAGTTTTTTAGTTGGCCACTAGTCATTTCTTGGCAGTCTTCCTCAATTTAGGAGGACAACAAATCACTTAATTAGGTCCAAAGTTAATGAGAACTCTGTGTTTTGCATCTCTGCCTGTAATAGTCGAAGGGAATCGATTGCAATACCTGAAACCATGGCAATCGAAGGGAATCGAATGCAATACCTGAAAGCAAACAGATCAATCAGATCAATCAGATAAAATAGCAGCAAGTGCCAGAACAAAAGGAGGTGCAAAAAGGCAAGTTAATAATGCAGTGTTGTTGGAGGAGATTACAAACCTAAATGCAAGGATGGAGGCCATGGAAACAACTCAGATCGAATGGAATACCTGAAAACATGCCAAAAAAAACCTTAGAATTGCCAAAGAGTTGACCAAAGTAGCAAACAGATCAATCAAATAAGATGGCAACAATAGCTAGAACAAAAGGAGGTCCAAAAAGGCAAGTTAGTAATGCAATGTTGTTGAAGGAGATTAAAAACCTAAATACAAAGATGGAGGCCATGAAAACAACCCAAAAGAGAGGAGTAGATGTTGGAGACATCAGTGATAGAGAAGATGAGAGAGCTCATAGAAAGTTGTAAAAGAATTGAAAAAAGAGACTCCAAAAGAAAGATTTGCAAATCTTCACTGGGTATAGTGGTAGCCTTAACCCAAATGATTTGATTGATTGAATTAATGCACTTGATAAATACTTTGAATATAACAATGTGAATAAAAATAAGTAAGTTAAATTTGCTATGACAAAATTGAAAGGGCATGTCTCCCTATGGTGGGATGGCATACAAGAAGAAAAGGAAAGCCCAAGATAAAAATTTGGGGTAAGATGGTTGCAAAAATCAAAAATATGTTCATGCTTAGAGATTATCAAATCAGTCTTTTTATGAAATTGTAGAATTAACAAAAAGATGTCAATAAAAAATGAGATCCAAATATGTAAACGAACTAAAATTTATTGTAAAAGATCAGATCAATCTTCTTAGAGATAGAGGAGAACATGAAAACAAAATACCATTACAAGCATATGAGAAAGGTGAAAGCAACTCATCAAAACAAGTGTCAACTTTAAAAAGTAGTTATGCATTCAAAAGTTAAAGACCATTTGATAAAAGTAAAAATATAAGTTTTATTGCTAAATATTTTAAATATAGACAATTTGGACATAAATTATTTGAATGTTTTGAGTATTCAACCACAAAACACAAAAATAATCAGATAGCACAAACGGATGATGAAGAAAGAAGTATTCATAAAGACGCTTTAGAGAATGGAGAGTCATTGTTAATGAAGAAGGTTTTACTCAAGCCTACCAAAAAAATTAAGGAGCCGCCCAAAAAAATATATTTTTCAAAACCACTTATAATGCTCAAGATAAGTGTTGTAAAATAATTGTTGATAGAGAGATCATTGATAATCTTGTGAACAAATTAAATTTGAAAAACGTAAGCCACTCTACCCCCCACAAAGACTTTTGATTATAGAAAAATCATTAAATTAGGTCAAATTTCAAATAGGGTTGTTAATAGAGCAAAATGGGGTAAGTCATACATTTTTGCCATTAAAAAATGAAGATGTAGTTAAATATCATTTTAAGGTGTTATTGCAAATCATAAAGAGTTTATACAGCAAATGGAGGATAAAAGAAGTAGATGACATTATTACTACATTTATACTGCAGGTGAAAAGAATTTTTAGTTGAAACAACTAATGAGATAATGGATTTACTTTTTGATAATCAAACTGACCCCTTTTTCCTTTTACAAATCTCTTTTTCTGAACCTGAAAACATAAGAAATATAAAATTATCACCTATCAATATCATACAGCTTTCAGAAAATACATATCTGAAGTTTACAAAACAATAAAAATAGAACAAATACACATGGAGTTCAAATGCATCAAGAGTGCTACCGTTCTGTTTTTCAGATTTTGCATTTAAACCTACAAAAAAAATCAACATAAAACCTTAAAATCAATTATCAATCATAAAACCAGATCAACATAAAAACATGAAATCAACTATAAATCTTAAAACTTGTAATACGAAAAACTAAATAAAAACTTTGATACAAACATTTAAAACATATTTTGAACACCAAAACAAATTTAAAACAAAAAACAAAAGATTACATGATCTGCAATTATTTTTTATAGTAACAGACAAAAGTAACTTGTATATTTCAAATAAAACTTTTAAACCAACTTCTAGATGTGTTTCAAATAAAAGACTCGGGATTTTGGATTTAAAATAGAGAATAAGAGACTATGTCCATCTGAATTCAAAAATATTCAAAATTTAAAATTTAAAATGGAGAATAGAAAACTATGCCCCCCTGAATCCAAAATATTCAACGTTCCATTTAAACACATTTAGGAGCTCGTTTGTTAAAAGTTTTACTCAAGTATACAAACTATTTTTATCTACTACTACCAAAGATAGTTACCGATCAAATAATCTTTTTTTTTTTTTTTTTTAAATTTATTTTTGTTTTCAAAATATGTTTTAAATGATTGTATCAAAGTTTTTATTTAGTTTTTTATATTATAAATTTTAAGATTTATAATTGATTTTAAGTTTTTATGTTGATTTGATTTTATGATTTATAGTTAATTTTAAATTTTTATGTTGATTTTTTTTGTAGTCATGTATGCAAAATCTAGAAAGCATAACGATATTACTTTTAACGTGTCTGAACTCCCTGTGTATTTGTTCTACCCTTATTATTTTGTAAACTTTAATTGTGTATTTTTTGTAAACTGTATGATATTAACAGATAATAAATTATATTTTTTGGGTTTCCAAGATCAAAAGAAGAGATTTGTAAAAAGAAAAGAAGATCAGTCTGATTATCAAAAAATAAATGCATAACCTCATTAACTGTTTCAACTAAAAATTCTTTTTATATGTTGTAAAAACTTAATAATAATGCTATCTATTTTTTCTTTTATTTGTTGTATAAAATAGCATTTTAGAATGATATTTAACAACTGCACCTCATCTTTTAATGATAAAAAAATGTCTTACCTCATTTTGCTCTACTAACGGCTTTATTTGAAATTCGACTTTACATTGTTCAATTACTAAAATTTGATGATTTTTCTATAACCAAGTGTATGTGTGGAGTAAAGTGGCTTACCCTTTTCAGATTTAATTTGTTTACCATTTCAATAAACATAAAATTACCAGTGATATTTCTGTCAACAATCACTTTACAGCATTTTACTTTGATCCTTACAAGTGGTTTTGAAAACTTTCTTTGGAGTGGTTCCTTAATCTCCTTAATGGGTTTGAGCAAAACTCTTTTCATTAACAATGACTCCCCATTCTTTAGAGTTTCTTTATGGATATTTTCTTCTTTATTATCCACTTGTACTCTCTGAATATTTGCGTGTCTGGTGACTGGATACTCAAGACATTAAAATGATTTATGTTTAAATTGTCCATATTAAAACATTTATCAATAAAACCTATATTTCTATCTTTATCAAATGATCTCTTAACTTTGAATGCATGATTACCTCTTGAAGTTAACTCTTGTCTTAGTAAACTGCTCTCACATTTCTCATATGCCTGCAATGATCTTTTATTTTCATGTTCTTTTTTAACTCTAAGAGGTCTATTTTTGCCTCTTGCATGTTGAGATTGCTTCTTCAACAGATTTTCTTCTGGTTTTAAGGCATAATGATGTCTTTTTAAATGACTTAGACATAAGAAGGTTGATCCGATCTTTTACAACAAACTTCAATCGATTTACATATTTGGATCTCATATTTTACTAACATATCTTTTTGTCTCAAATTTTGCAATTTCATAAAAACACTGGCTTAATAGTCTCTATGCTTGAACTTACCTTTGATTTTTGAGACCATCCTATCCCAAATTTTTATTTTACGCTTTCATTTGCGCTTTCATTTCCTTCTTTTCTCTTGTATGTCATCCCAGCATAAGGAGGCATGTTTTTTTAGCCTTGTCATGGCAAACTCAACCTCCTCTTCAACCACATTGTCATATTCAAAGTATTTATCAAATGCATTAATTCAATCAATCAAATCATCTAGATTAAAGCTACCGTTATATGTAGGCACCTCAATTTTGAGTTTAGAACTTACCCCAATGAAGGCTCATGCAAGTCTCTCTTTTGGAGTCTCTTCTTCCAATTCTTTTACCACTTCTTTTTAGGAGCTCTCTCATCTTCTCTTTCGTTGATGTCTCTAACATCTACTCCTCTTCTCTAAGTTGTTTCCATGGCCTCTATGTATTTAAGTTTCTAATTTCCTCCAACAACACTGCATTACTAACTTGTTTTTTTGCACCTTCTCTTGTTCTAGCTCTTGCTACCATCTTATCTGATTGATCTGTTTGCTACCTTCATCAACTCCTGGACCTTCTGATTGTGCACAATCTTTGTGTTTTGATACCACAAATGACGACCTTAAAGACTTATTACACTCTCACTCAATTAACAAGAACACACACTTGTAAAAAAGTTTTTCTTTGCACACTAGTCTCTTACTCTTTTATGTCTGATTTCTCTATGTTTCTTGAAATCTGAATAAAGACTACCTTATAAAGGTTCTAGGCAGTCTTAGAGGACTTGTGTAAATGTCATACATACAAGCAAACTATCTATTTATGTGTCTTAAAGGTTAGGACTCAGTTATCAAGTTTTGTCCCTTAACAGAGTATTAGGTTTTAGGCCTAGCTGAAAGCTCCAATAGATCAATTTCACAAAATGAATACTCTAACCCTTAAGACCTTATTCTAGGGTGTTCTTCCAACCTATTAGATATGTTCAAAGTCTTACCTTAGTGTATGGGACTCAAAACATGGCAAAATTTTCTTGATCACTCACTAGGGTTTCTAAAGAAACATGTATCTACAGGTGCACAAAAAAACAATCTCTTATATTTTCCAATTTGGAGTGTTTCTTAAAGCTAAAACCAATTGAACTTGTTTATAAATGATATCTCCTCACTCCCTATGAAGTTTCACGAGGTTTGGCATAATCGTTTGAGATTTAAAAGACTTTTCCTCAAGAAAACCTCACCTCGGGCAGACACAAGAAACCAATAGGCCGAGAGCTTCAAAGTGAATGTTCATAGAGCTCGATGACAATTTTCTTGATCTAACACCTTTAATGGATCCTTAAGAGACCCCTCCACATTTTCCAATTATTAAAGTGAGTCCATACAATGATTTCCACTCATTGTCTCTAAGTGTACATAGGGCCATTTTGAGGTTTCTAAGAGTTCATTAAAAGGTTTTCCGATGACCATTTTAGAGCCCACTATCTCTAGGTGTACCAAGAGTCATTTTGAGGTTTCTAAGAGTTCATTAAAAGGTTTTCCTATGACCATTTTAGAACCCACTATCTCTAGGTGTACCTAGAGCCATTTTGAGATTTCTAAGAGTTCATTAAAAGGTTTTCCTACGACCATTTAGAACCCACTACCTCTAGGTGTACCTAGGGCCATTTTGAGGTTTCTAAGAGTTCATTAAAAGGTTCCCTATGACCATTTTGAGGTTCCTAAGACATTGAAATGTTATCTTGGTGAATCCACCATCAAATTCAACTGGTTATCTTTATACTTCAAATTAAATTAAAAATACCATCAATATTTTTATTATTACTTTAAAATCTAATGACTACGATGCAATTTAAATTTATATTTAAGGAAACAAGGAGTACATCAAATTTCAACAAATTATTAACTACTGATTATACCTTGATCAAATTTCAACAAACTATTAACGTTACATTAACAGATTCACGTAAAGGGTTTTTAGTTTAGATGTCTTTGGCACAATTTTGATATTGAGTATTTGAAAAAAAGGGAATCTTTAAGATTCCAACCGCATAAAACAAATTTATATATAAAAATAACAACAAAACAAATTTTCATTCATGGTGGGAAGAAGCATGAATTTCATAAAGGCCTACTTGGAGGCTAGGATTCCCTGAAAGGTTTTGACCACAGTTGGAGATGAAATATTGCATGGAAAGTCGTATGCGAAACAAATTCATAGGATTTACAATGTCGGGCTAACCCACAACCGAGACATTTACAAATCAAAGAAGAGGGCGAATTGTTTCAGTGTCAACAAGACTTCAAAATGCGATGTTGATTTAGCTGATAAAGATTTTAATGCAAAACGAAAACATTCTGAAATATTATATGATTTAGAGTGTTCTATGGAAAAGAAACAAACCAAAAAAAAATAACTTTAATCTAACCAAAACGTGGGTTTTTAAAATCACCATCACCCTCCTTCATTGCCATATATCTATACCATCAACCACCCTCGTTGCCATAGATCTGTGCCATATCCATCGTTCTACGCCCAACACTTGAGACCCCACATTCAAACCTTCATTATGACCATTTACAGCCTTCGTATGCATACCATACCAGACATATGGATCTATGTCCAAGACCTTGCACTCCAAATTAAAAGTTTCTCAAACCTTCATCCACCTATCAAAAATATATGATTTTTTTTTTTCAAACCTCCGTTAATATGATTTCTTTTCAGCCAGATCCATAGATCTCTACCCAAACCTTATATTCAAAATCAAAACCTTACCACAAACCTTGATCTACCCATCATAAAAATATGATTTTTTCATCACCGTTGACCTCACCATAGGCCATCCTGTGTAATGTCCCTCTTCATTTAAATTCTCATTTGCAAAGAATGTTTCTAATCTTCTTATTCCCGAGATTAGAAATAAGTCTATACAAGGGAATAATAGGAGATAATTAAATAAAGATTACTTTTTAAAATAAAATGGAAACTTTCTCTCCTCAGTTTTAGTGATAGAGATCGACTGCTTTTTAGAGGATGGAATTGGCAACTTTGGTTGATAAGAAGGGCTCGTTTTAGTGGAGAAGATATACTGAAAAATTATTTGGCTTTCATTTCTCTTGTCATGCTGTGAAGAAGCTCACATCAGGACGTAGCCCGTGAGGAGATTGGGAGGAAAACCCCAATCCTAGTTTGATTTTCACTAGAACGATTGTAATTCTGTGCAATATCAATGTGTGAAATCTGATAAAGGTGTTGAAGACAAGTGAAGATAATCCGAACTGATTTCTGAAAGACGTGTTGCCTCTGGAGTGGAAACGCTGCATACAAAGACTGAAGCATGGCCTGTTCTTTAAGTATGTGTTGTTGGTTGAGTGTCACGTGGGGTTTGAAGGCCAAAATATGCTTATGTAGTCACTGAGACACTCTTAACATCAGCTCATGGTTTCCTAAAGGAAATTTTGGGTGCGCTACTAATATTCTATATCTCAGACCAGCGTATTCTCCAGGTTCACTGTTTGCTTATGCTCTATTGTTCATTTCTGCAATACTGCATGTAAGGAGTTCCATTAGGTGTTTATTAGGCGTCTATGATAGTCTTGTCATTCTGTGTTAATTTCTATGCATGTTTTTGGGTTGCACTATAAACCTGGGCAATTCTCAAGTCAAATAATTTGTAATGTAAACTCGGAAAAAGTCATTGATTACATGCATTTCATTTTATGAAGTTGTTCATCATTCATGCAAAATTCTGAATGCATTAGTAAAGCATAACCTCTATTAAACCGTAAATTAAACAAACTTTTCCATACAACCGGGAAAGCATATTTCAATGGTATCAGAGCCCACCCTTCCTACCAGCTTGTGTGGTATTCCCTGTGTATGTTAGTGAAGGTGATCTAAGTGGTTGCATGATAGTTGATTTGATTCTATGCACTCCAGAGAGATAGACACACAAATATTTCACCAAAAGTAGGTCAGGCCAGCGAGAAGGACCTGATTTTATTTCAACTGTAGAAGAGGTGGGTGGAAGAGGAGGTGGAAGCCCACCTAGGGATTTGAACAATCAATTTGAAAATTTAGTGACCACATTTTCCCAACAGCAAGAGCAAGTGCTACAGCAATTTCAGGATCGAATGATTACAGCCGTGGGTCAAATGAGAGTGGATCGTGCAAGATCGAGTAGATCAAGCAGTAATCATAACAGAAGTGATGTTGGACATGGAATTCGAGATAGAGCAACGTCTAATGTTGTTAGGACAGCGAGCACAAGGTCTGATCGGCCTCTACGTCCTACCTTTGTACCAAGGCAAACTGAAGAGGAGGCAATTCTAGAGTTGGAGGATGAGACACACATCACTGATGGTGTTATGGTGGCCTACGATGAATACAGATCTCTCCCGCCTGATGTGAGACAATTAATTAATTTGAATCAGTTTATGAATCAACGGAAAGATAAAGCCAAATTCACGCTGGAAAGGCAAGAAAGGGGACTCAGAAGACAAACCAATCAAGGCACTCAACCCAAGGAATAAAAAGAAGCATTGAATAAGGTTCCTTTACCGACCTTTGATGGAAGTGGGAAAATAAGTGCCAGATCATGGGTGCACAAACTTGACACATTCCTGTCCTTGAAACCTATGGAAGAAGATAAGGCTATGCAATTTGCTACGATGCATTTGGAGGGTGTAGCTTATGACTAGTGGCACCATGGGTTAGTCTCACAAGATCATGCCTTGATACGCTCCTACGAAGAGTTTGTCAATAAACTGATTGCATGCTTTGACCAAAAGGATATTGAGCTTTATTATAGAGATTTGGCTCCGTTGAAGCAAACTGGTCATGTTGAGTCCTACATCAATGAATTCCAGAGAATTGCAGTTATGGTCCCTAAGATGACTGAGAGGCGAGTTATTATGTTGTTTGTTGAAGGTCTGAGCGACAAACTGAGGGGTCTAGTGAAGGTTCATAAGCCTCTCACACTCCATGATGCCATTGGCCTAGCTCTTGATTTGGAGACTACAACCCCCTTCCAGCTTCAGAAGAAAGCTTTTGGTGGATTTCAGCCAAAACAAAAGGTTTCCAATTAGCAGAAGAACATCCTTTCGAAATTGGAACAAGAATCCAGAAACGAATTACACAGGAAAAAGTTATGCTTCTCCTGCAAGGAACCATGGGAGCCTGGTCACCGTTGCCTTGGGAAAGGCAAGGTTCACTTGATTGAGGTTTTTTCAGATGATGAAGAACAAATTGATCAGGAGTTTGGTACTGGAGATGATAGCGTACAAGGGGAGCAGCCACCACAGTTAGAGTTGGATGATTCTGGAGTTAAAGAGACTACCCAAAGTACCATAGCTTCATCTGGAGTTCCTAGACTTCATACATTCTGTTTGAAGGGTGTCCTTAAGGGGCAACGCATGGTCTGTTTGGTGGACAGTGGAGCCACGAACAACTTCATTGACGAGGGTCTAGTTGCGAAGCGTGGGCTACAGGTTAAGGACCTTCCAAGATTCAATGTGACTGTAGTTGATGGGTTTCAATTGAGTTGCACTAGGATGGTTTCCCAGCGTAGCATCCAAATTGGAGATTATACCTTGATTGATAACTTCTATGTATTGGAACTCGATAATATTGATGTAGTGTTGGGTTTGCAGTGGTTGCAGTCACTTGGGAGGTACATTCAGGATTTTCGCAGAATGGAGTTAGAATTTATGGTTGATGATAAAAAGATTGTGCTAAAGGCTATGCCTAACAATGGTCCTCGAGTAATGTCAGCTAGGAGGATGGAGGCTTTCTTCAGACATGGAGAGGTGGATTGGGTAGCACAATGTTTTGTTTATACCAAGCCTCCCTCTAACAGCAAGCCACACTACCATGTTGACATCCAGACGGTGTTGGATAAGCATGGGGTAGTATTTAGAGACATTCCTCCAGGCCGTCCACCTGATCGTGGGTTCGAGCACATCATTGAGCTTGAGGAAGGGGCTAAACCAGTTATAACTACGCCCTATCAACACCCATGCCATTTTAAGGAAATTGAGAAGACAATCAAGGAGCTTCTGAGCATAGGACACATCCAGCCCAATTCTAGTCCATTTGCCTCATCGGTTGTTCTGGTTAAAAAGAAGGATGGGACCTTGCGCATGTGCATAGACTACAGGGCCTTGAATAAGAAAACCATAAAGAACAAATATCCGATTCCCGGGATCGACGAGCTGCTTGATGAGTTACACGGGACCATGTTCTTTTCCAAGATTGATCTTCGCTCGAGTTATCATCTGATACGAGTCCGAGAAGAAGATGTTCACAAAACTGCCTTCCGTTGTCATTATGGGCATTTTGAATTCCTTGTCATGCCATTCGGACTCACCAATGCACCTGCTACATTTTAGATATGCATGCATCACACCTTCCAAGGGCAATTACGGAAGTTTGTTTTGGTTTTCTTTGATGACATTCTGATATACAGTAGGACATGGAATGATCACCTGCATCATTTGGATGTAGTGTTGAGTATCATGGAGGCCCAATCACTTTCTGCGAAAGCTTCCAAATGTGAGTTCGAGATGACTGAGATACTCTATCTTGGACATGTGATTGGCGTTGATGGTGTGAAGGTACACCAGGAGAAGATACAGGCAATTCTGGACTGGCCACCTCCAAAAAACATAACAGAGTTGAGAGGTTTTTTGGGTTTGTGCTCTTACTACAAGAGATTTGTGAGAGGTTTCTCACAGTTGGCATCATCCTTGACAAATCTTACTAAGAAAGGTGCATTTATTTGGACTGAGGCACAGGGAACATTTGACAAGCTCAAGGGGGTCATGAACTCGTGTCCAGTATTAGCATTGCCAGATTTTACACAGTCGTTTGTCTTGGAGTGTGATGCATCAGGACAGGGAGTGGGTGCAGTTCTAATGCAAAATCGACATCCGATTGCATTCGAGAGTCAAAAGTTGAGGGATACAAAGAGACTGTATTCCACTTATGATAAGGAGATGCTAGCAATTATGCATGCGCTAGCTAAGTTCAGGCAGTACTTGGTAGGGACTAAATTCGTGGTCAAATCTGATAACAACAGTCTCAAATATTTCCTTGAGCAGGACTTGAATGAGCAACAACAAAAGTGGGTGAGCAAGATTCAGGCATATGACTTCGATGTGGAATACATCAAGGGGAAGAAGAACATTGTTGTTGATGCTCTTTCTAGGAGACCAACACTTTGCTCTCTCACTGAGATTTCGGCTGACTAGAAATCTCAATTAGTGGACGAGTATACCAAAAACACTTTTGCCTATGATTTGATTGATGGCCGGGTACAGGATGACAGATATTCAGTAGTAAGTGACATTATTTATTATAAGAACAGAGTCTATCTTGTACCAGGATCAAATTTAAAGGCTACGATATTGAGGGTTGTGCATGATACCCCTCTATCTGGGCATCCAGGGTTCTTCAAAACTTATCACCAAATTCATGAGAGGTTCACCTGGAAGGGTTTGAAAGATGATGTGATGCAACATGTTAGAGAATGCCTAGCTTGCTAGCAAACAAGGTAGAACAAACATTCCCTGCGGGACTTCTATAGCCCTTACCGATACCCAAGCAAAAATGAGAAGGAATATACATGGACTTTATCACAGGATTGCCACATGTCCAGGTGAAGGATTGCATATACACGATTGTGGATAGGCTGACCAAATATGCACATTCTTTCACTATATCTTCTGATTACACCGCAGTTCAAGTGGCAGAGGTATTCTTCAGGGAAGTATTCAGGTTGCATGGACTCCCCAAAACAATCGTCAATGACCGAGACAGCAGGTTCTTAAGTATGTTTTGGCAGGAGTTGTTTCGATTGGCAAGTACGGAGTTGACACCAAGCACGAGTTACCATCCTCAAACCGATGGACAGACAAAGATAGTAAATAAGTGGATTGAGGGATATTTGCGGAATTATGTGTCAGGGCAGCAGCATGCTTGGATCAGATGGTTACATTTAGGTGAGTATTGCTACAATACCACCTACCACATGTCGATCGGCATGTCTCCCTTCAAAGCCTTATACGAGTATGATGCCTTATCATTCGTAGATTTGGTCTTTGATGACAGTAGGGTCCCACAGGCCAAAGAGACAATGCAAAATTATCAAGATATTCTCAAGGCATTGAAGGACAATCTACAGCATGCGTAGAACCAGCAGAAAATGTATGCAAATAGGCACCGAGTTAAGAGGTCATTTGAGATTGGAGACTTGGTTTTTCTGCATTTGCAGCCATACAGAGAATCCTCATTGAAGAAAAGTGGTGTAGAAAAACTTAAGCCACGCTTTTATGGACCATACAGGATCTTGAGAAGAATTGGTGAGGTTGCATATGAATTGGAACCACCTGAGGGCAGTAATATTCACAATATCTTCCATATATCTTGCCTCAAGAAGGCATTGGGACAGCAGGTTGAGGCATCTCCAAAGCTTCCTCCACTTGATGAAGAAGGAAAATTGGTGTTGGTTCCTGAGGGTATTGCAGATTGGAGAGAAAGGAAGCTAATAAATAAGGTGTTCCGAGAATATCTAATCAAATGGAGGTATTTACCAGTAGAGGATGCAACGTGGGAAGGGGAAGAGATTCTGCAGCACCCCAATTTACGATTGCTAGAGGACCAGCAATCCCGAGAAGGGAGGACTGTAATGTCCCTCTTCATTTAAATTCTCATTTGCAAAGAATGTTTCTAATCTTCTTATTCCCGAGATTAGAAATAAGTCTATACAAGGGAATAATAGGAGATAATTAAATAAAGATTATTTTTTAAAATAAAATGGAAACTTTCTCTCCTCAGTTTTAGTGATAGAGATCAACTGCTTTTTAGAGGATGGAATTGGCAACTTTGGTTGATAAGAAGGGCTCGTTTTGGGGAGAAGATATACTGAAAAATTATTCGATTTTTATTTCTCTTGCCGTGCTGTGAAGAAGCTCACATCAGGACATAGCCCCTGAGGAGATTGGGACGAAAACCCCAATCCTAGTTTGATTTTCGCTGGAACGACTGTAATTCTGTGCAATATCAATGTGTGAAATCTGATAAAGGTGTTGAAGACAAGTGAAGATAATCCAAACTGATTTCTGGAAGACGTGTTGCCTTTGGAGTGGAAACGCTGCATACAAAGACTGAAGCATGACCTGTTCTTTAAGTATGTGTTGCTGGCTGAGTGTCACGTGGGGTTTGAAGGCCAAAATATGCTTATGTAGTCGCTGAGGCACTCTTAACATCAGCTCATGGTTTCCTAAAGGAAATTCTGGGTGCGCTACTAATATTCTATATCTCAGACCAGCGTATTCTCCAGATTCACTGTTTACTTATGCTCTATTGTTCATTTCTGCAATACTGCATGTAAGAGTTCCATTAGGTGTTTATTAGGCGTCTATGATAGTCTTGTCATTCTGGGTTGATTTCTATGCATGTTTTTGGGTGGCACTATAAACCTGCGCAATTCTCAAGTCAAATAATTTGTAATGAAAACTCAGGAAAAGTCATTGATTACATGCATTTCATTTTATGAAGTTGTTCATCATTCATGCAAAATTCTGAATGCATTAGTAAAGCATAACCTCTATTAAACAGTAAATTAAACAAACTTCTCCATACAACCGGGAAAGCATATTTCATCCTGGTACCATATATCTATGCGAGATCCGTGGATTTACCCAGGACCTCAGCTCCTCCAAATTGAAACCTTATCAAATCTAGATGTTCAAGGGGAACAAGGGTTTCCCCACCAGAAACAACCAACACGACCTATGACAAAAATACAGTCTTCCAGAATAATAGGAAAAAACACGTCTTTTACATAATAATCGTAAATACACAGAAAAAAATACTAAAAACATCCTACCAAAAAATAAAAACTACTCACTGTTTTTCTCCTGTTCCCAGAAATGCATCCTACAGATACACAGCCGACCGTTGTCGCTATGTGGGTGCTTCGTAACGGGTTAGCGAATCGCTGTGGACCATTTTCTGATGGGAACGCATCAGATTTAAATCCTTTGAGGTTTCCATGCCAAAACTCACTTCTCCTTCCGTCCAAATTGCTTCATCTGTACCTCCAGCGATGCCTTAAAAAATAACTCTTTTTCCGTTCCGTTCGGTTTCCTTCATTTAGGGCAAAATGCATCGCATGATTCCATGGAAGGGAGTTTGCCAGACTCCGTTGTGCTTGATAAAATTTGAGTCCCTATCAAGATAGAGTATTGTAGTTTTATTTAAAGATATTAATTTTTATTTGATATTGTTTTATTTCATTATAATTGTTAAATATATAAAATTTATAGGATATTTTTTAAGTTATATTAAAGAATATTTGAAATAGTTACATACAAAATTTTATTTCGGATTAAAACTAATATTAATAAAAATTATAACTTTTCTTAATTTTTTAATATTAATAAGAATTATTTAGCGCATATAAAAAAAAGAAGTTCTATATAAAAATTGAAAAGTTTTAAAAAAAAATTACTTTCTAAATAAATTACTTTCCAATATTTGATAAGTTTTTTATTTTTTCTCTGGTGCGTTTCTCTTTGGACTCTTTATTTGTCAGTGTTGCTTACTTTGTATCGATATTGAACTCACTATAGAAGTCAATTTTTTTAATCCTCTATCTGAAAGAAATGGGGTACTATGTTTACCACACTAACTCGCTCCATGAGTCGTTTTGTAGCTACTTCAGATTTTGACTTCCCTGCATCTTTCATCCTGAAGAGGAACTACCAATTGAGATTGGATACTTCAATAGTATCTATATCTATCATTTCAATGTTCTTAAATCCAGACAAAGCAAGATCTTTTAGTAACTCACAGCGAAGCCCCTCCAGCTCCTATGACCAAGACCTTGGCATATTCTTGGAAATTATTTCTCAACTTGTTTTGGAAAAATTGAACATGCTCGAAGAACACTGGACAAAGCAAAGGAATTTGGCCTAATGCTTCTCCAGACAAAAGAGCCCCAAAGCCTCTTTAGCACACCCATTCTAGGCATATGCATCGATCATGCCACTCCATGACACCTCATCCCTTTCAGGGATTTTGTTAAGCAGATTGTGTGCAACCTTCGTATTCCAACACTTGGCGTACATGTCCACCAGTGCACTCGCAAAAAACACCTGACAAAAATTCACTTTCCATTATGCTTGCACGGATGTCCATACTCTACGCCAAAGCTCTTATTTTAACATATGTTGGGAGTGGTTGGCAAAGCTAAAGTGATCAGGTTGGACACCAATACATTGCATTTGATGAAACAATGCCAAAACCTTGTGAGGTCACCCATGTCTTTTGTAATTTTCAATCATTACATTCCATGATAACTTGTCTTGTTGTGTCATTTTGTCAAACATTTCACGAGCATCTGCAAAACCATCACACTTGATATACATGTTGATAATCTTGTTTTGAACATGAAGCTTTTGGGAAGACTAAGTCTCACTTGCATGGCTTGGAGAAATAATCACAACAGTTGCACAAGAGTGAAGGGAGAAAATTGCAAATTGCACAGTCGGGAAAGTGGAAAGCTTATTTGCATGGCTTGGGGAAACTTAAAAAGATTTTGCAATTTACACAAAGTTTCAAAATAAAATTGCAATTTGCATGGGAACCGAAAACATTTTCACAACTTGCATGGAAACCCAAAACAAAATTGTAAATTTCACCAACGCTGAAAAAGATTTTGCAAATTGCATGGAGATCAAAAAAATTCACAATTTGGACGGGAACCAAAAACTTTTTCGTAAATTGCACAAAGATCAAAAAAGTTTTTGCAATTTGCACAATTTATGTAAAAAGGAATGTGTGTTTACGTAACTCATAAAAAGCGAAATGATTTTTGCAAATTACAGGGAGCGCAAGCGGCTTTTTGCATAGAGGGTTCAAACAGGGTTTTAAACATTTTGGAATTAAAAATGGAAAAGTCATAAATTTTTAATTAATCAATTTTTGAGTAATTAACTAAAAAAAATGATTTTTTCAATATTTTGACATTTTGGGCAAAAAACCAAAAAAAAAAAAACTATTTATTTTTAAAAATGATTTTTTCATTGGTTTTTTGTCATTTTCAAAAAATATGACAATAGCTAGCTCTGACTAGGATTTTGAATTACAAGGAACAAAAAGAACTTAGAATTCTCTGGTTTCGCAAGCTAGTATTTTATCCATTGGGCAACAGAGTCTTCAGCAGCAACTTTGATAGATTTGAAAAATCTTTGAATTTTTGATCTTCGAGAAAGGGATGGGTCCTCAAGCCATCAAAAAGACTTGTATATCCAGATCTGACCAACTGACAACTAGTTAATCCATCTCAATCATATGAGAAATGAACACACGCTATCGAGTCAGATCATCTGTTTGGAAGATTTGCATGTTATGATCTAACCAACTGACAACCAATTCACCCATCTCAATTATATGAGAAATGAACATGCACTGTCGGGCTAGATCCTCTGTTTACTTTGAAGAGATCCATGAAAAACATATCCATTATAACATCTTAACAAATCATGTGATTGCCCATGATATTTTTCAGGTAGAGATCACTACTACAAATATATGCAAACAAAAAGACTAAAACACGAAGAAGGAGGGGCAACATACAGAGTATTACATTTATAAAAAATAATGCACACACCAAAATGAAATAGAAAAAAGAAACAAATCAAAATTGGGAAAACAGAATTATTTATAAGGAGCAGAGGAAAATGAGAAGATTATACAAAACCATTCACCGGTTGGGAGAAGTACCTGCCATTTCGAAATAATGGATTTGACTTATGAACTCTAAACACATTTAGCAGCAGTGACCAAGTAGGTGGGAAGAGGAATTTACAGTTATCATTCACATAAGGATGATCATGAATGAACAAATCAACAATGTTTTTCTATTTTGAAATGAAATCATTATGAATTCTCTAATATTTTGTAATCACTTATGAGCAATACTAAACTTTTTCAATGTCTTCTTGGATGACTTAAAATGCATCTGTGACAGATATAATATATGAATTGAAGAGAAGTGTGTCACATATTTGTTTTTGAGTTGGAACCACAGTATGATTATCTTGCAGAATGAATGAAGTGTTGATATTCTTTTCTAAATCTCTTCTCATCATAGAAATGAATTCATCACTAAATGAATCATCGTCATCATTATCAATTTCCTCTGCCTTAACAGTTTCCATTTTGATTGTAATGATTATTGGGCACCATTCATTATGTTTAGCGTTAATGTCTTCTTTGACCTCGATCTTGGCATGATTATGATTTGTAATTTGCACAAGCTTAATTTTTTTGTATTCAGATCATGTAGAGAATTCTTCTATGGTAGACTCTAAAAATGAAATACATGAGGAATCTTCATTTTTGACTACTGAGTCTTTCATTATGATAGAGAAGAGATCATATAATTTGCTAAAAACTGGTTCCACAATATCTTCTCTTTCAAAAAGTATAACAATACACTCTGTATTATTACTCCTTTCTATTTATGATTTTATCTATTATTTTTTAGATAACCCATTTTCTCCTAGGACCATGGGGTTTAAACCATCTAGTGAAGTGGGCAAATCTTCCTCTTTTTCACTAAGTGAGAAGTCAAATTATTCATTTGTTCTCTGATCAATCATTAGTTCTTATAACTATTCATCTTCTTCCACAATTGTGAAACTGAAACAATCATATGTGACATGTATTATTTTCTCTATTAGAGTTCCGACATGTTTGATCACAAACTTGCCTTCGAACTCTCTTTTTTGAATATTGTAGACTCTTGATTGTATCAAGGTTTATTATTTATCCATCATCATTTATAATAGTTGTATCATCTTTTGAAACCTCTGTCTTCAACATTCTAGACATGATCAAATCATCTTCAATCTTAATGGCATCTTGTTGTGCAGCCACCAAGTCATTTATCTTGTTCCTCATCAAGATGAACTTGATCTCTGGGGGAAGAGAACCAATGGAAATGCAGAGTTGATAGTCGAGACTTCACTGATTTGTCTGAGGGATCAGTCTCAATAATTTGGTAAAATGTGCTACGAACTCTCTCATTTTCTTATCATCTCCCTTTTGAATCTAGAAGAAATTTGATAAAAGTGCACATACATTCACAGTTGATTTGAATCTATCCAGGAACCTATTCTTCAAAGAGTCCCAATCTGTAACACATCCATCTTCTAAGTGTTAGAACCACTCGACAGTAGGTCTAATGAAAATTTCAATGACAAGTCTCATAGCAACATCCCCATAACTCCCAAAATGCTACACGACATTGTGAAGGTCTGGATATGTTTTTCTGCATCTTAACTATTTTATCTGTAGAACTTTGGGAATCTCTTCCTTGAGCCTAATGGAAACTCATTGTATTAGGCCAAAGCCAATGGCCCAAAAAAAATTCTCCATGGGACGTGGGGATCATTGGGGTTGGGACGAGCCAACGCCATTTGTGCAATCAAAAAGGTGAAGGCACTAGGTACTTCTTCTCAACAGAGTCACCAACCTCCATTCCAGGGGAGGTTCCTTGAAATATCTGAAAATTGTGTGCATAAAGCATCTCGATCCCTAGTGGAGTCACCAAAAATTATTGGCTCAAAAATTTGTTAGGGACAAATTGGTGACTTTGAGTCAGTAGCGTGGGAACTGAGTTCTTACATTGGTCAGCAACACAGGACAAAGTCCCTCTCCTATTAACAGACAGAGCTACCTCTATTGAAAGCCAAGAAATGAAAAGCAAGGGAAAAACTATTCACATCTATTTAAAACACAAATGTTTTTTATTGAGGTTTTTATACTTTTACCCTGAAAGTACATAAAAGGAAATAGAAAGAAAATGAGGGGAAAGAAGAGAGTAATGGAAATAAGAGAATAATAGAGAAAGGAAAGGAATATAAGAGAATATGGTTATTATAGTCCATTAAATTACCTTTGCAAATTTGCACTTTATACTTATGAGCTTTATACTAATATCCACACCAACCCTTCCTTGAATTCAAAGTTTTTTGTTGATGAACCGTCCATGTTTTACGATTCTCTTTGGAAACCAATCACTTGTAGATTTGTTCAACATGTCAATTGTTTCTCTCGTATTCCATTATGAAAACCTTCATTCCAGATATGGGTACGAGCTTGAGGGTTTTTCTCTCCTTATCAAAGATGCCCATGAGATAATTGCAGGATGTCCACACAACACCTTCTCCATCTATTTATAAAATGACTCAAAATCAATTGATCTGATCTTTATCTTTACAAAGTATTCATGTCTTCAACATATGGAGAACACTTGAATGAATTTGGTTCCATTTGGAGACTAGTTGATTGCATCTCTTCGACTAGGTGGCATATGAACCATTGTGTTCATCTTTATTAGTCACATTCATTTCATCTAATACAACCTTTTATTACCATACCATAGTCATTATTTCTTATTAAGACATGTGACCCAAGCTTTGGCACACAAGTGCAAATGATATGTGAGATTTTCGTGATAGTTTTAGGTTAACATAGCATTTATGTGGGCCGACAATGCAAAATCAACTTATACTTTGTATGTTGGTTGTGTCCTCTCATCCTCAAAACACATGATTCAATGCATGGGAGAAATATTGATCACCATCCTATTAGTCATATTTGGGGATGGCATATGCACAATTGCTTTTGTATTCACTTTGACTCATGCCACGAGGAACACAAGCTCACGTTTTGATTATAATCAAAAATTTGTTTTAGACTTTTATGTGTGAATCTTCTCAAGTGTCATCTCAATTTTCTTTACAACTATCTACTCAATATCTTCGTACAGAAAATATGAAAATTTGGCTCTTTGGCATGATCTTGAAAAGTAAATGATAACTTTGAAATGGTTTGAGAGAATCCAAGAGTTGTACAAATGTGGGTCGTAAACTTAGATCATTTTGCTAAAATGCATTGATGATCCTTGCAACCATGGGATCAACTTCTTTGGGAATATCAAGATGGCAATCTTATAAGCAAACAACATTGACCACCTGCATGGGATCCATTCCATTATATGGCATGTACACTGTAGCCAATTCCCATAAGATCACACCAAAGCTATAAACATTACACTTCTCATTTGATAGTTCATTCCACAACTTTCAATGCCATCCATTTTGTGTGATAGACTTGTCCATAAGAACTTAATCCAATTCATGTACAAGATATATTTACTTATATAAGTAATTATCTTACACAATTTTTGTACAAGATATGTGTTTACTTATAGCATGATTATCTAGGCCATAAACTAGGCCCTTACAAATCTAAAGAAAGAGTCAAAAGACATAAAAAACTACTTACTAATAGGTATAGGTAGGTGCTCTAAAAAAGTCCTCCTGACAAAGTTTACTTGTCAAATACTCTAAGTAAAAAATGAGTAGAAGTACAATTTCAGGATTAGAAGTTTTAGAATGGATTTATGGGTTAACCCAATCTCGCACATTGATTATTAACTTTACAATAGGTTAAGGTAGACTTAAGATAAATATTTTGGAATTGGTTTAAAAGGCAAGAAACTGTGAAATTAATTGATTGTAAAATTGAAAATTAAAATATAAAGGTAAGGTTTGGGAGGGGGTTGAGTGTGCATATAAGTTGTAAATGTATATCTAAGTCCTTTATACGCCCATCTTTGGTCCTTTGTATCTTGCACACTCAATGCAAATATAAAATGTCTCTATGACATATAACTAAAATTTAGAAAATAAACAATATAAATCACGTTTATTATAATGAAATCTAAAGAAACATCACGAAATTAATTCAAATATGCTATCTTTGTTAGTCCAAATATCAACATATATTAAGGTCTCAATGCATAATCTAATCATATCAACCAACATTAATAACTAGATAATCATGATATAACTACTCAAAATAACATGTTAAGTAACCATATACATTATACATATAGAAAACTACTAAAATTAATTATCAATGTATAGAACAATAATTAATAATAGCATTTCCTGCCTACCTTTTGTATAGTCTAGTACTTGTTTACTGAGTATGATAAAGGTAATATAAATATATAAAAGAAAGTGTTATCAAAATAGTGCCTCACAAATTGAATTAAACTTCCTCTCAGAGATAAAAACAATAGAGCATCACAATAAAATATTTTTCATATATGCAAATCAAAATAAAAATTACATATTTACAAGCAATATCATTGGAAAAAAATTAAAATAAACATTTTTAATGAAAAAATACGATATGCATTAAAAATTGTTTCAAAAAAAAAATCCATATTTTTGTATTGTGAAAAAAAGAAGGTAAAGTGGATATGGAAAATAAGAAAACTATGTATTTACAGGGACAATGAGCTTTATTGGTTTAGCGAGACATAAATCCAACTTAATTTACTCTCTTGGATTATAAGATATTGCCAAAAAATGTTCTCAATGCAAATATTAAACTTTCTCTCAAAAATTGATATTTCGTATATAAGCTCTATTAATTCCACCATCTATTTATATTAATAAAACATCGCACTAAACTTTGCATTCTTCTATATAAATTAATATCGTTGTTTGAGGAAAATTGCTATCCATAAAAAAATTATTAATGACATTTAAATTCGCAAGAATTTATATTTCCTAATACATCATTGAGGCTTTTTCATTGAAACAACTTTTCTCTTCCACATATTAACACTAATAACACTTGCATAATGTTAACAAGAAGATCCGATCGTCTTAATATTAATAAGAGAAAACGACTCTTAACAATATATGAGTACGGAAAGTTTGTCCCTTGCAAAAATTAAAAATCAACATTGATAAGAGAAAACGACAACTGATGGTATATGACCACGAAAGGTTTCTCCTTTTTTTAATAAAAAATAAATCAAAGTAATTACCCTTCGTACATGTGTATATGCACACGATTTTGAATGCACATATACAAATAAAAAACATAAACATTACGTATTGTCCAAATATTTAATAAATTCTATTATTATATATTATAGAAAAAATGACGACCAAATATTTAGTTTGCAAGTTGGGGAAGAAGGTGAAGTCAGAAAAACATTGAAGTATTTTATGGCAAACAAATAAACTACGTTCGATTTTAAACCATGGTTAAAGAGTATCTCGGGCGAGTTAAAGGGTATTTTAGGCGAGCTTTATCCTACTTCCAATTTTATAATGTGTAGTGAAAATGGCTTTTATATTGTACTTCCTTTTAATAGTCTTTATTTTTTTTAAAACAACCATTACATTAAGTAGACGTCAGCAAACCTTTGAGTTTAACAATTAATTTATAAATATAAATTCATATTAAATTGGAGTAAAACATTTCAGAATTAATTTTGAACTTCAAAAATTATCACTCAAAAAAATATGAACATTTATTATCGTTTAATATAAATGAGAATTTGTTGGATGACAGAGTTGTCGGAGTTTGCGACTTGTTAGACTTTTCCAAGCCTCTTTTCCATTTGGTATTTGTGTTCTCTTCTCCAGGGAAATGGATTTAGTTTCTCAATTATGAAGATATCTCTTTATGTTGTTTTCAATGCAATTTATTAGGGTATAGGGTGACGACGTGTTTGTCCGCAACCCGATCTTCTCTTTCCTTATTCTCTCAATTGATTTGGAGGAAGGAGGGAGATCCCCTTGTCAGGGCTTTTGATGGTACAATTAAAGATATTTTACTAGCATGCAAATTCCTCCCCTCAACCTTATGTTTTCGAGAATCCTCCTTCCTCTCCCTGGAAGACTCCTCCCTCAAAGGAAGCCTCTACTCTAGTGGCTCTTTTAATCTTCCCTTGCATGCTGAACCTCCGGAGTCCCCTCCCAAGATTGCCGCTGAGAGACACAAAGCACTTGTTGGTGCTAATATAAAAAAGAAAGGATGCAAATCCGAAGCATAAAGACTAAGAATGGAAGCATAAGATTTGGTGAGAGACATCTTCCAATGGATGATGAAGAGCCTTCTCTCTAGGTGCAAGAGAAGATTGGCTTTACGCTGAGGCTATAGGTAGTTTTTGCTTTTAGATGAACCTCCCTTTAATTATTCCTTTTCTTGTCTAGTTGTTTTATCTTTAACGCTTTGGAGATGTTTAGTAGAAGTCTTAGACTATTGATTTTCTAGTCTTCCCGTTATAAGGATGTCTTTTCTTTGTTAGTGGTGTTCCATTGGATTTGGTGTTTTCTTATGTTTTAGTTTCTTGTGTGTTCTTTTTGATGTTAGGGACTGCGCCTGATTGTGTCCTAACAAAAAAAATATAGACTTGAAAATTGATAGTCTATAACCTATTTTTAGTGTTTTAGACCATATATTATAATCAATAATTTTAAACACTTAAAAAAAATGTTAAAAGTTAATTTTGAACTTCAAAAATCAGCATTTCAAAAAAATATGAGGTGGAAATTTATGTTCTTTAACTTATTTTTAGTGTTTTAGTTAGAATATTATAATCAATCATTTTAATATCACAATAAATATTTAGAGAGACTCAAATTTTTTTACACTCTTTAATTATGTCGGGAGGTGTTCTACAATGAGAGTTGAGGGATGAGAGTCGCTGTGTGTGAGTGTATTGGCTTTCAATTCTAATTTTAAATTCGACATCCATTTAAGTGTATGTAGCATAAAATTTTTAATATTCTTTGATCACGTCATCGAGAGACAATCTACAATGAGAGTTGAGGGACGATAGTCGTGCAGTGCAATGTATGTGAGTGTATTCACTTTCAGTGGCAACTTTAAATTTGAAATCTATTTAATCGTCACTTTAAAAATAAAATGGGAAAAATCGATTGAAAAATCATAATATATTATCTATACAATAGAATTTGGAGCCTTTTAAAATATTAATATTAGTTTCATATATATACATACACAGAATAAACAACTACAATTGATTTGAATACATAATATATTTTTATTTTAAAAATATATTAATTTTAAAATATTTTACAGATATATTAAAAAGCTGGTTGTAGGATAAAAAAATCAAATTAAATTGAAATGGACCATGCTCGGACCCAACGAATTTACACCGTCCCCTGCAGGCAGCAGTGCTTTGAGCCACAAAAGTTGCGGCGCACATTAGGACCACCCGGTCCCACCCGCGATCAATTTTATTTTAATATTAATATTCGGCCCAATTGCCTCAATTGGCTCGTGTACGGACGGCATGGATTCACTCCAACAAATTTGGGAGCAATCGGAAGACTGCGCGCATCAATCAGCCACAGTCAATCTCCCCACTCATTGCGGATCTTTCCCTGTGATAAGAAGCATCTTGGTCCCGCCCAACTTTCAGCTAAAGTGTGAAAGCGACGTGACCTTTCGGCATTTTTATGTCCATACATCATCCCACGCTGTCCTTTCCACAGGCTCTGTCTAACCAACCACCCAAATTAATATATTTAAAGGAAACTCGGTCGGATGCACAAACGCCACCAGATATTTTTTTTATTATTCCGTATTCACAGATGCGTGGCAAGCTGAGCACCTAAGATTTAGGAATGTTTTGTAAAATAAAAATAAAAAATCAGAGCCGCGAACCTTATAAAAAAAGCAAAGCGCTGCCTTCCCCATTCATAGCCATTGCAGGCGTACTGTAATCCGGTAGAAATTAATCAGCGTCAGAAAGCGGGGGCATCGCCATCGCGATCGCCAGATCTGCCGGACGCAGCGCGGATTGAAATTTCTTTGTATTTGTGTTTAGAAATGATAAATTCCCGGTAAAGTGATAACCTCAGGGCGTCAAAGGCTCAACAGCATCAAAGGATCCGTTATTAGGTCGGGGGTTCACTTCTGAGAAGATCTGTCGGGGGTTCTATTCTGAAAAGATCTGTTTATTTTCGAAGAAAATGAAGCGATCTGAAGTGCTCTTCACATCTGCTGCAGTGGCAACAGCTGTGGCTTTAACCTCGCTGACGGATCACGACATCCAATTAAAGGCCTCATCTCCTGCGGTGAGCTATTTGTTTGTCCCCTGTTTCTTTTTAAAAAAGAGATTAAGAAATATTTTTTTGTGGCTTGTATTAACAGCATCTTTCAATTTTCAGGAGAAAACCCCGGAGAGCTCGACAAATAAAAGTGCAGAGGTCGCGTTTGCTCCCAGGTTCGACGGGCTTCGATTTATTGAAACCCTTGTTACTGCTCACAGATAGCGGTATTGGATGTGCTATTTTCCTCACTATTTTTTTCTTTGGAACCATGCGTACAATTGCTGTTGCAAAACGCAATTATTCCTCGGCTCTAATTTCCGAGCCACTCTGATTTTTTCACTTTATTTAAGAAACTGTAAAATTTTGATCTTTCCGGTTAATTGCGTCGGCCGTAAAAACACTTATTTTCGTTAATTTTAGAATAATAGTAATGTTTATTTTTGGTCCCGAAATTTAGCTTCTTGTCACATGATTGCATTTGTGCAGCGTTTCGGCTTTCCAGAGTAGTATCTAAACTTGTCCTTTTTATAAGGGTTAAGTATGTACACAGGTTTTTAACTTTTCAGAACAGTATTTATGAGTTGTTTTAATAGCGAAGAATTCTTCTTTTTAAGAAAACGTCATTGAATTTGATTTTGTAAGCGTAAGTTATCCGGTTAAATTTCAACTGCATATGAAGAATTTGAAGCCATCCATATATTATAAAGAATGTTGCAGACCATAAACAAAGACCTTAACTTAACAGACCTTAAAAATTTGACTTTTATTTTACATTTTTTTCTCGTGACGGAAAGAGGACCACGGCCCTTTAAAAAAGTGAACTTTACTTTTTCTACGGGGAGCCGGGCCACGGCTCGAACCGTAGACTGCTTGGTGGTAGCCCCAAGCCTACCGCTGCACGTCACTTCATTTTCCCGCCTCTGGTTTTGCGAAGGAAGGAATCTGGATTCTTCAATGAAAATGAAATGTCTGTCGCCACTTGCCAGGCCCAATTATATTCTCGCTCTTAATTAATGTATATTTTGACCTTTCATCTGAAGTCATTAATATACAATCCCGCTATATATTTGACCATTCCAGGCCGGCTTCACTTTTGGCATGATTGGTACGTTATTTTGGCAGGTTAGAAGCATTTAAGGGAGGGTAGCGTCATAAAGTTCAAAGGTTACGTAGGTGCTACCCTCTTCGTGTGGGGATGTTTTTGAGGAAATCAGGAACGTATTTTTTTAAGGTTATAGGTTAGATGTTGAGATGAAAGATCTTTTTAAAACATTTTTTCCACATAGTGAAGGAGATAGGAGGGTTTATTTTTTAAGGTTTGAAGGTAGAGGGTTTTAAGGAGGAGGCATGAGGGTTTTTTTAAGGTTTGAAGGTTGAGGATTTTAGAGGAGATCCTCGGTTTTATAATGCATTATAATTTTTTTCATTGTGTAGAGGTTGTTTTGGGAAAGATGTAGATTATGGGCTATACAATGTATTTATTTAAAATAAAGGTAATATAAATAATCATAGCATCCAAAAAAAATTTATAGTAAAGTTGAGGTTTGAAAACGTATATCAAAGAATAGAAAGCCAAAAAGGACAGACTTAAAACACACCATATCTTATTCAATAATGGGGACCAAGCCACACGTTTCTTTGAACTAAAACTTGCTCTACATGCAATACTTAAAGATAGAAATAACATGTTGGTAATTTTTTGAAAAAAAATCTAAAATCAATATTCTCACTAACCTACAATCAACAAAGCACACTACCCACCTATAATTGAAGATCAACTAGAAGGGTGTATAAGTGAGAATGTTGCTTTAAAGGTTTTTAAAAGAGAACATTGTCCCAAATGAACAAGTGGTGCAACAAAATCAACAAAAGTCGACATCGGTGAGCATCACGATGCCCTCCCTCTTAGTAGGGTGAACACTTGCAAAAAATGAAAAAAATATAAAATTAAATCCCAATCATGCGCTTATAAGACACATAGGGATAAATCAACAGCTAAATAAGGAAACATGTGTACCTTAACCAAGAGACTATAGATGAGGTCCATGTCACACACACATCAACAAAAGAAGATATTACGAATAAATTATTACACATGAAGGAAATGTATATCCCTACATCAACACCACCTGTCTGAACAACAGAGCCTATGGAAGGGAGTTATTGAGCATCAAAGAGAAGGTGGAAGGCCTAGAAGTAAGAGAACAGATACTCAAGCTTGTAGAAATAGCATAAGCGAAACAAAAACTACATAAAGACAATGAGATGCTTAGAGAGAAAGTGAACAACTTGCAAAAAATGATGGAAGTTAGCAAAACAAAAACTACATAAAGATAATGAGATGCTTAGAGTGAAAGTGAACAACTTACAACTTGCAAGAACTACATGTAATACAGCAAAACACATCACAATCAATCACAAGGAAAGGCAAAGTAGAGATCACACAAGAAACAAATATAATACAAATAAATAAGCTACAAATAGGTAAAGGAGAATGACATAAAAAGCCAACTTGAGAAGGCCAAGACATGGGAAAGAGTAGTCAAGGAACCATTAGAAAAAAGAAAAAAAAGGAACTAATACAAACACAGGGGAAACTACAACTGATGGAAGAGAAGCAGGGAAGAAACATGACAACCAACATAGTTATTTAGCGATTAAGAGACTATAGAGAAAATGAGGACACCAATAACTTGGCAAGAGGATTTCTTGAGGATAGATTGTTATGTAAAGGACTAATATGCCAAGCTCGCCGGGTAAGAAATGTAAGGGAAGGAGGAAGAGATAAAAATATACAAGTTATATTGAAAGCCAAAGATAATAAAATAAAATTAAAGAAACATTGGGGTATTGAAAGGGTCTCACTTCTATTTAGACAAAGATTTAACACCAACACAACATGAAGAGCAAAGGTGAAAATGGGAAAAAGTAATAACAATTAGATCATAAAGCACAACTAAAAAATGGAAAAGTCTGCACTGAAAGTCAAATGACATGTAACAAATAGGGAGATGGGGCCCATCGAGAGTACTTAACGATGGTAAGTTGGAATTGTAGAGGTTGCCCTTCGAGTAGAGGTCTCGATCTAGGGCCCATAACTGTTTGAAAAGACATAAATGTCCTTGTAGAGATGTATGAACATGATGGATTTATATGATACACAAAAGCCACAATATGAAGGGAGGCAATGGAAAAAGGGGATGGGACATATGGGTGATGATACTCATCAAAGAAAGACAAGGCAGATCTTTAAAAATGCTGAAAAAAGAGACTATAAAAATGCTGAAAAAAGACTCGCATAAGTAATACATCTGGATTTAGTTAATTGAAAATGAAAGTATATTCAACATTGCAGCATGTTACTTTTCTCAACAAGAATGAAAATTATTTAAGGGAATGAATCTAAATTATGAAGAACCATATGCAACATTAGGGAAGGACATTTCAGCCTATAGTAAACTCGAAGAGGTAATACTAATGGGATATTTCAATGCTAAGAGAATAACTAAACAAGTTATATTGTAAGGGACAATGTCGACACAAATGACAACTTACTATGGTTAGAGGAAGAGGAAGATATCACTTAGAAAAGGGGATCAACAAATGGAAAAAAATATGTAGCATACTTTGGGGAAGCACTGTTGGGGTTATGTCACATACATGACCTTCTCATATGCAATGACATGAAAACATGGCCAAGGTCAGTGGGGTACACTTGCACGACTTACAATGAGCAAAGCGAGGTAGATTACATCATTAAGTCTCACGAGTTGACTCCAAGGATTGTAAAAATAGAAATTGGGGGATCATCAATTGGAATTAAGTCTGATCACAACTCAATATACTTACAAATTAGCATGTTAGGGTTTAAAAAACACCACAAACATATCCAAGATAATCAAAATGGAAAAGATAAGCATGCCACAAAAAAATTAGGAAATTTTGAGAACAACATTTAAAGACAACCTACAAGGGGTAGAAAAGAGACAATATTGGGCATACGAGAAACACATCAACAGTATAAAATTAATGGATGTAATCCAAGAAGCACTAAACAAGTATAAAATATCTAAACCCAAGAAAGAGAGAAAAGTTATTTTTTGGAAAATGTTTTATTCGACGAAGAATGTAACACAACAAAGAAGAATCTCAAGGAACCAAGGAAGAAGGAAAACCAAAAAGTGTAAACACAACTAGTGAAAACAAAAAAGGAGGAATACCTGAAAACAATGCAAGAATAGTTGATATAGCTTGGAAATGTGACCTTGAGTAGTTTGGAAAGAGCTAAAAACAAGTAGAAATAAAACAAAGAATAACATCACAATGTTGCAAGGGATAGAAACATGAGACACCTATAAGATCGAGGATAAGATCAACACACATGAAAAGTTTTTTTACCACAAGGGACGTCAAAAAAGACATCAACATGCTATCAAGTAGTAAAACACAATATGTAAATGGGATGCATGTTAAGATTTAAAATGGGGGATTGATATCTTGACACCTCACATAAGAGACATCTTCAACAACATAGCTCGAGAAGGTTTCCCCACAGGGTGGATCACTAGCCTAGTCATATCCCTCTTTAAACACAAAGAAGTCAACAATCTATCTAACTATAGAACCATTATGGTCAATCATCGCATCGCAAAACTATTTGGAAGCATGGTTGAACGTAAAATCAATGAATGTGTTGAAAAACAAGAAAAGAGAGGAAAGGGGCAAGTAGGGTTCAGACCAAAGCATTCAACAATAGATCATTGCATCATTCTTAAGGATTTAACTGAAAAAGTATGGGATGACAAAAGAGAAAAAGTCTTCTATTGATTCATGGATTTCAAGAAAGCATTTGACACAATTCTTAGAGGCAAGTTATGGGCCCTGATAGAGGAACTTGGAGTTTCAAAAGAATATAGGGTAGTAGCTCGTCGACTATATGAGTAGGTTAGATCCAAGATCAAAATACATAGAAGATTATAAAAGAACTTTAATAGTGACATAGGGGTTAAACAAGGATGCCCATTATCACCCACTCTATTTGTTCTCTATATTGAAAAAATGGAAGAATGGATTGATAAACCAGGGTGTGGTGGAGTCCACATAGCTAGTTATCTGATAAAAATCCTATATGCAAATGATCTTATTTTGACCACAACATCCCAAAGTCTAAGAGATCATTTAAAATCCTTCTATTTGTTTTCAAAGAGGTCAGGATGCAAATCAACACTAACAAAACCATGATTTTGATATTCTCATGTCGTAAAGAAAAGAAGCATAAATCTCCATGTTTAAGGGGAACCCACTTTAGATAGTCTCAGAATACAAGTACCTAAGGCTTGATTTTAAAAAAAGCTCAGTTGTGAAACATGCATAATAAAAAGAATTCAAGAAGGGTAGAAAGTGTTATAATCTCTTAAAATAGGCGCAAAGATGTTGATTTATGGGATTTGAAAACTACCAGGTCTTGTTTAGCCTAATAGTAGTTCAAGTGGTACTCTATGGATGTGAAGTTTGGGTCGACAGTATGTTGGGTCAAAAGTGGAGATCAATTGAGATAATTTAGAGATGTTTAATCATAAGTGCCTTCAAGATTAAAGTGTCATTCCCATGTGAGATAATCTTAGCAAAAATTTTACAATAGAATCAAGAACTATGATATGTCTCCTAGGCTACATAAAGAAAGTAGAGCACATAAAGGAAGATAGGTGGCCAAAGGCAATAATAAAAGAAGAGATGAATAAAAGAAAGAGGATGTGGAAGAAATAAAAAAAACTATGAATAGATAAATGGGATATCAAAATACATGAATGCCCAACCACCATTCAAGAGATAAAGAACTACGTGAGGCCAAAATTAGACTAAACATGTGGACACAACAAATCAAGGGGAAAAAATGGCTCTATGTGATAACGTAGCAGCCAAAAACGTAGTGGTAAAAACGTAGTATGATAAAACATCATGAGGACAAAACATAGTGAGGAAAAAACGTAGTGGTACTGGTAATGTCACAAAAATATAGTGAGGAGCATAATTGGGATTTTAGTGATTAACACATTGTTTATTTGTTGTCTAGTTCATTTTGGTGATAGTAGTTAACATTTCATGGTGGAAAAGTAATGCACCAAATTTACAAGCAAAACAACAGAGGAAAATGTGATTTCATGAGTTTTGACCTTTAGTTGAAAGTTGTGTCATATTTTGTGTGAGCGCATCCTTTGCTATGTTTTGTCCCTACAATGTTTTTTTCTTGCTACATTTTATCCTCGCTACGTTTTATTTTTGCTATGTTTTTTACGCTATGTTTTTGTCCGCTACATTTTAGATGGATGCTGAAAAAACAATGCTATGTATGAGCATGCCCGAAAAACCTACATAAAGGCAAAAAATTAAGTGGAGAATGAAGATGCTCATAGCTCAACTGAGAACTAGATCATACCAAATTCAACGAGGGACATGTAGGTTGAAGAACCCGAAAGAAAAGTGGGAAGAGAGGATATGTCTTTTTGCACATCAACTATAGTTGAGACAAAATGGAAGTATATCATGGAGTGTTCTACATATGACAACATTCGAGCTAGATACTTGGACAACCTATAGAAGGTGTCCATGTCTGCTATATTCGAAAGAGAAAGCATTAAAAAAAGGAGTTTTTTTGACAAAAATTTACAATAGGAGAATGAACCTTCAGAGGCAAAACAATGACAAACTTTTGAACTAGGGTCTGACTACTCAAGTCTTCTCATTTTCTGGCGACTTCTTCACCCCCTTGGCTATGATTTATTCTCTTAGGGTCTCATAGAATATTTTGGTCTCATGAACGTTATTAAAGTCTCTATCTATCATCTATCAGAATTGACAAAATTTAGAGAAAAAATAACACAAGATCAATTTTCTTAACACAAAATAATTTTTTTGGTATGTTTAAATTCACCAAAGATTTATTTAGCCAAAATTATATTGAGTGTTTTATCACTGACTATATGTATGGATGTAGACACATGAAAATGGTTGCATTTAATTATTTAATGTTATTTTATAATTAAACAAATATACATGTTTAAACTTTAGCTAATTTAATTTAAATTGGGTAATATAGGATTTCTTGTTGACTTCCACCTTGTTAAAATTTTCCCTTTGTGCATCTCCTTGTTTTATAGATAAATGGATCTAAGTTAATATGTAAAACAAATACCCATATTTATTTAACTAAGCCTAAATAGATTTAAAACATTAAATTAGCCCTAATTAATTAATTCTACTACCAGAGAATAAAGAGACATGCAAGGTTTATTGATGTATCATGAATATATTTAGATTGAGTGAATAACAAGTCTCAACAGAAATCAAAATACAACCCAAAAAATTTGAGAAGAATGTAGAAGGATGTCCAAAGTGTTGTGTTCAAAGCGTTTATTCTTTAGAGAATTAAGTTTCGATCTACACAAGAAATATGTTTTGACGCTTCATTTGTAATGCCTTTCATGTGGTTATTACACAAGTATTTGAGAGATTGTTGATTATGTTTTGAGGCACGAGATGTTGAGATTGTTATACACATCATCTATTTAGGACTGGACTAGTTTGAATTAACTAATAATTACATATATAGATGATTATGTTGGATATGTACAACATGACTCGTATTTCATTTTGGCATCATTGACATATGTTATTTTGAAATGTTTTGAGATCAATATAGATATTGGAATGTCTATTTTGATCTTATATGGATTACATACCTTGCCCTAATTTATATGCAAAATCTTGATTAACTATTGCTAAGACTTATTACCATAGATGTATTTGATGTGTGAAATTATTGTGTGAGTGGAAGGGTATCCAAGGGTAGGCATATTAGAGCATCAATCATGTTTACATCCCAAATAAACTTCCAATCCTTGCATGACTTTGTTTTAACCTTCTAAAATTTGAATATTTGCTTCACTAGTTTCGTTGTGTTTCCACTAGCTACTTTTAGTGTATTTTGTATTTTGGATCCTTTTTGCCTAAAAAACCTTTTACAATTAATCTACCCAATTTGACCTTTGTATAGGTTTGGATTTAGCCTTGAACCCAATCCATGTATGCAAACTAGGATTTGTATGTAGACCTACTTGTAATCTAGAGTGTTTTTGCAAATTAGCCTCTTCTTACAAGTGTTTTTGAGCCTTTGACCTCTACCTTAGGGTTAGGTGGGTTGGTAAGACCTTAGAAGGTATTGAGGATCATCAAGGACCTCATTTATGGATCTTGATAATAGGAATGCAAAATAACCCATGTGGGTTGTAAGAGTTATGTAAAAGAAGTTAATGCAAGTACATGAAGCCATGTGTGCTTGTAAGAAAATTAGATGGGATTGTAAGAAAATATTGTGGTGTTAAACCCTAATGTGCACATAAGAAAAAATAAATTATGATTTTGGCTAAGTATAGATGTTTACATAAGTAGTGCAAGTTTTGAGGAAATGATGCACAATTTGGAGTATGCATTGGCTTAGATGATATTGCATAGTAAGGACTATTGCACAGAACAAGTAGACAAAGAAGTTGCATGATTACATAGGGGTCAAAGCAATAAAAATACTATGTGTAAAGATTATTCGAGAAAATATATTTTTGGTAATATAATCTAAGATTCATGAAATATTTGGATCCTTATAAAGATATCCATATGGATTTAGCTCTCATGAGTATGTCAACAGAGAAAAACTATAAATGGGTCCCCCAAACTCTCACTAAGACATTTAGTTATGGTTTAAGTTTGTATTCAAAGATTAATGTAAAGAAGAAGCAAGTGTATAAACCATGCAGTCTTTTGTATATACACACCATATTGTATATGATTGTAAATGATTATTAATGAATGAGAATAACATATATGGAAACAACTTGTGTAGTTTGTGTATGATTAAGCATTAAGTTAGGTTTTAGTTGATGAGTTAGATGCTTATAGATGTTTTATGTGCATACATTTTATTATGCTTAAATTTTATTTATGTGATCTTTTAATGGTGGGGTTCTCAGTTGTCTCTTATATGCTTTAGGCGATCTCTTAAATCTAGGTTCAAGTGATATGCTAGTACATTGGAGTGTATAAGTGTTAATATGAAGTTAGATAATTTAGGTAGTCCTACAATAACATATCATTTTGGTTCCATTTTTGGGACCCTATCTACTTAGGTTATGGATACCAGAAGTGTGTATGTCAAAACACATCATGTGAGAACATGGTTTGAAAAGAAAGCTTGGGAGTTTGCAGGGGATGCACCTAGTTGTGGTTACTTGCAACCAAAAGAGTGGTTACATAAGGAGATATATATTGATTTGTATGAAATTTTATTTTTAAAATATTTATAACATTATAACACATGGATTTATATGGATATTGTATGGTCTAGTAGCAATCTTGGATGGAAGAATGCTTAGTCAAAATATTGGGTCAAAAAAATGAAATGGAGCGACAAGGTGTGGGCATGTGCAGTCGAACATTCAATGGAAGGGAGTTTTGACCACCTATGTTTTTGAGTCTTAGTACCTACTTATACTTTTGCCCAAAAGAGACATGATTCAAGTTCTTGAGAGAAACAAGAGGACCATATATTATGCTAATTCTAGTGTGGAAGAAGATGCTACTAGTTGATTGGGGAATTGAGCGTATAAGTATAGACAACTAATTAACTATGTGCATGGGCTAGGTAATGGTGAGTTATAGGAAAGTTGAAGGTTGCTTTTGATATAGTTGAAGAGAGAAAGCTCTGTAAAGGAATGAAATTCTCAAATGCTTGACAAATCAATAATGCTAAAAGCTAGGAAAAGAGAATCATGAAAATGACCAAACAGAATTGTGAGATAAGCATTCACATCGGATTTACCATAATTTTATAAGGTGATCATGATTCAAAATTTAAATATATTATAATATAATAAAATAGAGAAGACCATACCAAATCCAACATACATACAATTTATAGTGCCACAAAGCGAGACGGGGTTGTAAGAAAGAGTTGTTGGTAATAATAATATCAAGGATAATATAATCAGGAAGTCTATGCAATAACTAACAAAAAAATACTCACCTAAGTTCGAGATGTAAAATGGGTAGCTAAAGAGAGATAAATTCCATTAGGCGGTAACTAAGAGGTATCTAAACTAATACTTGTAACCAAGATGTATCTAAACTGGGGATTATAACCAAGAGGTGTAAACAAAGTAATAAATTATGTAAAGATAACATACACTAACAAACATATATTAATATAAACATTGAAGATAAAAAAATACTAATATAAAACATACATACACATGTATGTCTCTCAAAGTAAATAAAGAAAGAGTATAGAGATATGAATACTTAACCTTGGGTTGACTTATCAACACATTAATCTCCCCATTGGCTCAATTGGTACTTTGTGAGATATGTTATAAGTAAAACTCAAGATGTAAAGAATATTAGGTGTACTTTACTAGTTCAAATTCTCTCTTTAAGGCATTTAAAGACCTTGTGCAAACTAGCCTTCCACAAGTGTAAGCTATTAAGCCTTGATTCATCTTCTTCTTACTAAGGTGGATTTGCATATGTGAGTAAAGCACATTGGATGTATTGCATATGAAAATGATAAGTAGGAAGCCTACATATACATATCCAAATCCTTGAAGTCACCTATCAAACTAATTGACAACATTGCCCTAACCGACAACATCTGCTTGACCAAAGCAAGTTTTAAAATATCAGTAGGTAAAGCATTTCATCGACTGTGCTAAAGCAATAAGAAATAGTGATAACATATATTATATTTCTTCCTCTTGGGATATGGAGTTTATTAAGATGGGAACACTATAGAATGCCTTTGGCATGAGTTGAAGGAGTTAGGGATAAGCATGCAAACATGAAAAAGAGAATGGACAAGGAAGAATGGGAACAAACAAAGGGTAAATTAAGTAAATGATGATGAATGAACACATGAATAATAGATGATCATTGAGGGAATACCTTACAAAATCATCACGATTGATCCACCCCGATCTCGATGTATTTATTAGGACATGTATTCAAGGAGATTGACGCACCAATAAATCCTACTAGAAAAATCATTAGTAAAATGAAATATATAAATATATACAAAAGTTATCAATTTCATAGATGAAAACCCAAAAAATATATAAATACATGCATGTTAGAAATATCAAATTATCTTCTAATTTACAAACAAAAACACTCGGTGCAAGGAAAAATAATTGCTAAATGTACTTTCAATTGTGAAGTTTGACAAGGTTCTACTATGAATGTGAAGTTGCATATCTCAATTTTAATGGTGCAATTGCAAAGAAAATGTTTCCCTATGCTAGGAAATACAATGAAAATAAAAGAATTTACATGTAGTTTTTCAAAATGAGATATATATATTTTTAAATAATTTAATTTAAATTGAATTATATTTCAAAGTAAAAACTATTTTTATAACATTGGAAAAGAGGATGAGGAATGAACAAATATAATCAACTCTAACAATCTTTCATTTCATTTTATTTTTAAAAAAACAATTTAATTAAAAGGTAAAGAACAATCTTTCACTTAAATTTATTTTTGAAAAAATAATTTAATTAAAGGGTAAAGTTTTTACAAGAAAAGATTTAATAAACAATTTCTATTTATTATCATGTAATAATTTAACAATTACATCAAATAAACATAAGTAAAATATATTATTAAAAAAAAACTTTTGAATTTAACAATTAATTTATAAATATAAGTTCATATTATAATATTAAATTGGAATAAAAATTTTAAGAGTTATTTTTTAATTTGAAAAATTATTTAATTTTTTTAAATATGAATAGGTACTTTGTTTTCCTTTTCTACTTGTTTTTCAGGGAATTATAGAAATCGATGGAAATAATATTTTTTATCGAATTGATATTTTTTATCGAATTGACCAATAAAATGCAATTTTTTTAATCTTATATTAAACTTTCTAAAGTTTTTATTTAATTTGTATAATTTTTAGATCCCAATAAAACTTTTAAAAATATTTATTTATCATCTTATTAGTTGATATGAAAACTTTTCATGTTCTCATTGCAAAAAATTGTTTTAATTTTTAAAACAAAAAATTCAATGATGACAATTGTACAATAACAATAATTACTAGCATTAAACAAACCATTTTTTGCTTCCTACATAAATCATTAAATAACTTTTTTTAAAACAAATTTTTTAATGATAACATTTGTCCAACAACATTAATTATTAACATTAAATTAGGGAAAACTTCCACAAATATAAATATTGTTATTTAAATGTTAATTAAAGGCAATAATTTTCAGTTACTAAATTAACATTAATATGAGTCTAAATATCTTCCCATTTTTTTTTTTGCATTCACATTACCATTAAAACTTGACAATAAAATGCAAGAATTTTTATATTTATAAAGTTTTTATTCGATTTTTACAATTTTTGGATTTAAAAAAAAACTATCAAAATTAATTATTTTTCATTTTATGATTGTACAACAAATTTTTCATGTTTTTGTAATATAATTTAAAACAAATTTTTTTAACATATACATGTATATGTGCACTTTCCCATAAATTATATAAATTAATTAAATAGTTTTATTATTTCAAATAAATAACATATATTACTAAAATTGTAGAACCCCATTAATTATTATATTTGTTGAAATAAAAATATCAAATAACTATATAACTAAACCAACGGTCTCGAGCATATATTTTATATACTAAAACATTTAAGGGACTTGACAAAGAATCTGAAGCCTTCAAATTTAATCATGTATATTGTTTTTTTAAAATGTTAAACCCCTCTACTTACATGGATGGATCCAACATAACAATATAGTTAAACCAATGCGCTCTATATTAACTATTGTACTACGGATATATAGCTTTGAAAAACGAAACAAAATTTAATATATTTTAATTATTAGATAGGAACATTCCTTCGAATCATATTTTCATGTCTTATCTATAAATTATATAATGTTAATTATATATATTTTAAGTAAATATTAAATTTATTTTAAAATCTAAGTTTAGAAAGTTTGATTTTTATTAAAAATATATATTAAAAATAAAAATAAATTGAGCGAAATAAATCATCTTGAGTTTTGGGAATGAAACTCAATCTTAAAAAACATTTTTAAAAACAAGTATGAGATTTCTTAAATTAATAACATAATAGTATAATATTATATTGTTCATAAATATTATGTTATTATGCTATTTTTAAAATTTAAGTTAAATATTTTATTATTAATCTATAAATATTGTCTATAAATATTAAAAATATTAAGAAACTTAATTATTAATTTTAATTAAGATATATATTGTGACTCATATGTAAATTAAGATTAAATATTATTAATATCGGACAATTTAATTATATGATCTACCTCAGACAACTATCATAAAATCATAAAATAAACAAATACATTATTAAATATTTATTTAAAAACTAAATCTAATTAATCCGTTTCTCTATTAGTCAATAAAAATTATTAAAAAAATACAATCACGATTTGCAATCTTTTAATCCTCCCTTGCATGATGAGTGGCAGCAGCTGCGGCTTTAACCTCGCTGACCGATCACAACATCCAATTAAAGGCCTCATCTCCGGCGGTGAGGTCTTTGTTTGTCCCCTGTTTCCTTAAAAAAAAAGAAATTAGGAAATATAGTTTTGTGGCTTGTATGAATGGCCTGTTTCAATTTGCAGGAGAAAATCGCGGAGAGCTCGACGAATAAAAGTGCAGAGGTCGCGTTTGCTCCCAGGTTCGACGGCCTTCGATTTACTGAAACCCTTGTTACTGCTCACAGATAGCGGATATTCGATATGCTATTTTCCACACTAATTTTTTTGTTTTTTTGAACCATGCGTACAATTGCCTTGCAAAACGCAATTATTCCTCGCCTCAATTTTGCGAGCCACT
Organism: Torreya grandis; assembly: GCA_037957365.1. Taxonomy (NCBI): domain Eukaryota; kingdom Viridiplantae; phylum Streptophyta; class Pinopsida; order Cupressales; family Taxaceae; genus Torreya; species Torreya grandis. The sequence continues at coordinate 56,210 of JARHVA010000686.1, read as the reverse complement.
GTGATTTTTCCACTTTATTTAAGAAACTGTTAAATTTTGATCTTACCGGTTAATTGCGTTGGCCGTAAAAACACTTAATATTATTATGGTCCCGAAATTTAGCTTCTCGTCATATGGGGGCATTTGTGCAGCGTTTCGGCTTTCCAGAGTAGTATCTTAACTTGTCGTTTTTATAAGGGTTATGTATGTATACAGGTTTTTAACTTTTCAGAACAGTATTTATGAGTTGTTTTAATAGCGAAGAATTTTTCTTTTTAAGAAAACGTCATTGAATTTGATTCTATAAGAGTCAGTTATCTGGTTAAATTTCACCTGCATATGAAGAATTTGAAGCCATCCATATATTATAAAGAATGTTGCAGACCATAAACAAGACCTTAACGTAACAGACCTTAAAAAATTGAATTTTATTTTACATTTTTTCTTTCCCCGACGGAAAGAGGACCACGGCCCTCTAAAAAAAGTGACTTCACTTTTCTAAGGGGGGCCGGGCCACGGCTCGAACCATAGACTGCTCGGTGGTAGCCCCAAACCCTACCACTGCACGTCACTTCATTTTCCCGCCTCTGGTTTTGCGAAAGAAGGAATCTGGATTCTGCAATGAAAATGAAATGTTTGTCGCCACTTGCCAGGCCCAACTATACTCTCTTCTCTTAATTAATGTATATTTTGACCTTTCATCTGAGTCATTAATATACTTTGACCTTTCCATGCCGTGAGTTCGCTTTGGCATGATTGGTACTTTATTGTGCGGTTCACTTTGGCAGGTTAAAGAGGGCAGCATCATAAAGTTCAAAGGTTCGGTAGGTGTTACCCTCTTCATGGAGGGATGTTCGAGGAAATAAGGAACGGATTCCTTTTAAGGTTATAGGTTTATTTACATGCTCAGATGAAAGATGTTTTTAAAACATTTCTTTTAAATAGTGGAGGGACGAGGGTTTTTTTTTTAAGGTTGAAGGCAGAGGGCTTTAAGGAGGCGGCACGAGGGCTTTTTAAAGGTTTGAATGTAGAGGCTTTTATAGGGGATCATCGATTTTATAATGGATTATATGTTTTTATTGTATAGAGGTTGTTTTGAGAAAGCTGTAGATTATGGGTTATATAATGCATTTATTTGAAATAAAAGTAATATAAACAATCATAGCGTCCAAATTTTTTTGATAGTAAAGTAAAGGTATGAAAATGTATATCAAAGATTACAGAGCCAAAAAGGATAGACTTAAAAGCACGCCTTATCTTATTCAGGGATGGGAACCAAGCCACACGTCTCTTTAAAGCAAAACTTGCTCTAAATGCAATACATAATGATAGAAATAACATGTTGGTAATTTTTTGAAAAAAAATCTAAAATCAATACTCTCACAAACCTATATTCAACAAAGCACATTATCCACCTATAATAGATGAACAAGCAAAAGGGTGTACAAGGAAGAATGTTGCTTTAAGATTTTTCAAAGAGAACATTGTGCCAAATGAACAAGTGGTGAAATAAAATCAACAACAGTTGACATCGATGAGCATCACCATGCCCTCCCCCTTAGTAGGGTGAATACCTTGCAAAAAATGAAATTGAGATAGAATTAAATCCCAATCATGCGCTTATAGGAGAGAGAGGGATAAACCAAAAGCTACATAAGGAAATAGGTGCACCTTAACCAAAAGACCATAGAGGAGGTCCATGTCACACACACATCAACAAAAGAAGATATTACGAACAAATTATTACACATGAAAGAAATGTATAGCCCTAGCCCTACATCAACACCACTTGTTTGGACAACAAAGCTCTATGTAAGGGCGTTATTGAGCATAAAAGAGAAGGTAGAAGGCTTAAAAGTAAGGGAACAAATACTCAAGCTTGTAGAAATAACACAAGCGAAAAAAAAACTACATAAACACAATGAGATGCTTAGAGAGAAAGTGAACAACTTGAAAAAAATGATGGAAGTTGGGCAACAAGAACTACATGTAATAAAGCAAAACACATCACAATCAATCACAAGGAAAGGCAAAGCAAAGATCACACAAGAAATAGATATAACACAAATAAATAAGCTACAACTGATGATATCAAACATAGAGGTAAAGGAGAATGACATAAAAAGACAACTTGAGAAGGCAAAGACATGGGCAAGAGTAGTCAAGGAACCATTAGAAAAAAGTAAAAAGGGAACTGATATAAACACAAGTAAAACAACAACTAATAGAAGAGAAGTAGAGAACAGACATGACAACCAACATAGTTATTAAGGGATTAACAGACTACACAGAAAATGAGGACACCAATAACTTGGCAAGAGGATTTCTTGAGGATAAATTGCTATGGAAAGGACTAATGTGCCAAGCTCACAGGGCAAGAAATTTAAGGGAAGGAAGAAGAGATAAAATATCCGAGTTATATTGAAAGACAAAGATAATAAAATACAAATTATAAGAAACATTGGGGTATTGAAAGGGTCACACTTCTACTTAGAAAAATATTTAACACCAACACAACATGAAAAGCAAAGGAAAAAATGGGGAAAAGTAATTAAAATTAGGTCATAAAGCATGACTAAAAAATAGAAAAGTGTGTACTGAAATTCAAATGACATGTAACAAATAAGGAGATGGGGCCCATCGAGAGTACTTAACGATGCTAAGTTGGAATTGTAGAGGTTGCCCTTGGAGTAGACATCTCGATCTAGGGCCCATAGTTGAAAGAAAAGACATTCTTGTCCTTGTAGATATGCACCAACGTGATGGATTTATAGGATACATAGAAGCCACAATATGGATTAAGGCAGCTAAAAAAGGGGATGGGACATGGGGGTAATAATACTCATCAAAGAAAGACAATGCAAATCTATAAAAATGGTGAAAAAAGATCCACATAAATAATACATTTGGATTCATTTAACTGAAAATGAAAGTATATTCAACATTGCAACATGCTACTTTTCCCAACAACAGTGAAAATTATTCAAGGAAATGAATCTAAATTATGAAGAACCATATGCAACATTATGGAAGGACATTTTAGCCTACAGTAAACTCGAAGAGGTAATACTATTGGGATATTTCAATGCCAAGCCAATAACTAATCAAGCTATACCATAAGGGACAATGTAGACATAAATGACAACCTGCTATGGTTAGAGGAGGACGAAGATAGCAAGCGGAAAAGGAAATCAATAAATGGAAAAAAGTATGCAACGTATTTTGGGGAAGAACTGTTAGGGTTACGATGCATACACGACCTTTTCATATGTAACAACATGAAGACAAGGCCAAAGTTAAGGGGGTACACTTGCACGACTTACAATGAGCAAATCGAGGTAGATTACATCATTAACTCTTTCGGGTTGACTCCAAGGATTATAGAAATTTAAATTGGGGGATCATCGATTGGTATTAAGTCTGATCACAACTTGATATACTTAAAAATTAATATACTAGGGTTAAAACAACACCACAAACATATCCAAGACAAACAAAATGGAAAAAATAAGCATGACACAAGAAAATTAAGAATTTTTGAAAATAACATTTAAAGATAACATACAAGGGGTATAAAAGAGACAATACTAGTCATGTGGAAGACACATCAATAGTAGAGAATTAATGGACGTAATCCAAGAAACACTAAACAAGTGTAAAATATCTAAAACCACGAAAGAGAGAAAAGTCATTGTGTTGGAAAATGTTTTATTCAACAAAGAATGTAAGACAACAAAGAAGAATCTCAAGAAACTAGGGAAGAAAGAAAAGAAAAAAGTGTACACACAACTAGTGAAAATAAAAAAGGAAGAATACATGAAAACAAGGAAAAAATAGTTGATATAACTTGGAAATGTGACCCTAAGTAATTTGGAAAGAGCCATAAACAAGTAGAAATAAAATAAAGAATAACATCACAACGTCGCAATGGATAGAATCATGAGACACCTATAAGATTGGGGATAAGATAAGGACACCAACAATAATGCTCGAGAAGGTTTCCCCACATAGTGGATCACTAGCCTAGTCATATCCATTTTTAAACACAAAGAAGTCAACAACCTATCCAACTACAAAACTATTATGGTCAATCATCACATGGCAAAACTATTTGGAAGCATGGTTGAATGTAAAATCAATGTATGTGTTGAAAAACAAGAAAAGAGAGGAAAGGGGCAAGCAAGGTTTAAACCAAAGCATTCAACAATAGATCATTGTATCACTCTCAGGGATTTTGAAAAAGTATGGGATGATAAAGGAGAAAAAGTCTTTTGTTGTTTCATATATTTCAAGAAAGCATCTGACACAGTTCCTAGAGATAAGTTATGGGGCCTGATGGAAGAACTCAGAATTTCAAAAGAATATAGGGTAGCAGTTTGTCTACTATATGAATACATTAGGGATTATAAAAGAGATTTAGTAGTGACATAGGGGTTAAACAAAGATGTGCATTATCACCCGCTCTATTTTCTCTTTATATTGAAAAATTGGAAAAATGGATTGACAAACCAGGGTGTGATGGAGTCCACATAACTAGTTATGTGATAAAAATCCAATATATAAATGATATTATTTTGACCGCAACATCATCCCAAAGCCTAAAAGATCATCTAAAATCATTCAATTTTTTTTTTCAAAGAGGTCATGATGCAAATCAACACTAGCAAAACTATGATTTTGATTTCTCATGCCGCAAAGAAAAGAAGCAAAGAGCTCCATGTTTGAGGGGAGCCCACTCTAGATAGTCTTAGAGTACAAGTACCTAAGGCTTGATTTCAAAAAAAACTCAGTTGTGAAACATGCATAACAAAAAGAATTCAAGAAGTGTGGAAAGTGTTATAATCTCTTCAAAATAGGTGCAAAGATGTTGATTTGTGGGATTGAAAGACCACCAAGGTCTTGTTTGGGTTACTAGTAGAGCAAGTGGTAATCTACGGATGTGAAGTTTGGGCTGATAGTATGTCGACTCTAAAGTGGAGATAAATTAAGATAATTTATAAATTTTTAATCAAAAGTACCTTCAAGATTAAAGTGTTAGTCCCATATGAGATAATCTTGGCAAAAACATGTATTTTCCAATAGAAGCAAGAACTATGATATGTCTCATAGGCTACATAAAGAAACTAGAGTGTATGAAGGAGGGTATGTGGCCAAAGGCAGTAATAAAATATGAGTTGAACAAAAGAAAGAGGATGTGGAAGAAACAAAAAAATAATAATGAATAGATAAATGGGATATCAACATACATGAATGCCCAATCACCATTCAAGAGATAAAGAACTATGTGAGACCAAAATTAAACTAAACACATAGACAAAGCAAATTAGGAGGAAAAAATCAATGTTATGTATGAGCACACCTGAAAAACCTACATAAGGGAGAAAAATTAAATGGATAATGAAGATGCTCATGGTTCAATTGAGAACTGGATCATACCAACTTCAATGAGGGCATGTAGGTTGAAGATCCCACAATAAAAGTGGAAAGAGAGGATATATTTTTGCACATCAACTATGGTTGAGACATAATGGAAGTATATCATAGAGTGATCTACATATGACAACATTCGAGCTAGACACTTGGACAATCTATAAAGGCGGTCGATGTCTACTATATTTGAAGGAGAAAGCATTGAAAAAATGAGGTTTTCTTACAAAAATTCACAACCAGAAAATGAACCTTCAGAAGCAGAACAATGGCAAACTTTTGAACTAGGGTCTAACTACTCAAATCTTCTTATTTTTGGTGACATATTCAGTCCCTTGAATATGATTTTTTATCGTACGGTCCCATAGACTATTTTGGTCTCTTGGACATTATTAAAGTCTCTATCCATCTATCAAAATTGACAAAATTTAGAGAAAAAATAATACAAGATCAATTTTCTTAACACAAAATAATTTTTTGGTATGTTTAAATTCACCAAAGATTTATTTAGACAAAATTATATTGTGGAGTTTATCATTGACTATATGTATGGATGTAGACACATGAAAATGGTTGCATGTCATTATTTAATGTTATTTTGTAATTAAACAAGTATACATGTTTATGTTAGCTAATTTAGTTAAAATTGGGTAATCTAGGATTTCTTATTGACTTCAACCTTGCTAAAATTTCCCTTTTGTACATCTCCTTGTGTTATAGATAAATATATCTAAGTTAATATGTAAAACAAACACCCATAAACATTTAACTAAGCCTAAATAGATTAAAAATATTAAATTATCCCTAATTAATTAGTTCTACCAAAGAAAAAAGAGATACACAAGGTTTATCAATGTATCTTGAATATATTGAGATAAAGTGAATAACAAATCTCAAAATAAAAAAAAATACAACCCAAAAAAATTGAGAATATTGTGGAGGGATGTCCAAAGTGTTGTGTTCAAAGCGTTTACTCTTTGGACAATTAAGTTTCACTCTCGACAAGAAATAGGTATGTGAAATATGTTTTGATGCTTCATTTGTGAGGCCCTTCATGTGGCTATTACACTCGTATTTGAGAGACTTTTGATTATGTTTTGAGGCATGATATGTTGATATTGTTATATACACCATCTATTTAGGACTGGACTAGTTTTAATTAATTAGTTATTACATATATAGATGTTTATGTTGGATATGTAGCATGGCTCGTATTTCATTTTGGTATCATTGACATATGTTATATTGAATTTTTTTGAGATCAATATAGATATTGGAATGTTGATTTTGATCTTGTATGGATTTTATACCTTGCCCTAGTTTATATGCAAAATTTTGATTAATTAGTTGCTAGGACTTATTGCCATGGATGTGTTTGATGTGTGCAATTATTGTGCAAGTGGAAGGGTATACAAGGGCAGGTATATGAGAGAATAAATCATGTTTCTATCCCACATACACTTCCAATCCTTACATGACTTTGTTTTAACCTTCTAAAATTTGAATATTTGCTTCACTATTTTCGTTGTGTTTCCACTAGCTAGTTTTAGTGTATTTTGTATTTTGGATTCTTTTTGCCTAAAAAAACTTTTACAATTAATCTACCCTATTTGACATTGGTCTAGGTTTGTATTTAGCCTTGAACCCACTCCATGTATGCAAACTAGGATTTGCTTGTAGACCCACTTGTAATTTGGAGTGTTTTTGCAAGTTAACCTCTTCTACAAGTGTTTTTGAGCCTTTGACCTCTACCTTAAGGTTAGGTGGGTTGGTAAGACCTTAGAAGGTATTAGGGATAATAAAGGACCTCATTTATGGGTATTGATAAGAGGAATGCAAAATAAACCATGCAGGTTGTAAGAGTTATGTAAAAAGAGTTAATGCAAGTACATGAAGCCAGGTATGCTTGTAAGAAAATTAAATGGGTTTGTAAGAAAAGATTGTGGTGTTAACCCCTAATGTGCACATAAGAAAAAATAAATTGTGATTTTGGATAAGTATATATTTTTGCACAAGTAGTGCAAATTTTTAGGAAATGAAGCATAATTTGGAGCATGCATAGGCTCAGATGATACCACATAGTAAGTACTATTGCACAAAATAAGTAGATAAGAAATTGTATAACCATATAGGTGTTAAATCAAGACAAATACCATGTGTGAAGATGATCCGAGAAAGGATCTATTTTATAATATAATCTATGATCCATGAAATATTTTGGATCTTCTAAAGATATCTATATGGATCTAGCTCTCATGAATATGTCAATGGAGAAAAATTATAAATGGATCATCGAAACTATCACTAGGACATTTAGTTATGGATTAAGTTTGTATTCAAAGATCAATCTAAAGAATAAACGAGTCTATAAACTATGTTGTATTTTATATATACACAACATAATGTATATGATTGTAAATGATTATGAATGAATGATAATAACATTTATTGCAACAACTTGTGTACTTTGTGTTTGATTAAGCATTAAGTTAGGTTTTAGTTTCTGAGTTAGATGTTTATAGATGTTTTATGTGCATGCATTCTGTTATGCTTAAATTTTATTTATGTGATCTTATAATGGTGTGGTTCATATTTGTCTCTTGTGTGTTTCAGGTGATCTCTTAAATCTAGGTTCACATGATATGCCAATACATTGGAGTGTATAAGTGTTAATATTAAGTTAGATAATTTAGGTAGTTGCATGTCCTACAATAGCATATCATTTTGGTTCCATTTTTGGGACCCTATCTACTTAAGTTATGGATACCAAAGGTGTGTATGGTAGTACACATCATGCAAAAATGTGTGGAAGCATGGTTTGAAAAGAAAGCTTTGGAGTTTGCACGAGATGCACCTAGTTATGGTTACTAGAAACCAAAAGAGTGGTTACATAGGGAGATATATAATGATCTGTATGAAAACATTTTTAGAATATTTAGAACATTATAACACATGGATTTCCATGTATATTCTAGGGAATAGCAAAAATCTTGGATGGAAGAATGCTTGGTCAAAATAATGGGTCAAAAAAATGAAATGGAGCAATAAGGTGTGGGCATGTGCAACTGACATTTGATGGAAGGAAGCTTTGAACACATATGTTTTGGAGTCTTAGTACCTACTTATACTTGCCAAGAAGAGGCATGATTTAACTTCTTGAGAGAAACAAGATGATCATATATTATGCTAATTAGATAGTGTGGATTAAGATGTTACTAGTCGATTGGGTAATCGAGTGTATAAATATAGACAACTAGTTAACTGTGTGCATGGGGTAGGCGATGGTGAGTTAGAGGAAATTTTATGGTTGCATTGGAGATAACTGAAGAAAAGAATATATTTAAAGGAATGGAACTCTCAAATGCTTGACAAATTGATAATGCTAAGAAGCTAGGCAAAAAAAAACATGAAAATGACCCAAAAGAGTCGTGGGGTAAGAATTCATGTCAGGTTCACCAAAATTTATATAGGGTGATTATGAATACAAATATAAATATCCTATAATATAATAAAATGGAGAAGACCGTACGAGATCCAACATAAATACAATTTATAGTGCCACAAAGTGAGACAAGTTGTAAGAAAGAGTTGTTGGTAATACTCATCAAGGATATAATTAGGAAATCTATACAAATAACTATTGAAAAAATACTCAACGAGGTTTGATATGTAAAATGGGCAAGCTAAAGAGAGATATATTCTATTAAGTGGTAACTAAGAAGTATCTAAACTAATATTTGTAACCAAGAGGTATTTAAGCTAGGAATTGTAACCAAGAGGTGTAAACAAAGTAACAAATTATGAAAAGATAACATACACTAACAAAAATATATTAATATAAGCATGGAAGCTAACATACCAATATAAAACATACACACATATGTATATCCTGTTGTCCCCCAAAAATATCACTTATTTTTTTTTGGGACAACATATGAACTATTTTGGTTCAACAGAGCAAAATCCTCTCTCCCCTTTTCAATAATTGTTCTGAGCATTCAAGTTCTTCATTTTTCAAAGCTTTTCCAGAAATCTATGGACTCTACAAGCAGGAATCTATGGACTATGTAGGCTTGAATCTACGGACTCTGTAGGCTTGAATCTATGGACTCTGCAGGCCAAGTTTTACGGGCTTCACTGGTTGATTTCTATGGACTCTGTAGGAAAGAAGCAAGCTCTCAACACTTAGGCGATTTCAAAGTTGGTTCAACCAAAAGAGTTTATCGGCAAGCTTCTAAGCAAGGATCAAACCATTGAACCATTTTGGTTCAACAGGTTCAATGAGTTCAAAGGTTCAACGTCATCGGCAAGAGTTAAGCGCTTCGGCAAAGGTTCAACGGGTTCAATGGTTCAACAGGTTCAATGACCATATGGTTCAATGCGTTTTATTTGAGCGATCAAAAGGACTTAGCCAAATAAAAAGAATGAACCAATTAAACCGTTGAACCTTGAACCAAAAGGTTCAACGAGTTCACAGGTTCAACCAGTGCGATGAAGATCAAAGAGCTTAGAATGAACAATGAAGTGACAGACAAAGGATGAACCAATGAACCAATTGAACCTTGAACCAAAAGAGTTCAAAGTTCAATGGTTGATGGGTTCAAAGGCAGCCTCAGTCAAGGAAAGAAGCAACAAACAAGTGGTTCAATGGATGGTCCAACCAAGGAGTGGGAAAGTGATTGAACCAATAAAGCAATCAAAGAAAGAAAGCGATTGAACCAAGGAGCCGAGAAGGCCACCCGAACTGTTGAAATAGTCAACCAATGACGTCCCCGTGGACGTCAAATTTAAGGTAATAAAATATTCGCTAAGTTTCAAATGTGGTGCGGAACCTAAAAACAAACTCAGTGACCAGCTAAAGAAAGAGCCGATAAAGCTAAGAATATAGCCCTGAGGGCTCAGATTCCAGGAAAAGACAAAACTGGAAAGGGGAAAAGATAGCCCAGGAGCTTAAATTCTAAGAAGAGACAAAGTTGGAAAAGACAAAAGCAGAAAGAGGACAAAGAGGAAAATATCTACGTAGTAGTTATTTCGATAGCTGGAATAGTCTGCAAAGTAGATTTTCTAGTTTGCAAACATTGAGGACGCGGCTTGCTTTTCTTCCATGAAGTAAAGGCAAAATGGATAGCTACGTAGACATTAGAAGGGACAGAGCAGATGATCCAGACTCAGGAGAAGACATATGGGATGAAATGACAAGCCATAGTTAAGACAACCACCCTATTTTCAATGCATTCCTTTGACAAACTTGGAAATGCATTCAAGGCATTGAATGCACAGCATGGCCATTCTATAGAACAAAGCGCCAAGTCTTTCTTGGCTGCTATATATTGTAATCTCTTTTATTATTTTAGGGAGATCTTCCCCTTACCAGAAGCAAAACTCTGCCCAAATTGAAAGGCCTTACTGAGACTTTGAGCTCAGATTGTTGTTCATATTTCTTTGATTGAATGAGAAAGCAAGTTACTTTCAGACTTTGTGCTGTTATAGCTTGTGCTACTTTAGGAGATTTTTCTTATGTCTGTCTTCTGAAAGCATTCTTATTTATTTGATTTAACAAGCAAAACTAGTGGAGGTGATAAGGAAGGTGTCTTGAAGCCAATTATTGTTAAGATCTAGGAGCACAATTGATCACCTTGTATAAGCAACTAAACACGGAATTAAACCAGAAGTAACAAGTAACAAGAAATAAAAAACAACGCAGAATATGAGAGACAATACCCAATTGTATTAATACTCTTTCAGAAGAAAATACAACAAAGAAGATGCCACAATCTTCTTCACACTCCTCTAGGGCTCCCACACCTCTAGGGCGTAAACAATAAATCTCTTCAAGAGTTTTCTCTCTCAATCACGGTCACAACAAACAACTCAAACACAGAGTTGTTGTTCACATCAACCAGTCAGTAACACTACTGCCAGTACCACCGAGTATACACACATACTCAACTGAGTACACAATGCACTCCAAGTAGATCTCCCATGAACTTACAACAACCTGCAAATCAAATTGATCTTACTTACACATGTAGATCTCACCTGATCTTGCTATACCGTAGATCAACCTGGCCTTGCACACCTGTCGACCGAGATCATACACACTGATTCTACAGAACTGACACCAACAACCTTATGGATCTTCTACCATATCTTGCTCTCCCGCAGATCTACCTGATCATACACACTTGGCACTGTGGCACTAGGAGGAGCTAACCTTGCTCTCTTCCCTCTGAAGGAGCTAACCTTGCTCTCTCTATCTAACACACTTTACAATACAGCCCATGAGTTTATTATATAGATCCCATGCCAAATAATAATTAGACATCCAATTACAATAATTAGAAACCGCAGCTCAAGACTAAAATTAGTCCTTAACATGCAAACAACCGGTTTGTTAACAAACTGTTCGTGAAATTGACAGTTCTAAAACTTCACAGGCGATCGATGTCGTTCCCTATCCGTCTGGAGGTGATCGACATTGGCTGACTCATGACTGATGTCGGTTGCTATCTGTCCACCACTGACCGACGTCGGTTGGCCTGTCGATGTCGGTGACTATGACACTCAACAACCTCCATGTTTGCATCTGGGTGAAGCTTTTAGCTCCACAACTATGGTAAGAAAGCAGGTACTCTTTATCTACCTACTTGTATTACTGATTCTCCTTCTGTTGCGAAGACGTGGCTTTGTAGGCTTGGTCACATGAGCAAGAAGGAGATGCATGTTCTTAAGAGGAAGTCAGATGTCTTTGACAAACTTAAGAACTGGAAAGCCTTGGTGTTTATGGAGGAGATGATGGACAAAGATCAGCGGATGGGACTGAATAACTCTGAGCAGGGCAGTTTGGATAGGGTTTTGATTCAAAGTGAGCTCGCGGGTAAAAAGTCATCACTCATAGGAAAACACAGGTACCAACATCGATCAGGGGTAACCACCATCAATCAGGTAGCCACCGACGTCAGTCATGTGCAGACTGAAGAAGTCAGTGGTGTCAGACAGGTGGCGACTGACATCGGTCAGAGAACCGGCATCGATGACCAGGTGGACACTGACGGTGGTCAGGGAATTGGCGTGGGCAGTTAGGTCAGTCGCATGGAATCGACGTCGGTCGGATGCAGACTTGGTGGTGACCGACATTGGTCACTGGAACGGATTTTGGGTGGACAACTAGCTGTCAAAGTGTCTCAAACACCCATGTGGAGGTCTGAAAGGGTTTGTAAACCTCAATTTCATTATTCCTCTTCTTTATACTACTTGTTGCTCACTGATGGTCAAGAATCAGGAAGTTTTGTAGAGGCAATGCAGGTAAGATCCAGGAAATAGTGGGAGCGTGGCATGGATGAGAAATTTGATTCCTTGGTCAAGAACCAAACGGTAGTTTTGGTGGAGTTGCCAGCTGGGTTGAAAGCACTAAAAGACGAATGGATTCCCAGGTTAAAGAATAGAGAGAATGGACAGGTGAGATAGAAAGCCAGGTCATATGGTCTTGAGGTAGCTCCAGGACAGTGGTACAGGTTTGACAGGTGGATAACAAAGCATGGCTTTAGTCAGTGTCATTGTAACCATTGTCTTTTCTTTACCAGGTTGGATGATGATTGCAACATTATCCTGTTACTGTATGTGGTTGATGTGCTTGTTGCAGGTTCACATATGCAGGGATTTTCTAAGCTAAAGGTAAAGGTAGCTCAGAGGTATGCCAAGAAGGATTTAGGAGGAGCAAAATTCTTTGGCATGAGTTTTTCTAGAGACATGGAAGGTCACAGGTTGATTTTGTCTCCAGATGATTGTGTGGATAAGGTAGTGGTGAGGTTCAAGATGCGGGATGCAGAACCAGTTTGCACACCTATGGATGGACAGTTCACAGAACAGGGTCCCAATTCACATGATGAGGTTAAGTACATGTGTACTAGACCTATTGTTGCCCCAATAGCAGGTGTTGTCAGCAAGTTTGTAGCCAATTCGGGAAAGAAGCACTGAAGAGCAATTCAGTGGGTTCTTAGGTATGTGAGAGGGACCAGCAGCAGGTTAACATGCTATGCAGGGTCAGAGACTTCTCTACATGGGTATGTAGATTCGGATGTGGCAGGTTACTTGGATGACATGTGGTGCACCACAGGATGTGTGGTGGTTGGTCTTCAGGATTGATCTTGAAGAGGGATACAAGCCAAGAAACAGATTAGATGATGTACATGTATAGGTACAGGTGCAACTATTTATCTCCAAGTGGGAGAGTCACAGTCACTGACGTCGACAGGCCAATCGACGTCAGTCAGTGGTGGATAGATAGCAACCGACATCGGGTATGATCTCGATCGACAGGTGTGCAAGGCTAGGTTGATCTGCGGTATAGCAAGATCAGGTGAGATCTACATGTGTAAGTAAGATCGATTTGATTTGCAGGTTGTTGCAAGTTCATGGGAGATCTACTTGGAGTGCATTGTGTACTCGGTTGAGTATGTGTGTATACTTGGTGGTACTGGCAGTAGTGTTACTGACTGGTTGAGGTGAACAACAACTCTGTGTTTGAGTTGTTTGTTGTGACCGTGATTGACAGAGAGAACTCTTGAAGAGATTTACTGTTTACGCCCTAGAGGAGTGTGAACAAGATTGTGGCATCTTCTTTGTTGTATTTCCTTTTGGAAGAGTATTAATACAATTGGGTATCGTCTCTCATATTCTGTGCTGTTTTTGATTTCTTGTTACTTGTTACTTCTGATTTAATTTCGTGTTTAGTTGCTTATACAAGGTGATCAATTGTGCTCCTAGATCCTAACAATTACTTTTAGACTTTGTGCTGTCATAGTTGTCTTCAGTGTGTGTGTGTTTTTTTTTCTATTTCTGTGTAAAGGACCTTGGGACAACTTTGTGCCCCCATTGTTGTTCGTATATCACTCTAGGGTAGTCAAGGTGGAGACTTTGTGCTACATCTTAGATTGCTGGTTACTCTATTACCTTGTTACCAGTCACTTGTTACCAGAAAGAGTCCTACTGTTTGCAAGAACAAGCACTGCTGAAAGAAGAGAAGTGCCTTCTGTCGCTTCACCAAGATTTCAACTATCCAGGAAGGGATTTGGCTCTTGGCTGAATGTTACTTTTGAAAGAAGAGAAGTACCTTCACCAATCACCCAAGATTTCTCCTCTGTTTGTTAGCATCATCTCTTAAAAAAGAGAGATGGATGGTTCATCCCACCCCTGTGTCTTACTTTCTGCTTATATATATAGTATATAGCCTTCACATATTTAATAAGGAACCTCCCCTTGATGAGAGGAGAGATTTGTCCCCTTTAGATGTGGTAAACCTGCAACATTGGACGACCAATCTCCCTATGCTGTGGTGATATGAACTATTTTGGTCACCAGTTAGTTGGCCGACAAAATATTCACCCAACATATCCATCAAAGTAAATAAAGAAAAAGTATAGAGATAGGAATACTTAACTTGGGTTGACTTATCGACACATCAATCTCCCCTTAGCTCTATTGGCATTTTGTGAGATATGTTATAAGTGAAACTCAAGATGTAAAGAATACTAGGTGTACCTTACTAGTTCAAATTCTCTCTTTAAGGCCTTCAAAGACCTTGTGCAAATTAGCCTTACACAAGTGTAAGCTCCTAAGCCCTAAATCATCATCTTCTTACTAAGGTGGATTTTCATGTGTGAGTAGAGCACATTAAATGTCTTGCATATGAAAATGATAATCAAGAAGCCTATCTATACATATCCAAACCCTAAAAGTTACCTATCAAACTAACTAACAACATCGACCTGAGCAAAGTAATTTTAAAAATATCAGCAAGTAAAGTATTACATTGAATGGGCTAAAGCAATAGGAAATAGTGATAACAAATATAACATTGCTTCCTCTTGGGCTATGGAGTTGGTTAAGAGGGAAAACACTACATAATTCCTTTAGGTTGAGTTGAAGGTGTCAGGATTAAGTATGTAAACATGAAAAACAAAAGGGACAAGGAAGAGTGGGAATAAACAGAGTTTAGATTAAGTAAATGATGATGAATGAATGCATGGATAATAAATTATCATTAAGGGAATATATCACAAAAGCACCATGAATTGATCCATGCTGATCTTGATGTACTCCTTAGAACATGTATTGAAGGAGATTGATGCGCCAACATGTCCTACTAGAGAAACCTTTAGTAAAGTGAAATATATAAGTGTATATAAAGGTTATCAATTTCATAAATAGGAACCCAAAATAAAATAAAATTGCATGCATGTTGGAAATATCAAATTATCTCCTAATAGTTGTGCAAACAAAAACACTTGGTGCAAGGAAAGATAATCACTAAATTTGCTTTCAATTATGAAGTTTGAGAGCGTTTGCTTTGAATGTGAAGTTGTGTATTTCATTTTTTTTCATCTTGACTTTAATGGTACATTTGTAGAGAAAATATTTTCCAATAACATGCTTGAGAATACAATAAAAATAATAAAATTTACATCTTAATTTTCAAAATGAAATAATTTTAAGGAAAATGATTTAAACTAAATTGAAATATATTTCGAAGTAAATGATGTTAGAAACTATATTTATAATATTGAAAAAGAAGATGAAAAATAAAAATATTTCATTCTATTTAAATAATAATAATTTAATAAAAAGATAAAAAATTTATTAAAAAAAACCTAACAAACAAACTATTTCTATTTATTATCATGTAATATATATATTTTTAATTTCTTTCATCAAATCTCAAAACTATTTCTATTTATTAACATGTAATGTTTTCTATCTATATTTAAATAATTTCTTTCATGAAGTCTCAATATTGCTTTGCTCTTTGTATGTTTCCTCACTTGGAGTGATAGTCTTTTTGTTTTTGCTTCTCCATAAAATATTGATCCTTACCTGACAAAGGCTTATAAATTTGAGAAATCAAAGTTTTTTTATTACATTGAGCAACCTTAGCATCCTGGAATTTTTTTGAGATAAATTTTGTCACGTGCTCTAGAGGTGACTTGAAGTTGATCCTCCACATGATCCATTTTCTCTTAGTGAACATGAACTTGAAGTTGAAACAGTCCAAAGATATTTTTATGGATAAATAAATGGAACTTCTAATGTATATAAATTGAAATTTGATTTGCAACGTTTAGATGCAACCGATGGCTTTTCATTATAAACATATAATGAGGATTTTAAATTTATTCGGTTTAGTCTTAAGTTTTGATGAATATTCATTTTCTCAAATTTGTTTGTGATTTAAATTCGATTTCTTTTTATGATATGGAATTTTTATATTTATTAAGAATTGATTTTTAGTAAAAATTTTTGTGAGCCAAGTTTTATTGTTTATAAATTAATCACTTTTTAGTATTAATTTAATTTTAGAAAATATACATTATATATATAAGAAAGGGGAAAAGATAAAAGTACAAAACTCCTTCATAAAAAAATTACATGTTGGACTATTAGTCTTAAGAATATTATTGCAGTGTTGATAAAAATTACTATATGTGATGTAGGAGAACATCCCAAAATATTATATGTACTTATAGTTATAAGAGATATGTTGATAGCTTGATAAGGTGTTAATAAAAGTTAATATTGATTTTTTTAATAAATAAATTTTTATTTTAATAATAATTTTATATGTTAATTGGGTTTAAGGATTTGATGTATTGGTGAGGTATAAGTAGTTTGTATTCATCAACCTAAGTTCTATTTTTATTGAATTTATGAGAGTACCTTCAATAAAGTGGCCATGAAGACAATTTGAGTTGGGGTCGTACTTCTCAATATAGACCAAACGAAACACGGTGTGTCATGCTCCACCCTATGATATAAAGATTTGTAGGACATCGTCCTTATTCTCTCATTGTGTTCCTTCACGCATGTGTGAGTGTTGAAGAGTCTACGTTGTATCCTAACTATGACATAGCAAAAAGACTAGTTCATATTAATATTGTGATTACAGTCACATGATTAATTTCTATTGACTTATTTTGTGTTTTACCACGGATTGCATGTTGACTTATGATTAGAATATATCTATTAATAGTAGGTATCTTTTTCATAGTACTTTTAATTATCTTCTATCTCTACTCAATCAATGTGGTGATTGATAAACGAAGGGTGTATATCTAAAATGATTATTCTTTGTTTATTTCACACTTATCCTTGTTGAATTTATGATCTTCTACATAAAAATATTATAATTGATAAGAGACATTATATTAATTATCGATAATATGTTCGCTTACACTTACCAATCAAAATATTATTACAAATTGAAGATTGTCCTACTAATATTATATGCTTAGTTGTATACTTAGCATTCATTATGACTAAGAGACTGAGAGATTATCATATATTTGAGACCACCTTTAAAAAAATAAGATTTAAGAAATCATAGGGAAATTATGCTTTCAAAACTGGGAGATCTAGTATGAGGTGTGATTATGCTTTATTTTAAGAATCCCAAACAATGATGTTGAAGGCTTAAGGAATGGGTTAATGATAATTCTTTTCTCCCTAATTTATTTAGGGATAGGTGTAATAAATATTCTCCAAAGATTTATCTACATAAAATAATACATATAATAACTTACTCTACACATGTTTTAAGGTAGTGATATATAACATTATGATTAGACTTGGGTAATATATTGAGTTATTAACTATTCGGGTGGGTGGTAATCATTATATTCTTTGTGATGGTTATATTATTTTGGTTTTCTTGAAGTAAATTTAAGAGGGCCCAATCTAAGGAACACCCTTTGGAGTTAATGAAAAGGAAGTAGGCTCGGGGAAAAGTGCAACCCCATTTTACGTGGAAGATATAAAATATTCATTTTCCTTTGGAGATTGTTTTGGGCATATTTTGAGAAGTTAAATTTAATGGGCAGAGTCAAAATTAATGTTAAAAATAAATTTTCAATACCCCTGAGACAACGAAGCGAAGTAGAGAATATTGAAAAACAATTGAAATTTTTGAATTGCCTTGCATTGAAAGACTAACCCTATAGTGCATCATTGATCATTTGTTTAAAAAAAAATATAATAAAATAAATAAATTAAAAAAACAAAGAATTAAGATGAGAAATGAAGGAGAAAAAATATTTCCTTAGTTTCCATTTAATGTTTTTGGAAAAGGCAAAATTTGTGCCAGTAAAGGCAAGGGCAAATATAGTTTTTAACATGATTAGTTGGGTGCTCTACAATTAATTTAAAAATGTGCCAATTGAATAATTATTTATTCCCCCTCACTGAGGAGGAGTGAAAAAAATGGATAGAGGTGGGGCATTCCAGAGATGCGTTGCAGGAGTAATATGTGGAATCAAGAGTGGGCACAACAACAGAGTAAAAGGAAATAAAATAGAAGCGCTGATCACCCTATCAGTTATGTTATCTTTTGAGAATTTTCATTGATGTGCAGAAGGTGGAATAATTTACTCTGATATTCCCTAGAGTAAATTATTGATCTATTCATGGATAAAAATATGGCATTTTCTCTTAGAATTGTGCAATTAGTTATCAAAATTTAAATCCTAGTAATGTAAATTGTGTTCTATTTAAATTTTGGCTTAGGATGCATAACTTACACATCCAAGCCTTGATACTGCTAATGCAACTAAAATTCTGTATTAAATCTTCCATTTTTAATACCTGCTCTTAGTTTTGAACAAAATATCTTATAAGTATGTGTTAGGTTGTGGAGCTAAAAGCTTCACAGGTATGCAAATGGAGGAGGTTGCTGAGTGTTACAGTAACTGACGTCGGTCAGGCCAACCGATGTTGGTCATATTCAGTGTACATAGTAACCGACATCGGTTATAGTCGATCGGCGTCGGTCAGACAGGAACCGACGTCGGTCACCTGTGTGTTTCCAGAACTGGTCTAATTTTAGACGGACAGTCAGTTTGCATGTAAAGACTAATTTTAATCTTGAGTCTGCATTTCTAATTATTGTAATTGGGAAGTCTAATTATTATTTGTATGGGATCTATTTAAGAGACCCATGGGGCTATATTGTAATTATCTAAGAAAGCAAGTAAGCAATGTCAATTAGATCTGCAAGGTGCAAGATCAAGGAGATCAGTTGAAGCTAGGGAATAACAACTCGATTATTAAGTTGATTGTAATTGTGAGAGAGAGAACTCTTGAGAGAAATACTGTACACCCAAGAGGTGTGGAAGAGTGAGATTTATTCATTGTATTCTGGAAGAGTTTAATACAAGATTGTATTGTTTCTCATATTCTTTGCTATTTCTAAATTCTAGTTACTTATTACTTCTGGTTTAATTCTGTGTTTAGTTGCTTATACAAAGGTAATCAATTGTACTCTTAGGAGTGGATCCTAACAGTTGGTATCAGAGCTAGGTTCACTAACAAGTGGTAGAGTGGGTTAGTGTTTGTTGATTACAGGTTCACTCACAGGGGTTTTTGTTTGAGTGGGAGTAAAGCAATGGCAGAAGAAAGTATGCTAAGAATGTAGAAATTCAATGGCAAAAATTATCAATTATGGAGGATGCAGATAGAGGATTATTTGTATCAGAAAGATCTGTACTTACCGTTGGGTGGGGTTTCATGTAAGCCCACATGTATGCAAGATGAAGAATGGAAGGTTCTTGACAGAAAGGCTCTAGGAGCTATAAGGCTGACCTTGGCAGCTTCTGTGGTTTCCAACTTATCTCAGGCAAGGACAATGGTAGAGTTAATGGAATCTTTGGCAAATTTATATGAAAAACCCTCAGCTTTGAATAAGGTATTTCTTATGAAGCAATTATTTAATTTGCAAATGCTGGAAGGTGGATCGGTATATAGTCATCTTAGTGATTTCCATGGTTTGGTAAACCAGTTAAATTTAGTCAAAATAGTTTTTGATGATGAAATTAAGGCTATCTTAATCTTATGCTCTTTACCTGAAAGTTGAGATAGCTTGGTAATGGTAGTAAGTAATATTGCGTCTGCTTCAAATATCTTGAAAATTGATGATGTTGTTATTGTAATCTTGAATGAAAAAATTCGCAGGAAAAGCACAGGGGAAACATTAGGTAATGCTTTAAGTGTTGAAAGCAGGGGAAAGCAAGGAGAGAAGGTCGAGCAAGGAAAATCAAGGTCAAAGATAGGCAGTGGATCCAAATCCAGGTATGGCAGTATAACCTGCTGGAATTGTGGAAAGAAAGGACATGCAAAGAAAGATTGTTGGTTGAAAGAAGATCATCATGAAGAAGCAGATGTTGCAGGTATTGTTTCACATGATGCTCTTATAGTTTCTTTGGATAGTTAGGTAGAATCATGGGTTTTAGATTTCTGGTGCTTCTTTTCAGGCAACCCCAAATTAGAGAATTTTTTCATGATTATGACCATGGAGACTTTGGAAAAGTTTATTTAGGGGATGGTAAGCCTTGTCCAATTGTTGGCAAAGGGAAAGTGCAGCTGAAATTGTAGACTGGAAACATATGGGTGTTGAAGGATGTCATGCATGTTCCCATCCTGAAGAGTCTAATTTTTGCAAAAAATTTGGGTGTTGAGGGTTATACAGTAACTCTCATAGCGAAATCTTGGAAAATTTATAAGGGTGCACTTGTATTGCAAGAGGTAAGAAAGTAGGTACACTTTATCTATTTACTTGTATTACTGATTCTCCTTCTGTTTTATCTACTTCAGATGTAGATGCAAAGATGTGGCTCTATAGGCTTGGTCACATGAGTAAGAAAGGAATGCATGTTCTTAAGTCAAATGTTGAGAACTGAAAAGCCTTGGTTTTCAAAGAGAAGATGATGGATAGAGATCAATTCAAGGGGTTGAATAATTCTGAGCAGAGCAATGTTGATTTAGACAAAGTTATGATCCAAAATGAGCTCACGAGTAAAAATCACCACAGGAAAACACAGAGACCGACGTCGATCTGGAAACCGACGTCGGTGATCAGGCAGGAATTGATGTCAGTCTGATGGAGACCAAAGTCAGTGATGTCAGGCAGGTGGACACCGACGTCGATCAGGGAATTGACGTCGGTGATCAGGTGGAAATCGACGTCGATCAGGTAAGAATCAATGTCGATCAGGTCGATCGCATGGAACTGACGTAAATCAGATGCAGGCTGAGAGATAACTGGGATAGGTCACTGTTAGAATAAAATTTGGGCAGATAGCAAGCTGTCAAGGAGTCTCAAACACCCATGGGGAGGACTGAAAGGGTAAGTAAGCCTCAAATTTGTTATTCTCCTTCTTTATACTACTTGTTGCTCACTGATGGTGAAAAACTAGGAAGTTTTGAAGAAGCAATGCAGGTAGAATCCAAGAAACAGTGGGAGCATGGCATGAATGAGGAAATTGATTCCTTGGTAGAGAACCAAATGATAGATTTGGTTGAGTTGCCAGCCAAAAAGAAAGCACTGAAAGACGAATGGATTCATAGGTTAAAAAAAGGAGAGAATGGACAGGTGAGATAGAAGGCCAGGTTATATGGTCTTGAGCAAGCTCCAGGACAGTGGTATAGGTTTGACAGGTTTATGACAAAGCATGGCTTTAGTTAATGTCAATGTAATCACTGTGTTTATTTTACCAGGTTGGATAATGGTCGCTACATTATCCTGTTATTGTATGTTGTGTATATGCTTGTTGTAGGGTCACACATGCAGGGATTTGCTGAGCTAAAGGTAAAAGTAGCTCAGACATGTGCCAGGAAGGATTCAGGAGTAGAAATCCTTGGCATGAGTATTTCTAGAGACAGAGAAAATCACAGGTTGATTTTGTCTCCAGAGGATTATGTGAATAAGGTAGTGGAAAGGTTCAATTTGCAGGATGCAAAACTGATTAGCACACCTATGGTTGGACATTTCAAGCTGAGCTATGAAACAGAGTCCTAAATCACATAATGAGGTTGAGTACATGGTATGTACTAGACCTAATATTGCCCAAGCAGTGGGAGTTGTCAGCAAGTTTATGGCTAATCCAGGAAAGGAGCACTGGAAAACAGTTCAGTGGATTCTCAGATATCTGAGAGGGACTAGCAGCAGGTATTTATGTTATGCACGGTCAAGCACTTCTCTACATGGGTATGTAGATTCGGATATGGCAAGTGATTTGGATGACAGGAGAAGCACCACAAGATATGTGTTCACTATGGTGGTTGGTCTTCAAGACTGAACTTGAAGATGGGATACAAGCCAGAAACAAAATTAGAGGATGTATAGGTACAGGTACAAGTGTAGCTGTTTATCTCCAAGTGGGAGATTTTTTAGGTTGTGGAGCTAAAAGCTTCACATGTATGCAAATGGAGGAGGTTATTGAGTGTTACAGTAATCGATGTCAGTCAGGCCAATCGACGTCGATCACATTCAGTGTACACAGTAATCGACATCGATTATAGTTGGCCGGCATCGGTCAAACAGGAACCGACGTCGGCCACCTATGTGTTTCTAGAACTGGTCTAATTTTAGACGGACAGTCAGTTTGCATGTAAAGACTAATTTTAGTCTTGAGTCTGTGTTTCTAATTATTGTAATTGGGAAGTCTAATTATTGTTTGTATGGGATCTATTTAAGAGACCCATGGGGCTGTATTGTAATTATCTAAGAAAGCAAGCAAGGTCAATTAGATCTACAAGGTGCAAGATCAAGGAGATCAGCTGAAGCTAGGGAATTACAACTCGGTTATTGAGTTGATTGTAATTGAGAGAGAGAGAACTCTTGAGAGAAATACTGTACACCCAAGAGGTGTGGAAGAGTGAGATTTATTCATTGTATTCTGGAAGAGTTTAATACAAGATTGTATTGTTTCTCATATTCTTTGCTATTTATAAATTCTAGTTACTTATTACTTCTGGTTTAATTCCGTGTTTAGTTGCTTATACAAAGGTAATCAATTGTACTCTTAGGAGTGGATCCTAACAGTATGTGTTTCGAGCCTCACTCTAGAAATTTATTAAAAAAAACAAATTAATTAATTATTTTCCGTCTGGGCTACGTTGATGCATTAAGTGATATTGGTAAGGCGTTAGGTTGCTAGATTAGTTATAGATTGTTTTTGATAAGGCCAACCACTACATCATTTAACCCTTGAAGGAGTTCTATGGTTTTCTCTGAGGCATTTAATTTAACAATATGAAGTAAATGGGGAAGGCCAGGGTAGGCGGCGTAGTCAAGCATAGCCCATACGTGCTTTACTGTAACAACAATTTATCCCAAACAAAATTTGTTTTCTTGTTAGGATTTCGGTTTGATGTTTATCGTACCTTTCCACCTTTAATTTCAATCAAATTTCCAACCTAGTTGTGCGGCATGCAAATTGCACCCCACTGTCAGCGTTCTCCAGCCATGCATATAAGACTGCCTGAGGAACTGATAGGCATGACAACAAGATAAATAAAAAATAAAATAAAATATTGAAACTTTTTAATAATGTACATCTCTAAGCAATGACTATTCCCAAGCTTTCTTCAATATTTGGTTATAGAGGATGTTTTTTTTTGAGAACTTTCATGTTCCATTTAACCTTATAAGAAGGCTTGTGTTGAGTTTCAAGATTTAGTTGATGATAGTTATCCTCCCACCCAAAGAGGGATGATGTCCTTCTGCACTAAATTATTTTTATAATGGTTTAGTAGATTCATGTTTATCATTGTGTCATCAAGACTCTAGATTATCTCAAAATAATAGAATTGGAGGAATGTGTTGTGGGGTGTGGTAATAGTTTTACTGATTATATAATCCTTTTTTATATATTCATATGCAGAGAGAAATAGTTTACTATGTGGCATCTTATAGAAAGGCATTTATTATATGACCATTATTTGGTATACTATAGATTGGGTTTAATCCATTACTCCCATTTATATATTCCAAATAGATGTTGATCTCATAATAAAATTCTGACATATATTTGATTGTTGTAAACTTATAAAATTTTGGGGTTGGAAGAGAAAAGATATTTGGGTCATATATTTCCTTTCAATTTTATTTTTACAAGACAATTGCTTATAAATTGATAGTACCTTCCATTATTTTATTTTATACAACTAAATTTGCTAAGTTGTGTAATTATTGGCTAAGGAAGCAATCAATTGTTTTAAACTATTTTCTTCTTATAGAGAACATTGCCAAAATTATGTTGAGAAAATTTGTGTTTGACTACAATGTAAGGCAAGGTTAAACGAGGTGAATCAGATCCAAGGATTAGTACTAAAATTGATGTTCTCTTCTATTTTTGAAATTTTAAATGTAAAATGATCTTTTCTTTATCTCTTAAGGATATGTAAGCCCTTTTCTCTTGTTCCTGATAAAATTACACTAAGGATGAAAAGTGCTCTTTCATTACTAAGTTATCCTCCTTGTTGAATATCATGTATCTTTGTTGATCATATTCAACCTTAAATGTATAAAGGAAATAGTGTTCATTGTGTTGATAGGGTGTCACAATGTATGGGCCTACCATAGGAATGCAAAATAACTTAATAGGTTATGAAAATAATCACTCAATAATTCAGTGATATTAAACTACCTTCCTTAATTAATAATCATTTGGGCCCTTGCATTTTGTAATGAAAGTATTAGATCCCTTAAATCATATTGCATTATTCTCTTGTTAAAGCTAATTACTAAAAGGATCTTCTTATCTTATGTTGATTTCTCATGACAATTCCCTTCCTGCTTATAATTTCTTAAGCAATTTATAATTGTTCCTTGAGTAATGCATCACAAATCTCATTATATCCATCTCTAAAAGATGGATAGGCTACTTAATAAATTCTAAGTGAATTAAATTAACAAGTTTTAACTAAATAGCCTTAGCAATCTACAATATTAGTCTTTTTAGCAGTGATCTAGTGTATATATAAGCACCTTAACTTCAACTTAGCATAACATTAAATCATGTGAAGAACACTTATAAAACCACTTTCATTAAATTGAGTAATTCATGATAAATTTAATCCTAGGTGGAGGCTATGCTCACTTGTTATCACTTTTCAACTACGAGCTCTCGTATAGACCATTGGGTGGCTTAAGATTGTAATTGGGTTAATTAATGAATTAAGAAAGTTATGTTAGAACTTTTACCATACTTGATCAAGTTATAACATTTCATCTTCCTTGTAATTGTCTCCATCTTAGAGATAACAAATGATATAAGGTTAAATAAATTAATATTCTTCTTAACAAATAAGAAAGGCATATATTATGATAAGCTTAAAAGTGGTAATAAATAAAGAATAAGCAATGAATTAGACAATTATGGCTTGAGTATTAGTATATATAGGTGGAACCTACTATTCATTTAAGGATGATGAAATGCTTAAGATTTCACTGCCAAGATTAATATCCCTATGTTATTCTAAGAAGATTTATCTCTCTTAAAACTATTGTGGTAACAACATCATTACAATACTCTGAATAAGAGTTTAAGACTCCCCAATGTGTGATGATTGTCTCGTGGGAAAAAAAAGGAAACTCTTCTTTTCTTGGGATTGCCAACCTTGTTATCCTCTCATATTATGAGGACTAAGGGAAGTTGTATTTCTAGAGAGAAGTGCTTGTTTAATCTTCTCTCACATAAGGAGATGTAGAGTTATGATTGTGTACAAAATTCTTGAGCTAGGTTACATCGATAATAAGAACATTAGCTAGAACATAAACTTAAATTTTGATGATTGATCTAATGATAATAATTTTATTGGGAGAATAAATATTACAAGGCTAGAGGATTTATATCCTACCTTATGGTGGATCTTAGATAATAGGGTCCTTTCACTCATAGGAATGTTATCTTCCCTCCTGTTTGAGACCATATATCTATATAATGGATCGTATTTTTTTTTAAGATTGGGACTTTTGTGTATCCCCATCCATATGATGAATAAGAATGATATTTATTACTACCAATGCTAGTTATCACCTCAAAAATTCACTCAATGGAGATGTTGAAATGATACCTTAACCTTTCAAATATACCTTTGGAAATGACATTAAAACATTGGGACAAATGACCTTGAATACATTCAAGGATAGTGAGTATTGATATAGAGTGTTGTTTCTGAGTTAAGCAATAAAATATGTTGAATTCTTCTTACATGATGATTAAAAATAAATAAAAAGTTGGTTGTATTTTTTTAGGTGTATTACTGGAGGGTTTTACACACATCGGGGCACTTCAGATAAAGATCACTTTACAAACATTATGGACCTAAGCCCACAGATATGTCCCATTTTGAGAAGGTGCTCCCCCATCACTCTGGTTTGAAGCTTCAATATATTAAAAACATTACCCAACATTTTGCCAATGAGATGTGGGTGAGTTGGTTAAGTGGGTTGGTTGTTTCAAGCCCCACCTAGGTTCAAATCTTAGGTAAGGCATATGAGGCTGGTTGTGGCCATTAGTTGTATGCTCGAGGATATTAATGGCCATTGATTATTCTCAAGGCTGGGGGTGGCTATTGTTGGTAATAGTTGGTATACATCTAGTAATATCGGGTATACATATCATATTCAAATGGTTAATAAATCATATGGGGATCTAGACCCTCGATTATGTCCCAAACCCATCCACACTCCAATCAAAATTTGTTATCTAGCAAAAAATAAATAAATTATATGTTAATTAATTTAATATGTCAATTTTAATAAATTATATTTTGATTACTTGATAAAAGGGATAGAAGAATTAACAGAAGCAATTGGTATATTAGATGAACCCTTCCTCAAGACATAATTATAAAACTAAAACTTGATAGTGCTATAATTTAGGAAATCCTATATTTTCAAAATGACAAAGGTACACCCAAAATCAAAAATTTTGCTAAAGTGAAAGCTTTTTGGAGAGGTTTAAAAATCACCCTAAACAAAAAATGAATTAACCTAGATATTGAAGGAGATTTACGAGTGGTATTAGAGGCTTTGAAGAAGGGAAACACCAGTAGCTAGAAACCCTCTAATGTAATTTAATATTGTAAAACCCTCCTTAAATTTTTTAATAATTATGCTTTCATTCATCTGACATGAGAGCAATCAAATTGGAGACTATCTTGCCAATGTTGGCGTGGGTCTCAACTCACAATGGAATTCCTTTAAAATCGTGAC
This sequence comes from Torreya grandis, assembly GCA_037957365.1. Taxonomy (NCBI): domain Eukaryota; kingdom Viridiplantae; phylum Streptophyta; class Pinopsida; order Cupressales; family Taxaceae; genus Torreya; species Torreya grandis. Next base: position 28,759 of record JARHVA010000686.1, on the reverse strand, counting down.
CCCTCCTCTCCTAAGGGGTAGGATTAGAATCTTAGTTGATATGGATATACACCCCTCAAATGTACATCATGATGTTAATTTTAATTTGGCATAGGGAGATGGAAATTTGTAATATAATATTCATGCCAAGATCCTCACAAAGATTGGTGTTTACATTGATTAGGAAGATGTTGGTGACATGTGTGGGGAACCTCAAGACTCATCAATCATCTCCTCTATTGCCATTCTTGGTAAGCAACACTATAACATGTACATGTATGCATTGAACTTAATCACTAGGTCAAAACATGTATGCATCCCTAATTTGAATAACACATATAGATCCCTAATTTGAATAATGCATGTGTTCTTAATTTGAATAATGCATATGAAATATAACATGTATGTTTTATGCATTGTCTAGATATTTTCTTATGTGCAATTCTAAACAGGATGTCCAAGTCTAATTTACATTTAATGTATTACATTTTATTTCTTATACTTTAAATTTATTTTATTATATATAATAATATAGGGCGACTCTACACATTCTGTAATTAGTCTCAAAATTCTAGGAGTTAGCATTTAGGAGAATTTTTTTCAAAGTCCAATTTGGTTACTAGTTAATCATTTCAGGATTGATTATAAGGTTTTCGGTGTATAAATTTTACACTTGGTGTATGTTTTGGGATAACTAATGGTCATTTTGTAGGTTTTGGGCCTTATAAAATAATTTATGACCTTCTAATTTTAATAAATAATGGCTAATTATGGTCAACTGGATGTTTCCATCTCAAAATTGACCAATTTTAAACTAACAAGGATTAATTATGACCAATTAAATTCAATAAAAGTTGTAATTATCCCTAAATCAGCTAATCGTGTACTACCAAGGGCTACTTGTAATAAATTACGACCAACAAAGGTAAATAAAAGGTACAATTGGGTTCAATTAGTTTCAAATACACCAAATTTCAGATTAAGCATGGATAATTTCAATAAATAATGACCAATCAAAATTGATTGGGTGAGATTTTCCCAAATAGTGTAACTTTTGTACTAATGAAGGATAACTTTGGCCAATAAGGACACATCAAGGTCAATTAAGAGTGTGATTCCCCTAAATTGACCATTTGTATACTAAACAAGCTTTGTTATGACTAGTAATGATCGTTACAGTCGATAAGGTGTAATTAGGCCCAAATCGACCAAATCTTGTACTAACAAGGGCTAATTATGACTAATAATGAATATCTAAGGTTAATGAAGAGTGTGATTATCCAAAAATCAACTAAATTTTTCACTAATAATGGATAATTATGACCAAAAAAATTTAATTAGATATAATTATAAATAAAATGAAGGCTTATTTTGGGTTATCTGCAGACATTGACCCTTATTTGTCATTATTGGTGTTCTTAGGTTGTTGTTTAACTAGATTTGATAAACCAAGGCCATAATTAGAATAAATTAGAGAAATAAAGTGTAATTTGAGACTATTTTCACATAATTAACCCTTTTTGTCATTTTTGAATGTTCATGGGTCATTATTAGATCAAATTTTACAAGCCTTAGCCCTAATTAGGTGTGATCAATGAAATGAAGGTCAATTTTGTGCAATGTATGAACCATTTATCCTTCATTTTTATTTTTTGTGTTTGTAGATAATTATTATAATGTATTGACAAACTAAGTCCCTAATCAAGAGAGATAAAAATAATGAAGGCTAATAATTGATAGACAAGGGCCAAATAAGAAATTGTTATTTTGTGTTCACATGTCATTATTAGACTAAATTAGAAAAACTAATCACTCAATTTGGTGAGGGCTACACACATATTTCATCCCAATTTAACATAATTACATGTTCATATCCCTAAATTGGCATATATTGCCTTGATTATATGTGATAGGGCCCGTGTTTAGTCGCATTACATCTAAAAAGAAAAGAACACATAAAAATTACACAATGTGATCTAAAACATGCCAATAACACTAAGTTGACCTTCATTACCTTGATTACAAGTGATAGGAACCTTGTTTAGTATAATTCACTCTACATAGGAAATGTAAAAACATAAAAATGACACATGGTGATCTAATGTGTGATTGTAGCCCTAAATCAAACTTTTTTTCCTTGATTACATGTGATAGGGGCATCGTTTAGTATAATTCACTCAAAAAAATAATCATAAATACATAAAAGAAACACATGAATTTCTAATGTGTGCTCATAGCCCTAAATTAGCCTTTGGTGCCTCATTTGCATGTGATATGGATCTTCTCACTCTACAAAGGAAAAAATAACAACAAAAAATGACAGATTGTGGTCTAATGTGTGTTTGTAGCCCTACTTACACCTCTCTTACTTAAATTACATGTGATGGGCCCTGTTTAGTCAAATTCACTCTAAAATGGAAACACGAACATCGAAAACGAGACTATTGTCTAATGTGTGCATGTATCCCTAAAGCAACCTTTGTTTCCATTACAGGTACATGGGCCTTGTTTAGTTGAATTCACACTATAAATGAAATATAAACACACACATAAACATCCATGATGGTCTAATGTTTCCCCAAAGACCTAAATGGACCTTTGTTTCCTTGATTGCACATGATATGGGCCCCATTTAGTCAAATCCTTTTTACAAAGGAAACATAAACACACGAAAATGCCACATGGGCATGTAATGTGTGCACTTGGCCCTAAATCGACATTTGTTGCTTTAATTTCAAATGATAGGGGTCCCATTTAGTCTAATTTTCTCTACAAATGAAATAATTACACACTAAAGTGGCATATTATAGTCTGATGTGTGTTAGTATCCCTAAATAGACCTTAGATACCTTGATTGCATGTGATAAGGGCCATGTTGATAAAACTAGCATAATTTTAATGCCACATTATAAATGAGAAGGGTCATGAAAAAATCATAACGAACATATCCATCCTCACAATAATACTTAGATGAGAGAAAGAGATTCACCATTAAAAATTAATTATATTACCTAAATAAAATATACAATGTATATGTGTAACCAGTAATGGTTACACCATAACATAACTCTCTAATACTACATGTCCACAAGCCCTCAAGATGACTCTCAACTCCATTCCTTTCCACAAGGACACAAAGGGTCCTTATATAGGAAAATTAAAAGGTGAGTGAAATATTTTTATTGGTGGAGTGAAAGGTGGGATCATTCCTCAAGTTACACCTAACCCTTATCACATGTGTGAGGACACATACCAACATTAAATGTGCCTTAAATAAAATTTTTGGACGTATTAAATCATAGCTTGGTAACAACATTAGCTAAGGTGGACTTCGCAACTAGTGTGAACATGACACACACCAACACTATTCACTTTAATTCACTCTAAAAAGGAATCATTATCACACAAAAATGACATATTATGATATCATGTGTCCCTATATTCATAAATAAACCTTTATTTCCCAAACTGCATGTGTTGAATTCATTCTAAAAAGGAAAATTGAACACACATGAATGACATATTGTGGTCTATTTTTTGCTTGTAGTCATAAATTTACTTTTGTTTCCTTGATTACGAGTGATAGGGGCATTGTTTAGTCAAATTCACTCTACAAAGGAAACGTAAAAACATAAAAATGACACATGGTGGTCTATTTTCGACCCCTTGCCCTAACTTGACATGAGTTTCATTGATTCCATGTAATAAGGGTACCATTTAGTCAAATTTTCTCTACAAATGAAATACAAGTAGAACAAAATACCCTGTGGTGATCTAAGGTTTACTTGTAGCCACAAATTAACTTTTGTTACCTCGGTTGCATGTGATAGGGTACCTATTGAGTCAAATTCACTCTACAAAGGAATGAAGAACATAATGTTGGATGGTGGAGCCTTATCTTATTACAATGCCCATTTCTAGATAGGGGGGTGTGGGGGGGAAATGCCCCCCACTAAGGTCACCATGGGGGTCCAGGGGAAAGCGTCGCCGAAGCAAAATTTTGTTTTAAATTCATTGTAAAATATTGTAATTTCATGGTAAATCTAGACTGTTCACTATTAGGTCAAAGATCTAACGGTACAAATTATGTTGGTGCATTTTTGCCCTAATATATAACCCTCCTTTGAAATGAGGTCATTGTAATCACATAAGCACACTGTATGTATTGCAAAAATTTCCCTTCATTTGTTGGACTAAATAAGATAAGAACTGGTTATTTCTGTGTGGACGTAGTCCATATTGGGTGAACCATGTTAAATCTATGTCTTTATTGTGTTGTGTTTTTTGCATTTTATTTTTATCTTTATTTCATTAATATTACTCTGCATTCTATATTCCTAACACATAAAAAATGACATGTATTATGGTCTTATGTGTGCATATATACATAAATTAACCTCAAATATACCTCGATTACATGTGATAGGGCCTCCATTTAGTCAAATCCACTTTAAAAAAGAAACAATGACACACAAAAATCAATATATTTTGGTCTAATGTGTGTTTTTAGTAATAGGAGCCCTATTTAGTTGAATTCACTATAAAAATGAAACATGAACACACAAATGACATGTTATGGTTTGATGTGTGCCCCTGGCCCTAAATTGACCATTGTTTCCTCAATTTTAAGTGATAAAATCCATGTTTTATCAAAGTCACTATAAAATGTGAAGCAAGAACACACAAAAACAAGACATTGTGGTCTAATGTATACCCCTACCCTTAAATCAACCTATATTACCTTGATTTCAAGTGATATAGACCTTGTTTATTTAAATTTGATCTTAAAAAAAATGTAAAAACATAAAATTGACACATGGTGGTGTAATGTGTGCCCATAGCCATAAATCAACCTCACTTGCCTTAATTTCAAAGTGATAGGGCCCCCATTTAGTTGAACTCATTTTATAAAGAAAAGAAAAAACACAAAAAGGCATACATTATTATCTAATGTGTGCTTGTATCGCTAAATTGACCTTGATTGCCTCAACTTCATGTAATAAGGGGCTCATTTAGTATAATTAACTCTAAAATGGAAACATAAACACAAAAATAGACATGTTGGGATCTAATGTGTGCCAATAGCTATAAATCGACATTGTTTGCCTTAATTCAATGTAATAAGGCCTTGTTTAGTCAAATTCACTCTAAAATGGAAAATAATGATAAATAGAAAGGACACGTTGTGGTCTAATATGTGCACAGAGCCTTAAATCAACCACCATTACCTCAATTTCAAGTAAAAAGGACCATGTTTATTCAAATTCTCTCTACATACTATACATAAACACATAAAAAACATTTTTGATGGTTGAATGTGTCCATGTAGCCATAAATTGACCTTGATTACCTCAATTGCATGCAATAGGGGCCTCGTTTAGTCAAAATCACTCTAAAAAGGAAACGTGAGCACAAAAAATTGACACATGGTGGTGCAATGTGTGCACATAGCTAGAAATCAATGTATGTTTCTTTGATTCCTGATGATATGGGCCCCGTTGATTTGAATTCATTCTAAAGAGGAAATAAAAACACACAAATGACACATATTATGTTCTAATGTGTGCTTGTAACCCTAAATTAACCTTGATTGCCTCAATTATGTGTGATATATAAATTATTTAGTTGAATTCACTCTATAAAGTACACATGAGCACATAAAAAATAAATATTATAGTCTAATGTATTCTTATAGGCCTAAATTGACATTAGTTGCCTCAATTATAAGTGATAAGGGCCTTTTTAAGTCATTTTTCACTCTACAAAGAAAAGTTAAAAATGTAAAAATGACACATGGTGGTTTAATGTGTGCATGCAACCCTAAATTAGCCTTAGTTGCCTTGATTTCATGTGATATAAGCCTTGTTTAGTTGAATTTTCTCTACAAAGGAAATACAAACACACAAATATGAGACAGGGATGTTTAATGTGTTCCTATAGACTTAAATGGTTGTTGTTTCCTTTATTATAAGTGATAAGGTCCCCATTGAGTGGAATTCACTCCACAAAGGAAACAAGAAGACAAAAAATGACCTATATTGTGGTCTATTGTGTGATTTTAGTTGTAAATCAACCTTGGTTACCTCAATTGCATATAGATAGGGTCCCCATGTAATCAAATTCACTCTAAAATGGACATATGAACACATAAAAATCACACATTATTGTCTAATGTGTGCATGTAACCTTAAATAAATTTATATTACCTTGATTGCATGTAATATTTACTCAATTTCACTTTAAAAAGGAAAATTGAGCACACAAAAATGACACATTATGGTCTCATGTCTGCCTCTAGCCATAAATAAACCTTTATTTCATTTATTGCAAGTGATATGGACCCCATTTAGTTAATTTGAATTACAAAGGAAACACAAACACACAAAAAACATCCATGGTTTTATAAATGTGTCCGTATAGCCCTAAATTAGCATTTTTTACCTTCATTGCACATGATAAGTACCTCGTATAGTTGAATAAGCTTTATAAAGGAAACAAATAACATAAAAAAATGACACATGGTGATTTAATGTGTGTCTGTAGCACTAAATCAGCCTATGTTGAATTCTCTCTACAAAGAAAAATAAGAATACACAAAATAACACATTGTTGTCTAAAGTGTGCCCATATCCCTAAATACCCCTTGGTTGCCTTGATTATATATGATAAGGGCCCTATTTAGTATAATTTTCTCTAAAAATGAAACCTGTACACACAAAAACAACACATTATGGTATAAGTTGTGCTCATATCCCTAAATTGATCCTCATTACCTCGATTTCATGTTATAGGGCCTCATTTAGTCAATTTTTTTCAAAAGATGAAAATTAAAAAAAATCAAAATGACACATGGTGGTCTATTATGTTCCACTAGCCCTAAATCAACCTCAATTGCATGTGATAGGGGCCCATTTAGTTAAATTCACTCTATAAAGTAAAGACAAACACAAAACAATGGCACATGATGACATAATGTATGATTGTAACCCTAAATTGACCTTTTTTTCCTCAATTAAATGAGGTAGGGTCCCATTGAGTCACATTCACTTTAAAAAGGGAACAAAAACACAAAAAATACATATATTTTTCTCTAATTTGTGCTTTTAGCCCTAAATTGACCTTGATTGCCTTGACTGTATGTGATAATGATCCTATTTAGTCTAATTCACTCTAAAAATGAAACATGAACACATGAAAATAACACATTGTGATCTATATGTTTCCATAACCGTAAATTGACCTATTTTGCCTTGATTGGATGTGATAAGGGCCCCATTTTTGCCTTAATTTCATGTGATAGGGGTCCCATTTAGTCAAATTCACTCTAAAAAGGAATTAAAAACTTAAAAAATGGCACATTATGATCTAGTGTGTGCCCACCTAAATTGACCTCAATTTCTTTGATTGCATGTGGTAAGGACATTGTTTAATCAAATTCTCTTTAAAAATAAAACATGAACACAAAAATGACGCAATATGATCTAATGTGTGCTCCTAGCCATAAATTAATTTTTTTAACCTTTATTACATGTAATAGCGACTGCATTTGGCCTAATTGCTTCCAAAAATGAAACTCGAACACATAAATGACAAATTATAGTCTAGTGTGTGCCCCTAGCCCTAAATCAACCTCTATTTCCTCCATTGTCAGTGATAGGGACCTTGTTAAATCAAATTCATTCTACACAAGAAATACACACACACATAAAAATACCCATTGTGGTCTAATGTGTCTCTGCATCCCTAAATCAACCTTTGTTGCCTCGATTTCACATAATAGGGTCCTTGTTTTGTTGATTTCTCTCTAGAAAGTAAACAAGACCATTAAAAATGACACATGGTGGTCTAATATGTGTCTGTAACCATAAATCAACCTTTATGACCTTGATTTCACATTATAGGGGCCTCATTTAGTTGAATTCACTCTATAAAGGAAATAAAAGCAAAAAAAAATGGCATTTTTAAATGTATGCCCATAACCCTAAATCAAACTCAGTTTCATTGATTTCATGTGATAAGATCTCCTTTTATTTCAATTTACACTAAACAGGAAACATGAACACACAAACATGACACATTATGGTCTCATTTGTACTCATATCCCAAAATCGACCTTTGTTTCCTTGATTGCATGTGATAGTGGGCCTATTTAGTTGACTTCACTCTAAAAATTAAATAGAAAAACACAAAAATGACTGTCCAATATGTACCCTTAGACTATACGTAGTTGTTTCATGTTCATGTCGATACTTTAGGCATGGAAATGGGCACCATCTTTTCACAAACTAGTGAAGGAAACCTTCATCACCCCATTTAATTTGTTAACCGAAAGCTCACACAAACTGAAAAAAATAATTCTACTATAGACTATGATGCCCTGTCCATGGTTTATGCATTCCAGAAGTTTCACCAATAATTTTTGGCCACTTTGTTTATGTTCTATACAAATCATGAAGCGCTTAAATATTTGGTTAAAACTCTAGTGTTACAATGATGCATTTTATAATGGATTGTCTCATTTCAAGAGTTCCAATTCTTCATGGTCATGAAACTAAGTAAAACTAATTACAACCCATACCACCTCTCATGCATTCAATATATAAAAACAACACATGTAATAGAAGATGATTTACTTGATGTTTAACTCTTTTAAGTTACATGCATGCCTAAATAATTGGAAGAAATTATTGCTTTTATCACACTAGGCTCAGCACCAGACCACCTTATCACCCAAGAGAAGAAGCAACTAGTTTTTTTATGTTGCCCCCTTCTAACTTATTGGAGGATACCTATACAAGTTGTGATGTGATGAGGTACTACAAATGTATGTAATGTAACAAGATCATGTTGAAGTACTTCAAGAAGTACATGAGGGTGTTTTAGGAGGACATTATGCTGGTGAAGTAATGACAAGGAATATTCTACTAGCTGGGTTATGACAGCCCACATTATTCAAGCATGCCAAATCCTATACATGCCGATGTGACATCTGTTAGTGTGTAGGTAAACCAAACATCCTAGATACCATGCCCCTTCATCCAGTGTATGCTCATGAACCATTTTTAAAATGGACTATTGATTTTTTTGGCCCCATTCAACTTATTTCAAGATGGAGTGATGTGTGTTGTATCATTACTACCATGAATTATCTCACACGATGGGTTGAAACAACACCCAAATGAGATTGTATTACTGCTACCACTACTATATTTTTATGGGAACATATCATCACATGATTTGGAATCCCATTAAGTATAAAAATTGATCATGGCACTCAATTTATCAATGAAATAATGCACATCCTCTTAGTTCAATGCATGATTTCACACCATAAGACCCCACCATATCACCCTTAAGCCAATGGTACAACTGAAGCCTTCAACAAGGTATTTGATAATACATTGAATAATATTTTAAATATTTATTGCACTGATTGGGATAACCATGTTTTATCAATCTTATGGGCTTATCTAACTACATATAAAAGGTTGAACAAAATTACTCCATGTAACATTGTCTTTGGCCCCAAAGCAGTCTTATTGGTGGAATTCCTTGTACCTTACTTGCATATTATGCACATTGGCAGATTATATGAAGAATAATACCTAAAGGCTCGACTTGATGATTTAATTTAGTTGGATGAAACATGCATTCTTGCACACTGGAGTCAATGGGTTGAGAAGCAAAAACAAAAAACCTAGCATGACTGACATATCAAAATAAAAAAAATTCATTCTGGTATGAATGTATTGGTCTATGATTCAAAATTTTACATTCCATCCAGTAAAACTATGGATCCATTAGAATGGTTTATTTATTATCAATTATACCCACCTAATGGGCACTTGCAAGTTAAAAAGGTTAGATGGCCAATTCTTTCCAAGCCATTTTAATGGTAGTTGAGTCTGACTCTTCCATTCTATGTAATACTTTTAAGCTCTATAAATAAGGCATATGCCAATAGTTTAGCATAGGACTTAGTTTTGTTTTAAGATAATCATGGCATTGGTTTTATGCCTTTTTTAGTTGACTTTAGCACATTTGGTTCTCTCTTGTATTCAAAACTCTGGCATTTATCACTATTACTTCTTGACAAATGAATCTCAATAGGTTATGTTGTGGAGGACCACACACATCTCTTAGTGTGGGATAAATTTGAATATGGATAAAATAATTAAGCTAAAGTATATAAAGAAAAGGTTTGGAGGAATTGTGCATGATCAAAGAAAGCTTACATGATAAGGAGGCATATAAGAGGTGGCATGTGACCTAGGAATGTGGGACAAAGATGGTAAAATAAACAACATTACAAAATTGTTAAAATGGAAAAGGTGGTTCTCATCAATAAAAATGGAAATTTAATTTTTTTATAGATAACATGCATTATGGGAAAGGCACAACAACTTTCAAAGGAAGGATGGGATAGGTTCATTTATTGACGAAGTGGTGGCATAAATGGCAAGCATATCAAATGGATGTCATGGAATGCCATTTGAAGTATTAATTTTTGAAGTGATGGACAGTGGCATGGAAGGGTATTTAATTTAAAAAAAATTATCTATAAAAGGCCTAGAGGGTTCTCATTCTCAATTTTATTATTGAAAACTTCAAAGGATTGCAGAGCTCGAACAATTGTTTACAAGTAGTAGAGAAGGTGTCTTCCCAAAATTTAAGTGACTAAAATGATGTAGAGGTTGAGGCAAAGGTAATTCAAAGAAAGAGGAGTGAAAATTTGAATGTGGGAGCATGTGTGATTTAGTTTCAAGTCTCAGATGCTAATTCTACCATTTAAGGAGGTTGAAACAAGAAGGCCAAAGTGTTTGAGTTTGGAAAAGGAAACAAAATGTTTTCATTTGGAAAAATTGGTTGATCGCATGTTAACCTTCGAGAACCCTAGTTGGTGATATGGCCAAAGTAGAAGTTGAGTAGGAAAAGAGACCCTTTACCAGTAATTAATGAAGTAGAAGAGTGTGAGGGAATATAGGAAGATAGTCTTATTTTTTTTTCCAAGAAGATGGTTATGGTGTACCCATTATTCAAAAACCACAATACATACATGTGAGAACCTAACAAAGTTAGTAGGAGAGACATTTGTTAGGCAGGCACCAGAGATGGTGTGCATAGGGAAGAAGTCTGCCACAACACCACCCCCACCTCCAATTTTGAAATAAGAAATGTAGTAACTTGAGAAAGGATTATGCATGGATGATTTGTAATCTAAGGTTTCCACTTATCAAGTACTTGAATATAATCATAACCAACCTAAGAATGAAGGTGATTTGTAGTGAGACTACTAGATCAGGTGCCAAAACACAAGGAATGAGGTCACCTATGATCTCATATCATAATTTGTTGGAGGATGCGGACATACTTCAACTCTTCCACATGCCATGATTTGGGAAAACTCAAAAGGTGGCATAATTTCTGATTTTGTGCATCTATGAGGACTGCATTTACTTTATATGGCATAGAATGAGGATTAGCCTCTAACGAATCAACAAAGTAATAAGGTTATTATGTTCAAGAGTTGATATCCATGTGGATATTAATGATCAAGATGTTATTTATAAAATAGTGATGGTGCTAAAGCATAAGAAGGAAGTCCATGCCATGTACATTACAAGTCTTTCATATCCTACCATTCGGGTAGATGCACACTTAGCAATGACAAAGTTAAGTGTGTAGATAGATAGAAATAGGTGGGTACAACCCACCTTTATGTCACAAGTCAAATGGAAAAGGGGACTAAATACAATTAATATCAATATTTTGTTGAGAGAATTGAAGAAGATGTGGAGAAGGCCCATCGACTACCTAACTACAAGTTTCCCTGGGCCACGATTTTACTTTTGCTTGTTTTTTATAAATTGGTGTCTAGAAGTATTCTAGTAAAGAACTTAGGTGGGTCTACCCACCAAAACACAAGTACCCTACTGAGAGGTTCAAATAGTTTACATGTCCAGGAACCATCACACCCTCTTACAAAATGAAGATGAAGGGTTGGTTCGAGGGGATGAAATAATATTTTGGTAATGAGTGGTGTGTACCCAAATATTTTCATGTGTAGATGGGGAGCAAAGCTAAGTTTGTTGTTAAACAACATTATTCACTTATGTAGATATGGATGGAGAGTATTGATAACTTGTCAAGTTGGATCAAGTTTCCCTATGCATACACTATAAAATATTTCATGGATTTTATTAATCACATTACAAATGAGTGATAGGTAAGCATTGATGTGACAAGATTGACATCGAAGTTCACACTCTTTGTAATTTATATGTCTATCCAGGAAAGCAAGCATACAAAAAGTGACATGAATCAGATAAAACTAATATTAATCCTTTTAATTTAATCATGTAGGGAAAAATATTTTTGGTTTACTATATGATCAAGCCCAATAAGAAAATGTCAGGAAACTGGGAGACAAATAAATAACCCTACTATACTCAATTGGAAATGCCAACCAAAGGAAGGGCACATAAAAAGGAAAAGAGGCCAAGACCTAAAGCTACTAGTTCCAAAAGGGCACAGGAGGAACAACCCAAAGCTAACACCAAATGACAAAGGCAAGCCTCATTTTCAACAAAATCCTAGGGGTTACTTGAAGAACAAATAAAATATGGTATCATTATCTCACAATAATTAGTTACCCATTTAGGGATAGATATTTCGACGCCCAAAGTTGTGATCTCTTAACAAGGTGAAGTATCTCTAGTAATGTGGCCTAAAAAAGTACCAACCCCTGAACTTAATAAAGAACAACATGCTTTTGAGGATCCCCAAATGGACATTGAGATTACAAAACCTATTGAGGAAGAGGTAGGAAAAGGGGCATCCCTGAGTGTAAAGGACCAAGATGTTGACAGAAGCAACCAAAAGTAAAAAGATCTCAAATTTCTAGATCTAAAGCACAACCCTCACAAGGGAAAGGGGCCTACTAAATAAGTGGAAGAGCTATATCAAGAAAATGAGGGTAATTATGACCTTCCCACTTGTGCCCTATTCCATCAAGGAATCCCAGATAAGCAAATTTATATGTGGGATTGTTTCCCCAAAAATGAATCCACCATTCAAACTCAGCACAAACTATCTTTTACTATGGACATACACAATGATGAAGGTAATTTTGAGCCTCCTAATGCTAGCACAATTTTAAAACTAGAGGGGGTAGATATTTCCAAGTTACTTTGGGTGGATCCCCTTAAATGTTTTATAGTTCAAGTAGGTTGAACCCTAATAAAATTATCCCTAGAGGTTACTAGGAGAAATATTCTATATAGCAAAGATTTTGGCTAACTTCACCATAAACATCACAAAGTCATCCAGATGTACCAAGAGGTACATGATAAAAGATGAAGACTTGAAGAGGAACTAGAGGTGGTAAAACACCAACATGATATAACTGAGGCATCTTGACTAAGGACACTAGACCTTTATCAGATGATATTAAAGAGTGAGCCAATTCTTTTTGATGGGATTCCTCTCACCAACAAAGCCATAGACAAACCATAGACACTAGTGGATCTTCTACTCAAGAAATTCAAGAACCATGTGAACCCTTAGTAGGAATAGATATGGGTAAAAGAATAATTTATGGAGGCCATAGATGTCTGAAATTTTTTTTTGACCAAAATAGTTGCCATTATTCCCATCGCTAATGGGTTTTTTTGTAAACCTAGCACAACCAAACAAAATTTTGAAATCAAAAATTCATCCTGAGGAGAAACATCACCAATAATTCACTAAGGATGTGCTAAATATCAAAGATAAATCCCAATGCACCAAGTGCTCCAAGATGTGGAATAATTGGAGAAACAAATAAGCACCCATCACCAAGAACTTAATGCTAATTTCTCAACACTTTGAGGGCAAGTTTTGGTAGAAGTCAAGTCGCTCGAGGATGCACACAAGGATGCAACTTATAAGCTTGAAATTTTGATGACTCAAGCAGGTGATTTCCTATAACATCCTAAAGAAATGAAGCGACTACATGGTGAGGTGGAAGTTATTACTTCCAATCTTTAGACTACACCCAACCAATGGGAGGAGATCAAATGCTAAGTTTAGCAAGCGGGACCTAAATTTTTGTTATTTGAGGAATCTTAAACATAGTCTAGAATGGACTATCAGTTTATTGGGGGGTGATGTTGGACCCTAAATTTTGTATTTATATATTCTAAGGGTTTTGGAGTCATAGTGTAGAAGAGAAAGGGTGCAAGAATGGTATAGAAGACCTTAGCATGAAAGATAAAGACATGGAAGAGAAAGGTGAAGAGGACCTTGGCGTAGAAGAGCAAATTACATGAGACAAGGATACATAAAATAAGGAGAAACAAAATACGTAGGAATCAGACAAAAGTGCAAGACTTGGACAAGGGTGCAGGAAGCAAAGACAATTATGAAGCATCTCATAGAAGCATTGCAGGAGACTAGTCAAGCATGAATATAGCATTGGTTCATGAGATAATAGGATCGGGAACACAAATATCTAGCATGGAGAGAATATATAGGGTTCGTTAGGCCCGAGTCAAAAGTATTCTATTATAATGGCTTACCACGACTTCTTTTTCCTTTTTCTAAAAAAATCATTGGCTAGTCATCACTATTATATTAATGATGTAACATAAGGAGAGGGGTTGGTTCATGTATAAATACCCCTTAGTTTTGTTTAGAAAAGAAATGAAGAGAGAATACTAGAGAGGAAATGTGCTGAATTATATTTGTAATATTTTATTGTTAATTAGTAAGCTATGGTGTACAAGTGACTGTAATCTTCAAATGAAATCAATAGAATCATTATTTTTATTTGCAAATTATAAAATCTGTGCCAATCTATATTTTTTATTTGATCAAATAAATTCTTTTGAAGATAGAGCAATGAACCAGACAAGTGAGGGTTTTGATAAATGGACACACAACCAAGAGGGTTTGGAGGCTCCCCCAACCTATACAAGGTATGATTAGAGGGTTTTAAGGTTCCCACAACCATAGCAAGCACAACAAGAGGGTTTGGAGGCTCCCACAACCTTGGCATAACAAAAAATAAGATGGCTTTAAGGATCTTGCAAACATAACACCAAAAGGGTTTTAAGGTTCCCACAACCTTAGTACAAAGAGGAATGTTATAATCTAAATAAACTCAAAAAGTATATGCCCTTCAGTAGAACATCCTTGGAACTTTTGTTGTAGAATAAGATTCCACCAAGAGTATAAGGTCTTGTTTCTCATGGGACTTTCGCACAACCTCCACATAGCTGAAACACAACAAGTGGGATTTTCCTCCCACTGAAACCATTAACAAATAAATCACAAGAGGGACCTATCCAACTCATCCTTAGTAATCTGGCTGCATTTTGGAACAAAACAAGGTTTTTCAACTAAACACGAATAAAATATGTAAACTTTAGGGCAAACCCTAGAACCCAAAAAAGACAAGGGTGAAATCCTTTATCATCCACTCTAATAAGACAAGTTTTGAATTGATTTCCTCTATTCACCACAATCAAAACTAACCAGAGCTGAGAATAATCCCTTGCAGATCTGGGATTCAACAAGACTTCATATAACCTTGTAAGGGTATGGGATTCAACATTTCTTCCACCATATAGGCCCTCCTTGAATCCCAAAGTCTAGCAAACATAGCACTCTCAGTGCTCGTAGAAATCATATAGACACAACTATTGTCTATAGAAGCATAATATAATATAGTATGGAATCCTCTAGCATCGATACCACCCATTAAAATAAGGGGTTGAGCTCCCCGAACAACCACCCCATGGATTCCTCTATCTTCCACACAAGCCAGGGTAGCCACACCATGGATTCCTCTATCTTCCACATAGGCCAGAGAAATAATAAGATGGATGCCCACATAGAATGTTAACCTGGTGATGGACCTCTATTATCCTCCCTTATTGGGGTAGAAATAATATGTATTCATTTGATATCGATGAACTCCAATCCATTCATATCTACCATAATATCGACCCCTGTAGCCTTCGAGTCTTTGCCTAGGCAACCCCAAACAAAACCACTCCTAGTCTGTTTAAGGACTTTTGAAAAATCCAACCAAAAAGTGTGAGCAACCGAACACTCACTCCAGGCAAGACTAGAATAGATTTGGGCACCTCTCTAGAGCAATATGCCCACATTGTGAAAAACTAAGTTATTTTTGTCTACCATGCTTAGCCGGCTCAGAACGTGAACTTAGAAACATATTGAACTTGTATTTGTTTCTTGACCATCCATTACTAGATGAAGCAAGGTGGATTTGGGCTTGGCATACTCTGCCACCCATCTAAATGCCCTCAATGGTTTTAAAAAACCCACTGCCTAATTCAGGTCCTTGACCAACACATAAGACTAAAGTCGCATCCTTTTTGGGAGGTGAGTTGATGAACATTTTACCCATATCCTAGTGTGGCCTTTAGGCTCTTTGGATTACCACCACTCATGCCATGAAAATACAGACCTAAGATATGCCAAAGTGCTTTGTTCATTAGTTGCTAATGGCCCTAGCCATGTATCCCCACACCAGACCAAGAGAAATACCTAGGTTGTTCGATTTAGTTTTGGGTCTTCATTGTCCTCATTGTCCCCTCCTCCTCCCTCCTCAACAGAAAGATCTCACCCACTACACAGTTTCAAACTTCTTCTCCCATTCCGCTCCATCATGTTAATGTTGTGCCAATCTGTTATTATGGTGCTAATTAGAAGTATGTGGAATGTATGGAGTGAATAATATGGTTAACCATAATATGATGTTTGTAGTAATGAGAACCAAATGTAGCTAACCCAAAAACCTAAGTGTAGATAGAGATTTAAGTTTATCCACCACCATATGGCATAATTGACAAGAACTGGTCTTGGCTACGTGTTTCAGGTGAGCACACGAGGTCATTACTCATGTGATATGTTAGCGCACTAGATCATTAGCTTCCTTGTTTCCTTTAAGTGCATGACTAGTATTTAGCCAATCAAAACTAAGGATAAGGCCCAACATGAATTCATCATGTGTGTGTAACTTGACCAAAAATTATTTTTCCTTTGATATTCTTAGCCAATGTGGTGTAGTTTTTAACCACGGTCCATGATTTCTAAAGTACACCATTCTAATCCAACAAATATGGTGTTATGAATTTAAAGTTATTAACAATGCCTCTCTTAAGGTTCTAGTGTGGGTTGAATTTTTTGGCCTCCCACTTCCTCTTTAGCCTTTAATTGAACAATTAGCTCAACCCATTTGTCGTCTAGTTTGTACCAAGTAGGATAAATTTTTATCTTCCCATCCCCAAAAAAGGGTTTTTGTTAAAGTATATTTATTCAACTTGACCTTTTTAATACCATAGATATATAGGCATTTAATTCTTGTTTCTCAAAATAGGTTGTTTACATTAACTTACCTTGTGCATTCTTTTGTTTTCAAGCCAAAAACCATAACATCAATGATTTCTCGTTTATGCCTTAGCTTGAAACAAAAAAAGGATGAGAGTTGGTCTGCAATGGTATTAAAAAACCGTACACAAATTTGTGCCTAAAAATCCATGAACACTCCTTATGCCTCAACAACTAAGTCCACTCCTCAAGCTTTTAAATATGTTCCCTTGCAACCCTTACAAAGCTCACAAGACAATGATAATTTTTACATCTTACTTACTATTGCACATTCTACTTAGTCTCAAGTTTCTCAATCATCAATGGTAATGAATAACTATGAATCCCCTTCTAAGGGTTTTGATAGGGTTATATATATCTCACCTTCCACTTAATGTTCTCACATTTTAAGGTAATATCTTATATGGAAAAAGAAGGCTCGTTCACTTTTTTGACTTTTTAATCACAAACAAAAATTTGCTTTACATATAGATATCCAATTTATTGCTCTCGATACTTCAAAGGAGGTGGATGATGACACTTCCTCTATAAAACAATGAATATAAATTTATGGAATGTTAAAGGTTTGATGGAGGCTTCTCATAAATACTCCATTAGGACTCTCTCAAAAGATTTGGTGCCCTTGATATTATGTCCATGCGAGAGAAAATTTAATGAGTTTTTTTTTAACCATACATTAACTTCATATGATCAAATTATTGTTTTCTTGCCACACCACATAATAATGGTAGTAGAGGTACAATGACATTGATTACCCCATCGCTTGCCACTTATGTTTAGTTTTGGTACAGATCCTTATCATCAAATTTCATGATATTTCTCTTTTATTTTGACACTCTTACACTAGGCATCACCAACCTACTCTGCCAATGACATTGTATAGTGCCCTTAGATTTAGAATTGGATTATAAAAGAGCCATATGATTCTAAAAATCTTATGTGGAGATTTGAATATGGTTGAAAACCCTAAAGATAAGGAGAATATTATTCTAATGTGATGGTTTGTTAGAGAGTGGGAGGCTTCATTTTACCTTTGGTATAAATGGGCTCTTTATAGCCCTAATCTTAGATGGATGTTTTAATCCACTTCCTCGTAGTTTACTTGGTCTAATATTTAGTAGGGGGATAGCAGAGTCCTCAAATATTTAGATAGAGCCATGCTTTAAAAAAAACTAACTTTTCTTTTGCTTATGATTTTGAAAATTGGGTTGGTGTGTTTATAGAAACGACCCTTTCTATCCATTTTCTATTCTTTTATGCATTACGTGCAGGTCAACCTTACCCAAGATATCATCTAATCAATTTTATATGAATAATTAATTTATGTAGCATGAGGGTACACATAGATTGATAACTAGGGCTTGGAATATTATTCCTTGGCCTCATACTTCCACTAGATGAATTATTTTGAGGTGTGAGGAGTTTGATTGCATAGCCTCCTTCCTTCACATTATGGAAATAAAATTACTCGCATCAAGGAATATGGTACAAAAGTAGTATCCAAATAGTATACGACCCAACTTCACACTTGTTTATATTAGATCAAACATATGGATCATCCTTCTAAATTATTTTTTAGTGTGCACATAGGGTTCGATATGCTTCAAAGATTCGATTGAAATTTATCAATTTATACTCACTCCTCTACCTAAAATAATTGAAGCTTTTGTTTACCATCACATTACAAGATCAATATATGACTCTGTATCATTAGGAATCCATTCAATCTTGTATAAATGTTGTGATTTGTAAACTTGAAGCCATCTCTACTCAATCTCTAAGCAATATTATTAATAAAGGAAACATTAAGTTCACACCTGAGATTGGCAATATTAATCTCGTAAAAAATGAAGATAAATCACTCCTCTGATTTTTTCTTATAATATTTTGGTCAAATATTTATCTTTCCACATTCACAACCTACTTACAATTTTTAGACCAAAGCAAATATGTTTCATCAAAATTCATTATATTTTAGATATTATCATAGTCAACTTGGAGTGTTTGGAATGGACTTGAATGTCTAATAATATGATTATATTTACCAAATTAGACTTTGAAAAAGCATATGACTATATTCAATGGCCTTTTATTTTTGTTATGTCAAAAGATTTAAGATTTGGGTATTGTTTCCTTCAAGTTATGTAAACCATTTTTGCAGAGGCTTTTGCTTGTCTCACCAATAATGGACATAAATCTCTTTAGATTGGTCTCTTCATATATATTATGTAGGTTTTCCCTTTACCCCCCTTTTTACATTTTATTTGTGTTGAATTATTTGTATATCTTCTTTGAGATAGAGTTTTCAAAGGGTTGGTTCGTGAGATTAGTATCGCAGAGACAAGAACCCAAATGTTAATAGAATTTTTTATGATGATTCATTTTACACTATTATATAAAATGAAGATTTTATTAATAAATAAGTATGGTTTTCCTCTATAATTTTTTTCAATACGTTTGGATCTAATATTCATTGAAAAAAAACATTATTACAAGCAAATCCATTTTCCCCACCCTTACTCATTTTCTCATTATGGATTGAATAGCTATGTTCAAAATTTTAAGAGTCCCCTTTGCCTTTCAAGATACCCAATATTTCAAATGGTATTATGTTATTTCTTAAATTAAGAAGAAGCTTTCATATTAGATAAATAAGGTTGAACCTCTGGTTGGTAAGCCCCAAATTTGTACTAAGTTTTTGGCTACAACTCATATTTATGATTTCACTTGTTGAGGGCCCTTTCAATTTACCTATGGAAAAATATTCAAGATTTTAAGGGATTTATTGTGGGCTAACTTTAAGGGCACTCAAGGCTTCCATATGGTTTCTTGAGACATGTTGCTTACCCCATGATATAGAGGACTTGGGAATCATTAATATTCAAAATCAAAGTCTTGCTCTTTATGTTAAAAGAATTGTTCAAGTTGTGTCTAAAATTGAATCTTAGAAGAATATCATCATATATTGCATTTCTTAAGGAAACTTTTATGTACTGACTTTTAGTAGAACAAATATGAATTGAAAGAATCCTTTAGGAAGGATTTTTATTGTAGTGACTCTATTATCTTCTCATGATGATTTGATCCAATCTACGAGGGTTGAAACCATTGACTAAATACATGTAAAACAACTTATTAAAGTCATTCATTCCATCAATTGAACCTTTAATCAAAGAAGTGCATCTAAATCTAGTGTTATAGCCTTCTTGTGGATCAGGTGAGTGAAACCTTTGTAAGTATGAAGGTTATGTGAGGGATGATGCTCATGGGGATTCTAAGGGAGTTGTGGAATTGATTTTAAGTGCAACTAGGTTTGCCCATACCTAGAACCAAGTTTAGTCATGTTGGCCTTTAAAATAAAACATGGCATAAAGATGAAAGATGAGGAAGAGACAACCAAGTTAGGGTCGAACCTAAAATAGATGGAAGAGTGTTAATTATAAGCTTTGAGGTTTTGATACTCCCGAGATGACTAGGAGAGGCCCAAGATCTAAGTTGAAGATGAGGAGGTTGTCTACCTAGAATACTAGCACCTATTTCCCCAACTTCTTGTCTTTGACCTCCTATAGGATATGAATATAGGGTTGTGCACTAGGACCTCCATTCGATTGAGAGTATCCTTATAGCCTTGAAAACAATGGTTGTGAAACAAGTTTATAAAGACATATTTATCTGAAGGAGGATGGGGAGAGGGACTAGGTTCACAACATATGCACAAACAAGCATCATCAAAGATTTACTAAGGGAGTCTATGTTGAACGAACAAGAGAAGAAGGGATCTCCCCAAAAACTAGGGCCAAGTCTTTCAATCATAGAGGCAGTCACATCCATTTTTTACTCCATTTTGTTGGTGCATAAAGAGAATGTCTTTATTTTTACAATAATTTTCAATAATAGATCTAAAAGTGAGATTGTGATCAATAATTAAATAATTACTTGTGAAGCCATCTTGAATTATAACTATAAGTTTTTTGTCATCTAGCCAACCACTAATTTTATTCTCTAGAATAGTCCAAAAAGCTTGGCAAGTAAAGGGAAAATCATAATAGTTTTATCATTAGAAGGATTATTTTTGTCCCTAGATTTGTAGATAGACATATGATGGAACTTTTTGTCCATTGTCTAGGGAATCTTTCTCTAAGTGTAGTGTTAAAAAGGGTTTGCATATGTGGAGTAGGGATAGAGCTTATAATCTTAAGAATTTCAATTTCATAGCTTTTGATGTCTTCGACCTTTCTTTTTGCAAGTTTATTTATCCCATCTTTGATGTCCTTTGTGGAGATGAGGTTCACACCATCTCGTGAGACTGTTAGGTCATTGTGAGTGTTTTCCATGTTGATATGGAGAACATATAGTTATTTAAAATAAAAAACCTAGATATGTTCATATCAATGAGGGTCAATTGTAACTTTCATAGATAAAATTTACTTCCAAAATTATTTTGAATTATGCTTACAAAGATCTAAAAATTTATCTTGATAACTGCGAGCAAATAATCATTTTGAATTCTTAATTAAATTTCTATATACATTTATATTTTGATCTTCATTATTATTACCTTAAACAACCTTAATATTGTATCCTACAAATTTACACTAAGTAGAATATCAATCATTAATTTTAGTAGATTGTAGTTAAGGTGATTTGATAAAAATGTTTATTGATGCAATTGACTTTAACTTAGAGGTGAAGTTATCATATCGAATAGTTCAGTACTAGTGGAGTCTATGAAGAAAGGATCATTTTTTATATATGTATATAATTAATGTCCGTTATGTTTCTGACCGTTGGGAACCAAAAATAATATATATAAATACAAATTCGAATCCTTTATTTCTTCCCGTTCATTAATTCATTCATGCTTTGCTGAGGGCTAACAGATCTGAAATCTGTAATTTTACAGGCATCAATTTCTGCTTTGGCTTCGGCAATTGGCGATCTGATCTCTGATATTGGTGATCAATTCTCTGATACTTTGGCGAGTTAACTGAGTACTCATTTATCTCTGTATTCTGGTTTTTCCAGCATTTTTTCTAACCTTTAGCTGCATTTTTTCTTTGCCATTCTTTTTTGTTTTGTGTGTGTTTCTTTCTGTTTTTTGTAGTACAGGTTTTTCTATTTTAGATGGCCTACGAATCTCCTCGTCCATTGAGCGCCAGAAGGCCAACCAAGAACAGGCACCCTCTGCAAGAACATCTTACGATTGCAAGTCAGAATGTACGTATTCTCCTCTATATATTCAATGTATATGTATCCTGTATTTGGGTTTCACCTGGATATTCTGTATTGGGGTTTTTTGTTTACATGTTCTGGATTGGGACTTTGGTGTATATATTCTTTATTAGTGTATGTATTCTGTATTGGATTTTGGTTTATGTCTTCTGTATTGGGATTTTCGTATATATCTTCTGTACTAAGATCTCGGTATTTTTCTTCTATATTGAGGTTTTTGTCTTACATCTGGTATTGAAGGCTTTTGTGTTTTGCTTCTGTATTGAGATTTATATGTTTATATTTTGCATTGCTATTTTAATGCATATATTCTTTATTGAGTTTCAATGCATATATTCTATATTGCCCTTTTAATGCATATATTGTGGGTTTAATGTATACATTCTGTACTGGGGCTTTGATGTTTATTCATATGTTATTTTTTTTCATTGCAGAGTGACAGGTTTATTGCTCATAGGGGCTCCATGGATTTTGATGTGGCTCGATATCTTCTAACGGAAAAAGAGAAGGAGAACAATGCTTTTGATACTCCCTCTAAGGAATCATATAGGAAAGAGCTTGCAGCAAGCTTGTTGAAGGACTGTAACATTGACTGCAAAAAATCCAGAATTCTGACCTTCAAGGAAAAGGCCCCTTCTCCTCAAGAGGGTTTCCAAGGCCTCTTTTTAGAATGTGCTCCTACTGGTTCTGTGCTTAAATCCAGCAAAGTGCACCGTTATATACCCCAAGTAAGTGCGACCCTAATCATTTATTACTTTTAGTTAGATCGAATAAACAATCTAGTTAGTGCACTTTAGGTCTGCTTGAGGATTGGACAAATGGGCTTTCTTGTATTGAAGATAGGGTCACGTCCAAAGTGAGTTAGGGTTAGGCTACAGGTTTATAATGCCCTTACTGCTGATCTTGCTTAGATTGAGTGTACCTTCTAGTCTGTTAGGTTTTTAAGGTGTTTGAAGATCAGATAAATCCTTGTGTGTGTATTAGGTTTAGGTTCTAAGGCTTGTGTCTCTGTTTTTAAAAATTGAGACAAGGGTCATGATATTTGAGGTTAACTGTTTTATTATCCATAGTTGCTCGTAATAGGATGTTTGAAGATTAGTTATATCAGGTAAATCCTTAAGTGTATTGGGTTTCTGTTTCTATTATTTGGGGTTTAGTAGTAAATGTCCTTACTGTTGCTCTTTTTTAGTTTATTGGATGTTTGAAGATCAGTTAGATCCTTGAGTGTATTGAGTCTATACCTTGGGTTTGGGTCTCTGGGTAGATTCTGAACCATGGTTCAAGTGGTTTTCAATGTACTTGTAGAGTTTCGATGTATTAAGTGAATCCTCTCATGGTTTGGGTCCAGGTTGGCTGTGGAGTTTATGTTTGGGGGATTCTTCTCTATGGGTTGGGATTCCATTGGCACCTTTGGGTTTTACCAGTTAAGATTTAACCAAAAAGAATTGTATGCTAGGTTGAGGTTTCAATTGTGGAGTTTAAAATCAGATAAAATCTTGTGTTTGAGATTAGGGTTTGTATCTTTTGAATAAATCCTCTCATGGGCTGGATTCAAGTTTGGCCTTTGTAATCTGGAAAATTTCTTCACTGATATTTGGGAGTAGGCTGGGTTTTGAGATTTCAGTTGTGGAGTTTAAAGATAAGATAAAATTTTGAGAGTATTCTGTTTAGTCCCTAAGGTTAAGTCTCTGTCTCAAAAGGTTGAGGCATTCCTCAAGTGGTTTGAGATTTTGGTTTGAACTTTGCATATATTGAGAAAATCTTCTAATTTGTTGGACTCAAAGTTAGTCTTTGTAGTCTTGAAAAGTTTGTTAATAATGATTATGTTTGGCTTTTGGATTTCTTCTATGTGGGTTGATTATTTGTTGATACTGTTTGGTTTATTTTCAATTAAGTTATAACACATCCTTCTCTAGACTGGATTGAGGATTCAGTTTTGGTGTTTTGTGGTTGAAGACATATTCTTTGGAGTCGGGATGGATTCAATTATTACTTTAGATAGGATTCAGGTTTAGGTTTTTGGATTTGGTTTGAGGTTGAGGTCTGTGCAAGGTTCTCTCAATCCTCTGCATAATGTTTGTGTTGTGGGAATCATCCCTTTCACCATCTAGCTTAATTAAACATCGGATTCTTGATATTAGTATTGTTCTAATTAACTATTATATGGTTGTTTGCAGTCTTCAGTGAGAACTTTGGATGCCCCAGATCTTGTGGATGATTATTATTTGAATCTTTTGGATTGGAGTATTAGCAACGTTTTATCTATAGCCCTTGGAAACACTGTTTACTTATGGGATGCCACTCAAAGCAGCACTTCTGAGTTGTTGACTGTTGATGATGATGTTGGTCCCATTACGAGTGTTAGTTGGGCACCTGATGGGAGACATGCTGCTATTGGGTTGACTAATTCTGTTGTACAGCTATGGGATTCTTCAACTAATAAACAGGTTAATAGTCCCTAACGTTTTCTGTTTCTCTGTGTTCTGAATGTAAGGAGAGACTAATTTTTTTAAATTTGGATATTTGTTTTTCTAATGCAACCTTATTCACTTGGTGGATTTTTTTTCCAATGTATGCAGTTGAGAGCCTTGAAAGGTCATAGTGCTCGTGTAGGTTCCCTATCCTGGAATGGTCATATTCTAACAACTGGTGGTCTGGATGGTTTAATTAATAACCACGATGTCCGTATCCGTGAATCCATTGTTCAAACATTCAGAGGTCACGAGCAGGAGGTTTGTGGATTGAAGTGGTCTCCATCTGGTCAACAGCTTGCAAGTGGAGGGAACGACAACATACTTCATATTTGGGACAAGAGCATGTCATCCTCTAATGGTGTTACTCAGTATCTTCACAGACTAGATGAACATCGTGCTGCAGTTAAAGCCTTGGCATGGTGCCCCTTCCAAGGCAATCTTTTGGCATCTGGTGGAGGTAGTGCAGACAGGTGTATTAAGTTCTGGAATACTCATACAGGAGCCTGCCTGAATACCATTGACACCAACTCTCAAGTTTGTGCATTGTTGTGGAATAAGCATGAGCGCGAGCTACTCAGTTCCCATGGTTTTAGCCAAAACCAACTGACCTTGTGGAAATACCCATCGATGGTAAAAATTGCA
Source organism: Torreya grandis (assembly GCA_037957365.1). NCBI lineage: Eukaryota > Viridiplantae > Streptophyta > Pinopsida > Cupressales > Taxaceae > Torreya > Torreya grandis. The sequence goes on along the minus strand of JARHVA010000686.1, from coordinate 3,035 downwards.
GAGCTTACAGGGCATACTTCCAGAGTGCTGCATCTTGCAGAGGTAATATTGCTATTGATATGTGTATATTTTTGAGTATGCACGACTAACTTGAATAATTTGATGTGAACAAGATTTCCTATATTCTGTTTTCAGAGTCCAGATGGGTATACAGTTGCATCAGCTGCAGGAGACGAGACATTAAGGTTTTGGCAGGCCTTTGGAACTCCTGATACCTTAAAGAGGACCAAGAGTAAAGAGCCAGCGGGCGCCTTCAACAAGTACCTTACTCAGATTCGATAAGCAAGCCGCCATACGACATGGACAAGGAAGCTTGCTCTCTAGGTGAGATATTAGGATATTTTCTTGTGTTTGATGTAATTCTGTCAAATTCATGGAATGGTGATGTTCTGCACTTTAGACATAATAATATGGGTGTTTCCATTTCACTTGCACTTGTAGGGTTGAATTGATTGATTCTAATGAGCAATGAATCTCTTCTGTACTCAGTTGGTCTTATATCTGTTTCTTTAGAATGCATTGACAGTGTTCTAGTTCTTTTGTAGTTAAATGTAGACTTTGGTTGGTCCTTGATTTCTCTAACCATGATGCCTATCTTGATGAATTCTACTTTGGTGTTTTTACAAGCTTCTGTTGGTACTTGTTTGATACTATATAATTAGGTTAGGGAAGCATCTTGAGCCTGGGCAGATACAAGTTTGAGAGCAAGGAGAGCATCAGACAATACATTTCTGGTGAGAGTAGCAGCAATTTCTTTAATAAGAGAAAATATAGTTTTTCTCAGGAAATACACTTTTATTGGGAGGCTTTTTTAGCCACTGTATATTAAATAAACTATGGAATAAAAATATTTGTTTTATTATATGTAGACAGAAATATCTAATTAAAATTGACGTTTTTTCATTTTTTTTCTGGGAAGCTATGTCAATGAATGAACAGGGGAACAGGATCTTCAGAATCCAGGGCACTGTTATGTTGAAACATCCTTAGAAGGATGAAAGAAAGTCCCTCCATATGATGGTAGAATGATACGATTCTTGCTATGGACCTGGTGATCAGGACATTCCTAGCATTAGCAATATTATTATTATTGTTGTTATTCAATCCCATGGCCAATCAAGGCTTCGCTTTCCTCTGTTTTGTTGTGACATGGGATTTCGAATATATAACAGACCGACTTTTGCAGATGTATGTATTTTTCCCTGATGAAGCCCATTAAAACTTATGGCGAGCTAATGAAATCTGAAAGTGCGTTTTGGAGTTTTCTGGCGAATTTCACTTGGAGGTTTTCCTGGTCAATTTTTTAAGGCCTATATAATTCTTTCTTGGCATTTGCATCTCGTCATTTTATTAGTTCTTTTTAACTGTTTACTACATTTCATTGTTAAAGAATGTTCAGAAAAAAAAAAAAATTGTTAAGAGTTTCATGAGAACCTGGATTTGGATGATACTTTTCAAATAGGATATATGTTTTAGAAATGCTACTTTTAAAATATTAAGAAAGTATCAAAACTTGATTTAACATATGTTTCTTTTTTTAAAGTATGCCATGGAATTGTAAATGTTCACAAATATTATTAAAAAATCAAAAAGTAAGAACATTCAAAATAAATTTAAAACATAATATTTGTAGGTGCAGTTTTTCAAACATAATGGAGATCACAGTTTGTAGAGGCCAACCCAAGCACACTATAAAATCTATCTTATAGGGGCTCGACAACTCTATCTATATATGGGAGATTGAGGGGCACATTTAGGTTCTGTGATGCTCCCCTATATATAAGGCAAGCAATTGCGTACTAACTCTATATAGCTAGGAGAGGGAGAGCCTCTATCTATATGAAAGTTGGGAACCAAGTTCAGATGAAAGAAAGTCCCTCCATATACTGGTAGAATGATATGATTCTTTTCTTCTTCTTGTTAGCAGATATATGGATAAGGCATCTTGTTGGGGATATATAGAAAGCATTACACAAGGCACTACATTTAAAATCTAAACAATGAGTGTGTAGGGTACCGTCCACCCTATAGTTAGTAGTCGCTTGAGGGCCCTCTTTGCATAGTCAATCAGTTCACCCCAACTAAAGGTCATGGGCCCTATAGTCTCTAGTTAGGTCACCCCGCCCCGTCTGTATGATTATAGTGGAACATCCATCTAGGCATTCATTATGCATCCCTCCCTATAGAGGGAGTCCCCCAACCTCCAATGCTCCCCAATCTAGATATAAAATTCCTAGCTAGTGTACTTTATGAGTTAGACAAGTACTATCTAAATTATGGCCACCTTCTTTGTTTCCCCCTCCCTGCCACCCCAAAATCTATAATAGATGGATTGGTGCTGGACCCCCTCTATCATATATATAGGTAGAGGGACTTGACTAAATGACTAGTTATAATTGGGGCTCAACCCCTATCTCTATATGGATATGGGATATGCCCCCCACCCAGATATATGCGGGATGCTCCCCCCCTTTTTTAGATTTATGGATGGTACAAAGCCCAAATGATAATTTTTTTGGTCCCCCGTTCTAGCCATATAGATAGATTTTTGGCCCCTTCCCCCTATCAATAGATCAAAGTCAATTATATAGCTTAACTCTATATGGCTTATGCCCATATAGTTATAGGGGCCCGATGACCCTATCTATATATGTGGGAGATTGAGGGTCACATTTATGCTACATTGATTCACCCCTAAATATATGGCTCCCAACTTCTATTATTGTTGTTAGCAAATATAAGGATAGGGGCACCTTGTTGGGGATATAGCAGCAAGGCAATAGTTAGAGCACATCCATTTAGAAACTAATCAATTAGTGTATAAGGCATTTTCCACCCTAATTAAGGGGCATGTACCCTATAGGCTCTAGTTGGGTCCCCCCCTTCTGTCTGATTAGAATGGAACATCCACTATCTGATGCTTTCACCTAGGCATTTATTATGCTCCCCCTCCCAACATAGGTGTCCCCAACAAACTGCCCTTCCTCGCCCGCCACCTCTCCCCCCTGTCCCCCCAAAATATATAATAGATGGAT
>JARHVA010000685.1:4582500-4734352 GCA_037957365.1 Torreya grandis | reverse complement strand
TGTCTAAGAGATCTATAGGAAAGATACATTTTGAGCTTGTCCATGAAGCTCAAGCTATTTTACACCTGGGCTTGTTTCTTGGGGTTCTTTGTACATCCAAAAGGGGTGTACATTTCCAAACAAGATCCAGTGTTGGTTCCCAAATCTGATTAAACAATTTGAGCCCTATTTCCTGAATAACAAGTTCCTAAAATGTCTAACAGTTTCCCACATTCTAAAAGAAGCGTTTGCCCTAAGTGACACCCCACTCTTGCATTTGTGTAAACCCTAAAAAACTTTGTTTTAACTAATATTTTAATGCTTTCATGTCTTTTAGCATGTTCTAGTTGTAAGGTATGTGATGTCAAAATGTTAAGATGAATAAAAATGTGACTTGATATGTCAGCGAAAGAATAAAATCTTCAGACTCTGGGTGACAAAAATCAACGTGAAAATGCAAATTTACAATTTAGAAATTGCAATCCGATGTTTGAAACCTACTAAAGCACATGTTAGAATCTTAGATTGACGTACCTTCCACATGGAAGTCCACATTCAAAGGGAGCGGTGAAGGGTTTCAAGGAAGAAACAAGTTTTACACTTTAATTTGTAAATTGAACTTAATATATCAAAGCTTGCAGTATATGGAAAAGCATGGAGTCCATTGGAAGTTTTTAGCGGGCTTGCAATGTCAAATAATAACACTTTTTAATTTTCAATTTGTAAATTGAACTTAGGTCTGTGAAGTCTGTGGCAGAGATTCTTGTGGATTGTTTTCAAAGCCCCGCCACCTACTGTGTTTGCTAAAAGGGAAAGCCTGCACCAATGATATTCCAAAGCAGGTTTTAATGATATTCCTTGGGTCATGAAGCGTTGATTTTTCAAAATCCCACATGAGGGGTTTTCATTGTCCACGTGGAAAGCAACTAAAGGCCACGTAAATGTCTCCAACACCATGCCATAGTCTTAATTTTAAGACCACGTGGAATTTCTAAAGCCCATGCAAATAATTTAAGGGCCCACACAACAAGATGTGATGACGAGCTGATTAGAGTGCATATGCCAATGGACAACCTATTTTGTTACCCCCTCCCATCTTTGCGATATATGCAAACGGGCTGGCTGCCTTACCTTGCCTTCATTTCCTAATATGGCATCCCTTCATTTCCCTATGGTTGAACTTGGTCTTTTTCTCTCATTTTCGTTTTCATTTTGTACAGAGTTTTCAAAAAATCTCAGCCTGGGTTGGGATTACCACCAGGGCCACGTCCATTTCCTGTGTTTGGGAATCTCCATCTGTTGGGAGACCTCCCTCATCAGGCTCTCGCATCCCTTTCAAAGATATACGGGCCCATCATGTTTCTTCGCCTCGGCTCCATTCCGGCCGTTGTCGTGTCTTTTCCTGACATGGCCAAAGAGTTTCTTAAAACTCGGGATGTGTTATTTGCCAGCAGGCCTGCTGTTTCGGCTGGAAAATACGTAGCTTACGATCGCCAAGATATGGTACATGCCCCATACGGAGAGTATTGGAAGCAGATGAAAAAGCTCTTGACAATCGAGTTACTGTCAGCCAAAAGAACCGAGTCGTTCAAATGGGTGAGGGAGGAAGAGGCATCCGCCATGGTTCACTCCATTTGGAAGGACAGTCAACAAGGCGTTCATTGTGTTGATCTCAGCAAGAACTTAGCCTCCCTCACACTAAATATCGTGTGTGAAAGAAACGAAACTGCCTACAGATAGACTGTGATGCCAGTCAACACAGCGCAACAGATGTAAACATGACTTAAACAACTTGCAAAGACATGTAAAAACAAACAAACTGTTTCTATTAATGAGATTCATATTACAGACTCTTTTAATGAGCTTCAGCTCTCATCCTTATAAACACAATGGCCATTCTGTAGGCCTCAACAACTAGATTCAATGGCCGTTCTGAGGCTCATTGATTCTACCAGCTTCAGCTGGGATGCACTTATGTGCATACACAAGTCATAAAGTAGGAGCTTCTGCTCTCAACACCTAGCACTGCAGGCTGGTGGAATGAATTGGGCAGATCTACGTTGCTCCAGAATTCATTGGTTAACACAATACATCCGACCTCCATTTATAGCAGTCTATGGAAGTCTCCAGAGAAGTCTGCTTAATCAATGAGCTCAACAAACAACAGTGAATTTATTTAATGACAAGATCTATTAGCTCGGATATGCATCGATTAAGTATGCACCAAGATATGCTAAAGTCACAAAGATGTGACAGAAAGATAGTTAGTTAAAGATTTGGTCTTTGGCGTGTTCATTAGGTAGGCTAGAGTACCTACATGCCTACGACCACATTTTCCAACACTCCCCCTTACTCTAGACTACCAAAGTATTCTTTGGAGATACATCTTCAGAGCAGCATACAAACATTCTCCCCCTTAAGTTGAAAACTGGTCTCAAACTGCTTAGACCTTTTTTTTTTTAAACACTGCCTCTCATGCGGGATACACCGCCTTGCGAAATACATCGCCTTATATGTGGAATACACCACCACCATGCAGACTTCAGTCTGATCTTGAACACATTCGACACCTCTTATCTTTGGCATTCGATGCACATCTTCAAAGCATCTTCCTATCTTCAGAGTAGTCTGACCACACTTTTGCACTCTCTTCTTCTAGTGGTTGCTTCAGTTGGATCTAACAACATCTTCAGAGACTCTTTTTTACTATGCCTACATTGATCTTTGAATATCCAACTCTCCCATGGTTTCCAAACAACTTCATCAAGCAACCCCTCGATTCTTCTTGTAACAGCTGCGATCCTTTCACCATATCAATCGTCACCATATCAGTCATAAATAAAACAAACTCCATGGCCAACACACTTCCTAGAATGCTACGGCATTCAAAAAATGGCTACAGACTCCCATCTATACAACTTGTATTCCAACTTCTCCACAAGCGATCCTTTTGGCAGTGTATTTCTTTATGGCTTTTAACACATGCTGATTTTGGGTTACTGCTCCACACATACAATGACAACCTCTGTCGACACGTATCCAAATGCAAAATCTCCATCTAGTTTCATTGTTGCTCGTTTCATCCCTAATACTCTCCATTGCCCTGTGCAAAAGCCTTCTACAGATTATGACACTCTCCTCAACTCGGTGCATTTCTTATGGTTAGGTGACTGCAATATCCTACTATGATACAAACAAGAAACCTCTTCATAGCTTTATCCTTGTTATGGCCGTTGTAAGACTTCTCCATGATCTGTTGATCACATAAGTGCTACTATATCCTTTCTTATGCTATTATATCATTTCTTATGCCTTGCAGGTTCTATTTCCATGTTGGCTTTCTGCCAACGACTTAGCTTTCGCTGATGCGATGAACATATGCATTCAACAACTACTATAGCACACAAAAAACATAGGTTCTCTTTCCAAAGTTGTCTTCAAGAATTTCTGTTTCCAATGGTTTACTGCAATGGTTGGCTCTTCTTTCTTCAGTTGGCCCTACCAGACCTGCGCGTTGGTCCTCCAAACTGGGTCTGCTCTCACAATTTCCCCTTTCAATAGAGCTCTGCTGGCTGTGCATCTCTTTTACTAGGCTCCTGCACTCTTATCAACGCCTCTAGCCTTGGCGCTTCCTTTTAATTGCTCAGCGAATTTGTTCTCCTTCTGACACAACTGGCTCTCCCTTGAACGCCCTGCAGCTACTGTTGCTGCCTCTCTCATGAACTTCTATTTTTGTCACACAATTTGCCTATTTCTTCAGGCTCTTCTCTGACGATAGTGTTGCTACTGTTGCTACAACTTTCTAGGATGTTCTAACTACTCTTGTGAGTAGCATTTCAATCTTCTCTACCAGGTCTCGGTTGCATCTTTCCCATGATTTGTCTGATCTCAGCAAGCTACAAGTGCTCTACTGTCATTACAAAAACCACAACACTCAACTCCAACATACACATAGCTTACTCTACATGACAATCTTCAATGAATCTACCGGCGAAGAGACTTGATTCGTGGCCCTGTCTACAACAGGTTCGACATTTACGCTTTTGCGGAAGCTTCATTGGCTTAAAAAATACACAACAGAACTATACAAAACTATAGAGTCCGGGACGTTAGAAGGATGTGAGCTACAACTCAATATTTTACAGGATCAAAACATATTGTACTTTAGACACAGGCTTAAATAGACAATGGAACAAACCTTTGGCTCTGATACCATTTGAAAGAAACGAAAACTGCCTACAGATAGACTGTGATGCCAGTCAACACAACACAATAGATGTAAACATGACTCAAACAACTTGCAAAGACATGTAAAAAACAAACTAACTATTTCTATTAATGAGATTCATATTACAGACTCTTTTAATGAGCTTCAACGCTCATCCTTATAACACAATGGCCATTCTGTAGGCCTTCATAACTAGATTCAATGGTCGTTCTGAGGCTCATTGATCATACCAGCGTCAGCTGGGATGCACTTATGTGCATACACAAGTCATAAAGTAGGAGCTTCTGCTCTGAACACCTAGCACTGCACGCTGGTGGAATGAACTGGACAGATCTACGCTACTCCAGAATTCATTGGTTAACACAATACATCCGACCCTCCATTTATAGCAGTCTATGGAAGTCTCTAGAGAAGAATACATGCGACCTCCATTTAGAGCAGTCTATGGAAGTCTCTAGAGAAGTCTGCTCAATCAATGAGCTCAACGAACAGCAGTAAATGTATTTAATGACAATATCTATTAGCTCGGATATGCATCGATTAAGTATGCACCAAAATATGCTAAAGTCACAAAGATGTCACAGAAACATAGCTGGTTAAAGATTTGATCTTTGGCGTGTTCATTAGCTAGGCTAGAGTACCTACATGCCTACGACCACATTTTCCAACAGTGTGCAGAATGTTTGCCAGCAGAACGTACACTGACCACGAATTGAGTGGAGGCCTCTGCTTTAAAGATATGATAGGTGAAATAATGGCTCTAGGAGGCGCTTTTGTGATCGCTGATTTCATTCCCTTTCCTCAACTACTTCGATTTCCAAGGCCTCCGCCGGCGAATGAATGAAAGTCTTGCACAAAATATACGATGAATTTGCTGACAATTTAATCGATGAGCGCATCAATCAGAGAAGCGACAAATTGAAGGAAGAGCGAAGTGTGAAAGACATGGTAGACGTGCTGCTCGACATGGCCGGGGCCGATAGCCACACCACGGAGGTGGTAGTCACACGGGTTCACATCAAAGCAATTATCCTGGTATGTTTTAGCTTAGATTTTGGAATTGACTTACAATTACGTATGGAAGAGCTTAATGATCAAACTCATTTACCAGAAAATTATACATAGTAATAAATTATTTGTAGCGGGTGTTTATAGACCAAAGGGTATTTTTACAGGCTGATTGGGGATGAAAGGGCTGCATGACAGTTAGGTTGAAGTATTATAACCAAATTATTTGCTCTTTTATTTTTCTGCACTAACATTCCTTTTTGCCTTCCACTGTTACGTTGGCGATCAAAAAAATATTATGGCGACTTAGTGGTCGAAATCCCCGTTTTTCAGAAATAGTTGTACAAACCATGTTTTTTCTGAAATGATTCGCATGTACAAACCCTGTATGTTCATGGTTGACTGATTGAATATATGAGCGATTTACGTGTTATAGTTATGTATGATAAATCACTGGCACAGTCAATCAGTCGACAATAAAAGTACGGGCTTTATAAGCTCTTCCTGCTTATAGATCAATAAAATAATTCTGTTAATACTTCACCCAGCAATGGCTTGGACTTTTTCTCAGGATATGTTACTTGGTCGAAATCTCCGTTTTTCAGGAATAGTTCTCATGTACAAATCCTGTTTTTTCTGAAATGATTCTCATGTGCAAACCCTGTATGTTCATGGTCGACTGACTGAATATTTGGACTGTTTCTCAGGATATGTTACTTGCTGGAGTAGAAACAGCGGCCACAACTATAGAATGGGCAATGCGTGCGCTGCTGAGGAACCCTCGTGTAATGGCGACTGCACAGCAAGAAATTGAATCGGTGGTCAGCAGACATAGTCTAGTAAAGGAAAGTGACATAATAAATTGTAAATATTTGCGATGTGTAGTGAAGGAGACGTTTCGATTACATCCACCAGGGCCATTACTCGTTCCACACGAGTCCACTGAAGGTTGCGATGTTGCGGGATATTCCATTCCTCCAAAAACAAGGCTGTTTGTGAATATATGGGCCATGGGAAGGGACGAAAGTGTTTGGGAAGATCCTCACCAATTCAAACCTGAGAGATTTATTGGAAAAAATATAGATGTGAGAGGCCAGCACTTTGAATTGCTGCCGTTTGGAACAGGAAGAAGGGGATGCCCTGGGATTTCAATGGGGCTTTCTGTTGTTGAGTTGGCACTGGCACAGCTGATACATTGCTTTGACTGGAGTGTAGAGGGCGAGGTGAATATGCAAGAAATGTTCGGATTGAGTTTACCTGCGAAATTTCCAGTGTTTGTTCGTCCTTCATGGAGGATGATTACTCATATAGGATGATTGCTCTTATAGGATGATTGCTCATAAGGATGTTGATAAAATTTTGTAATGAATTCTATCAATAAATTTCAGCAAAAGTTTTTTTTATATGTTTTTAAATTAATTTGATAATGAAAAAATTGTAGTCTTTCAAAGAGGAAGTCACAACTTTAATAGTTCTCATATACAAGCCTTTTTATGTTCAGGATTAACTGAATGAATGTATGAACAATTTACATGTTACAGATAAGTATGATAAATCAGTGGCACATTCAATCAGTCACAACAAATGTAGTGGAATTACAAGCTCTTCTTGCGTATATAGTGCAATAGCATAATTCTATTAATTCTTCACTCTACTGGTATATGAGGTGCCAGCTCCACAAGATTCAAGAGCTGATAACACCTAATGTTTGTTGACTGGACACTGTTTCTTTTCCCAATGAATCAATCAATTAATGAATAAAAATTACATACAACCAGGAGAAAGAATTTGGAAGGCTGTCATAACATATAAAATTTAAATTTCCAGGTTTTACATGTATTAGGCGAAAGATGGCAGGAGACTCTACAGCAAATGGAAACTTACCTTGAACTGAACAGCATGATTGTAATAACTCGTGCATGTCTCATCACAAGGGATCATGGAACTGAGTAGTTGAGCCGCTCTTAAATATGAATTTAGTTTTTGAAACATAAAAATATAAAATTAAGAAAATAATTTATTACAGTATATAAATATAATCTTTTTATCATAATTTAGTTCAGTGTGATAATTTTCGGTTTTTTTTTGCTTTAGAGTGATATATCCTTCCCTATTATTTTGTTATTATTTAAATTTATCATGAAATAAAATGTCTCCTCTCCACATAACTTTTAGTCATGTTATATTAATGAATACATAATATCATATTCTCCAATCACCTTCATTAGAAATATAAAATTACTGTTGCTTAATATTTTATACATAAAAAGCAGGACATGATCAACTTCATGGGTTTCAAAGGAAGTACAACATTCAATTTACACTCTTTTATATTATACTTTACCGAAATGAAAACCAAATGTAGATTAGACTTTAATATTCTTATCCACATCTCTAATTTAATATTATTAGTTGACTATTTCTTTGTGATGATGTCATTGGGTCTACTTTAAAAATTAAAATGAAACCCAAATGTAGATTAGACTTTAATATTCTTATCCACATCTCTAATTTAATATTATTAGTTGACTATTTCTTTGTGACGATGTCATTGGGTCTACTCTAAAAATTAGCATTCTGCATCCGCATACATCGATTTATTTCTTTCTACAAAATGAATCAGATCTGATATTTCCAACCCCAAAAAACATCTTCTCACTCAAGACAAATTTTTAAATATACCATTTAAATCCGGGTGCAGTTTTGGAGGAGCAATTTCCCCACAAGGCAGTTTTCTAAACAGGTGGACAAATGACCTGTGCAGTATGGGAAGCCATACATGTTTTAGATATTTGTTTTAACTTTTCCTTGGCGGCATCACTATCAGTCAGATCATCGCAGCTGGGCATTCAAATTTGGCGGCAATAATGGACAGCCATACCTCATTGATTGAACGCTTAGTGGAGGCCATTATTAACTAATAAATGCACACGGAGTATACAGCGTATCGGATCTATTTCATTATTATGGTAAATCATAAATGTATTTACTTAGATGAATGGTTATAGGTATGAAATAGGCGGTCAGAGACATGATGCCCTGTAAGTGGAGGATATTCTTTGCACGTCCATTTTCTTAGGTTAAATTTGACAGCCGTTTAAACGTTTGATAATGTTTTCATTGTAAAATACAGCCAAATTAAAATTTTAAACGTATTTAAGAATCGGTAAAAAAATATTAAATCTGTCAATATGACGTTCAAAATAAAAAATTGGAGTAGGCATTGCATTCAAAACTTAATATAGCTTTTTATGGTAAGCGGCGAAGCCCACTCTTCAGGTCCCGTGTTGTCGTTCAAATTTCAGCTGTAAAGAAGCCAGCGGCCAGAGATTTGATTACTCAAACATCAAATATCTTTAAAGGCGCATCAGGGGAGGAAAGAGGCGCATCAGGGGAGGAAATACTCTGGAGCAGGGAGAGTAGAGTTTCAAGCAAACAGTTCATTATTTCTTTAAAAGCATGTATTTTGTAATCCAGGAAGTTTTGTTATAAATTTTGAAAGTTTTTGTAATGGCGATTATTAAATTTTTGAATATAACATTGTTGTCTTTAGAAACCATAGTTGAATTGCAACTTAAAAAATAAAATCAGTCCCTTATAGTTTATAATATGTATCATCCATACAAATTTTTAGGTTCATCTATAAAGGAGAGAGATAATTGATTATTCAGTAGTGACCTCACACCAATGGGTTTCATAGCTTTGCCAAAAGTGTTTCTTTATCCAATAAAAACATAACAAATCTTTTGTCATTACACTCTATTTTTTCAAAAAAATCTCTTTTCTTATAATATAGACTGAAAATGTTAGATCTTTAAATATATTTGTTTCATTGTTTGAATGTTATAAGGGATGATTCATTTTAGTATATTATGTAATGTCATATATTGTAATCTGTAAATTACAATTTTATCATCTATATTTTGTAATTAAACATAGTACTCAGTAACATGTATATAATTTTACTAATTTAATTTATTTTAGTATTAATAATGAAATTATTTTTTCTGTACCTATCATTATTTTACCATTATACCTTTATCACATATAAAATTAAATTATGAATATCCTTCTCTAGATAATCAGTATAGAAAAAGGAAAGCAAATCCTAGCATAGGAAATAGAGAGAAATAGGAGTATTAAAAATTGTATGTAGCAAGAAGTAATCTAATTCTGATTTTTTTGTTTTTTTAAAATATTTAAGCTTTGTTTTTGTTTATTTATATTAAAAAAGTAGGAGTTTTTTTTTTCTTTATATAAGTGTATATTTATTTTTGTAAATAACATTATTTTTATGATAAAAAAATTAGTATTTTATTCAAAAAAATGAGTACATAAAAAAAAATAGTATGCAAGAGCTTTGTATTGCAATCAAAAATTAGAGGAGAATGCAAAGTAACATTTTTGTGGTATTTTAGTTTTATTAAGAGTTGGGATTGAGAATGAGTTAAAAGTATTGAATGACTTCCATTTACGCACTTTCAATAATATTTATATGAAAATTATGAAAGTCAAAAATGAGAAATAAACATCATATACAAGGTGACATTAGTTTAAAATCCGTCACAAAAAAAATTCTTGATGGGTAAGGGTGATCGTCAAATTTAACCCCTAACGCCCAGCATAGCAGGGAAGTTTTTGTTTGCATAAAATTATAGTACATTGACATCTACAGACCATCATATCTTCTTTCTCCATCAATGAACTTTGGAGGGCAAGGTGGTGGATGAAGACAACCATGGCAAGGGAGGTGGTGACTTTGATGGCATCGATTAGGTTATGGTCCACAGGCAGAGTGGATGTTGGTCACTGGCGGAACGAGCACATAACAGTAAGCCAACAACCATAATAGGTTCCACACAAATGTTTATGCCTCTAGCACACACAAAAGGTTTCAAGAACACCACATATATATATATATATATATATATATATATATATATATATATATATATATATATATATATATATATATATATATATATATCAACAATAGAGACATGCCTCTTATACTTTTGTAATGCAAATAACCCATTTTTACTGCTCTGTTTATATTCCAAAACTAACAGAACTAACAACGACTACTGCTACTTTGCCATCCTATACAACCTGTTGCTTATATCTCCCTTGCCTCAAGAAAAACCTCAAAGTATGACTGATCCCTGAAATATAGTTAAACATATGCATTGCAATTTCCTCCATCATCTCTCCTTGGATCCAAACAACACACAGTGTAAATTCTTATGATAATAGAGCATACGAAACTTAATTTGCTAGATTATATCTTATCGTTAATAAATATAGCCTTATGGATTGAAACCGGGTGTGAAGCCACTTTTCCAGCTTGATTGTGAATTTGGAAAGCTCTAGCGTACGCTTCAAAGGGTTTTAATGTCCCAAAGCACTGGGAGAATTGGTACCCTAGATTTGAAGATAAGTGGAATCTTTCGTTAAAACCAAAAATTAGTAACATAAACATGGCAACAAATAAACAATAAATTAGTATGATACGTAAATAATGGAATATTGCAAGTTGTTGATCTCGTATAAGAAATAACAATAACAAGAAGGACAAATTTTTTGGTCCGATCAGAAATTCAATGGTGGCTTTCAATATTATTGTTGTTTTACATCATAAAAATGAGACGGTAGCTTTCTGGTAGATGATGGAGATAACACAATATATACAATGTACACGTGTCAAATGACTGAAGAAACTTTCCACTTATTAACACCTGCCTTTAGGCATGTACTATTGCTTTCGATAAAAGCTTTTACTTTTGCTAACGGACCGTGCCATCCAATGACAATAAACTACTGCATACAAAATTTCCGATTTTGCAAAGTGAAGGATTATTTTATGATTTCCTCCCGTTAAGATTAAACAGTTATTAAGTTCAGCGGATTGCCTCCAATGGAATTTTTGGAAAGCCATATGCATGAAAAAAAAATCTAGCAATATAAGTTCGTTGTATATGGCGCTCTCCAGGATTTTATCACTGTAGTTTTAGCAACTGCTCTACCAAGTACATGACTTGTAGCATGTTCTTGTGGCCACCTGTAACTTCTCCAACACTGACAGAGGAACCCACGTATTTTTAACTGTGACTTCACATAAGTGGATGATTATTGTATTGTCTTTAGCAGCTGCAAAACTGCTACAATTGACTGTTGTTAGAGGTTTGCCTTCTGCATTTCCTGCAAATGAATTTGAATAATATATTAAGATAAAATTCATATTGTTGTTATTATTACTTGACCTCTATAATTACAATGAATGCAGAGATATTTTAAATGTTTACTATAATTAAAATAGGAATCGCATGATAATCATGCTCATTTCTTTCATTTTTTTTCTCCTTCACATATACGGTTGAATCGAACGCTTCCAAGAAACCTGCAAAACTCCTTCAAGGGGGTTTAAATGGCATAACCTCTGGCCTTATCACAAAAGGTCAAAAAAAACTAGACATATTATTATTATTACAAATTGCATCCTAATGCCTCACCAACACTACTTAATGCATCATTGCATGCAACAAATTGAAAATTTTAGAAGTTTCTACTGCGAAGCTCAGAGCAAATATTTATAAGATATGTTATTCATAAAGGTTTTTATGTTCCAGAAATTGAGAGACAGAAATTAAAATAACATAAAAGATTTATGAAAAAATTTCACTTGCCTAAGTAAGCCCAACTCTCCTTCCTCATTGCTGTTCGAATATTTCCACGTTAGTGAATCTACCAACCAAAAAACACAAAAACATTCCTGCATATACTAAGTTAAGCATAATCTGATTTACGTATTGCGTTATGCATTTGAAATACATATAGGAGATACTCAAGGATAATCTATATTAGGCATTGCATTAGACATCTGAAATACTAACAAGAAATACTTTTCACAAAAACATTATTTTCAGTAGTGAGTTACGTATATTCTCAATAGGGTATTACATTCAAAAACATTATTTGGGATAATCGATTACATATATTCTAAATTGGGTATTACATTAAAATTTTGATATAGTTAGAGGAAATAATTTTACAATAGACGCCCCTGAAACAAAAGAGCCATGTTAGACTATTACTTAGCATTGGCTATTTGTTTCGATGGCAAATGTCAGCTGCAGGGCAGTACGTGGGAGCAATTTCATGTCATATTAGCTATAAAATTTAATTACATGTTGTAAATAGCTGTTTCCCTATGTTACAACTTCCAGCTAGCACTTCACAAGAAAAATGAACTTGCTTTCTTCCTTTGGTTGTCATGTCAAGCCATGCTAAATTGATAGGTCAAAGCCATCCAGGGAAATCCTCCTATTACTTCATATCATGCTTGAAGCGTATGACTGTTCACTAGCAACTGACAGCGTACATCAAATGATTTATAATATATGCAAATGATTTATAATATATGCAAATAAGACTTGTTAACTCAAAGCAAGTACTATAGCTATCTCGTAGCTCTTGTTAAAGTTGTCTTGTTTGTTAATATTTGTTATATTTATTAGCAGTTGTTTCCATGGTATCAAAAAAATTGGAGGTTAGAGAAAAATAATTCAAATTCAATTTATTGTAATAATAAAGTACTTTAATTTATATTTTTTTACTAAGTATTTATATTTTTTCTTCATTACTTTATAAATTTTTTTGATTTTAAATCGTGTAATTCAATTATTGATTTCTTTGATTACTATTGTAAAAATATTATATAATATTTATTATAATTTTTATATACATTAAAAATTTGTTATTATATATATTATATAAATATTAGATTATATAATATATATTTTAATATTATATCGATTTTGATAATATATACTAATGATGAAAGTATTGAAGCTATAAAATGTATTTTAAATAACAATGGTTATAAATTTTTCTTTTTTCTTTTTGATTGTATATAACATTAATTATAAAGTTAGAGTTCTTATAAATGGTGTGGAAGAGATAATTCTCTCAATCTTTTAAAAATGCTCTATATAATAGTGTAGTTTGTGATCTATATTAATTTGATATTTTTGGTAAAGGTGATGGTGATAAATGAAGTGGTATGTTCTTTAATTAGATGTTGAAATCAGCTATATCAAGAGATGGGAGGGGCGGAAACGGGGGTGGTTTGTTTCACAGTGAGCTTGAGAAGTATCAAAGTGCGGGGAATGACAAAACAATATAAAACATGAAAGTAGTGAATGTTTTTAAAGGGTGTTGGGTGGTGAAGATGATGGGCAATGAAAGTGTGATGTAAAAAAAAAATTATGTCTATAACAAAAATAAAAGTCTACAAAATAAGTAGTAGACAACACATAACTTAAATATATTAATATAAAATATAAATAATTATATAATATTATAATTACATACAATATAATATGTAATAATGTGATTCTTATAATCTATTATAGTATTATTTAATATAGTATAGTATTACTATAATATATAATAATAAATATATAATTAATTATTATTTTTATTAAATATATTTATTTTACATTTAATTTTATATATATATATATATATATCCTATTTTTAATTCTAAATATTTTTTAAATAAAAATAAATATATTTAAATAAAAATAAAAAATAAAATCAATATCCAATTCCAATAGTAAATGCAATTAGGAGTAGATAATTAATCTAGGTAGGTGTATAACAAAATGAATAGGCAAAAGCTCATTTTAATTTTAATGGTGGCCTTTCTAACATCATTTCATATGTCTATGTTATAGGCGTGGGCATGTAAGAAATTAGACATTGGAAGGTGCTCCACTAGACACGAGGCATTGGCACTCTCCATCAAGAGTATTTAATCTTTTGAAACCTAAAAGAAAATGAGTCATGTGTTGCTCTGCCTATAATGAAAATGAAAAAAAATGTATTTGTTTTTACGTATTTTTTTTTTAAAATTATAGTGATCGTGGACACACAACGACGTCAAAAAATTATGTTGATAGACAACACATGTATTTTATAATGACATGTACTATACTTTCTCTATTACATGAGGCAATGTCAATAGATATTGCTATAATTCAATCACTAATAATTAGACCAAAGACCACTTGCCCACCATGCAACTCTAGTAAACGTCGATGAGCATGCAAACCATTTTTATTTTACATGTTCACTTGTTATTTTTGCCATCAAAGTATTGCTACAAAAAACTGGAATTACTTCTGTAAAGGTTGTTGCAGAGGTATTGTTTGTTCTTTTCTGCATTCAAGGGTATGGGATCTAAAGAAATGCACAGGTTTCATTTAAACAAATCCAATTTGCAGAAATGGTTTCATGGAATGATATGGTTTCAACATATGCAAAAAAATGTTTCCTTGATGAGGCTTTGAAGCTTCTGAATGAAATGTATCCATTAATGTCATCTCTTGGAGTGGCAAGGTTGGAGGGCGTACAAAAAAAAGGGTTCTCTGAAACAACATTGGAGGCATCTAAGAAAATGCAACTCCCAGATATAAATCCTCAACATTTGCTAGCATCCTCCCAACATTGTTTTACGGAATTTTGTTATAAACCTAGCCAAAATGTCGTTTTAACCCCTAAAAGAGTTTTGCAAATGGCTTTGAGGCATTCAAGAATATATGCAAGATCGGGGAAAAGTGAGACGTCCCGCTATGAATTATAATACCAAATGTTTCCAGCTTTGGGCAGGCGAAGGAGAATTCTGGGTGCGAAAGGGTTCCATTCCGTGTCGGGCCATGCTGCAAACTGCCATCTCATGAAACTGTTTAGATGTTTAAACCATGCTGACAGACGGAAACCAAATATGCTTTGTTCTTTGTCTCTTGTGAGATGAATCTCCGGGTTCTCCATTGTATAAAGCCTCTAGGTTAAATATTAAATAATATATTCAATATTTATTTAATATTAAATTAAATATATAATATTTATTTAATATTATTATAATATATAATAATTATATTGTATTATTTATTTTATATATATAATATTTTAAAAATATATATAACATATATTTAATATTAAATAATATTATTATAATATTTAACAACTTTTTATTTTAAGATATATAATATTTAGTAATATTATTATTTAATTTAACGTAAATATTATCAATAATATATTATTAATATTAATTATAATATATTATAATTATATAATATAATATATTTATTTGTCATGATTTTGTTTTAAAGTGTAAGCACCAACATGGTGAAGATTATAAATGACCCTGTGGGACTTTGAGCTGCTTTCTGACATGCCTCTCCAAACGAAGATGTTTATGCCGGCCAGCTATATTGGCCATATTCTTTCAAATGTTGTTTGGTTTTCATCGTAGCCAATGAACCAACTTGCCCATATCACTGACTTCGGTTCTTCAACTTGTTGAATGTTATAAACGAACCGACGAATGATCTTCCTTCAAATGTTGTTTGCTTTTCATCGTAGCCAACAAACCAACTTGCCCATTGTTGATGCAGAAGATTGTACCCTTGGCAGGAGGCCGAGCTCCTGCCTTCTTCACACAACAATGGAAACTCCCCTCTCACCTGTGGGACCGACAAAGCTGGAGGGGAGAGTCTCTAGATAAGGGCTAGCTCCCTCTGATGTATTATTTAGGCCCCATTTTATCCTACTGCTAACAAAAAATGTAAAAGGGGGGGGGGAGATGGAAAGAGAGAGAGAGATGCTGAAAACAAAGCCTAAGCCTAAAAAAGAAAAGGTGATACACCAGAAAATGTAATCCACCCAGCCCAAACATACACTATTCACCAAAAAGGAGCGCCTATACACTTCATCTGAAGTGAGAAAACCTTCTGCATCAGTGGGTCAGGGGTCCGTGGAGATACAGGGAGGAAATAACTACTAGAGGCGTTCTGGGACACACTGTAGCAGCCTATCCACTTCACCTATACTCCTCTAGGGACACTTCTGACAGACCTGTAAAAGGAAACTCAAAAATGCACCAGACATGATGAAATCATTCAGCAAAAGCATTAAGAAAATGAATTAACACAGAATCAAATGCATAGACACATACTAAAGATGCAAAACTCAGAATGGAGGTAAAAATGCTAAGTCTGATTCAAGGTAAAAATTCTAGCAGAGCTCTGCCTTACAAGCCCGAGAGATTTTTGGATAGAGTTTTGCCTTAAGGCTAAGAGCCGATTTTTTTTCTCGAATGAGAAGTTTACAATTTATAGAAAGAGGAAGAGAGCTTGGCGCTTCCTGGGAAAGATTTTTGGCGCCCATTTCTGCAAGTGGCCCATGTGCATTCTGAATCTTGGGAAGAGGAAACCACTGTTACTGATGTCATTCTTCAGAAAAGGTCTACTGGAACCATGCTGTACAATCACCAAAATTGACTTTGGCATTCAAGCATTAATGTAAGAGCATGGCCGCGCCTCTTTTCTGCAAACAGACTGCAGTTTGTCCCCTCATCAATGCCAACTACAAAAAATAGGTCGTGTCACTCAACTGCAATAACTCACCTTCCCTTCGCCACTTGAATGCTTTTTCTTTTCTGCTATGTCTTCTTCCTGCTCTTTCGGCCCTCGGGGGCGATCTTCTAGCGGGTCATTGCGCTCCTTGGGGCTCTTTCCATGATTTGGCACTTAGGCAGTTCAAAAACAATGGTTACTTCACTATGTTAAATTTGACGTTCACGCGGCCATCACCCAATGGCTAGTTCATCTACTTAAATTTGACGGCTTTCGGGACGTCACCGTAGAAATGAACAAATTCATGCAAAATCAAAAAATGAAATGGCCTAGAACAACAGGGACAGAAGGGGACCAATTTTTGGCCTCTTGGGCAAAAAATGGTCAACACTCATATCACTGACTTCGGCTCTTCAACTTGTTGAATGTTATAAACAAACTGACAAACCATCTTCCTTCAAATTTTGTTTGGTTGTCATCATAGCCAATGAACCAACTTGCCCATATCTTGAATTTGGATCTTGGGTATGATATGGACTTTTTGGTGAATAATATAATGTGAAGTATCTTATAATTGCCCTTCACCATTACCGCTAAACTCACTTTATAATCTTTCACATTCACATGTTATGTATGGCTTTGCCCTTTCCTACTACTTCACCATTGGTCAAAGACACAACATCATTATCCACCATTGCCTCCACCAAAAATATAGAAGTATTGTTGTTTAACCCTTCATATACAAAAACTAAGATGGTATCAACGGTCATACTGATATACCGTGTTAGATAATGGAGAGTTAGTGTTTGCGTATAATGTATGCAAGTGGAGATATCGGTGGTAAAGGTGAAGGTTTTGAATCCATTAGTGAACAAAGTTAATTCAAAAGTATATTCAAGTTTTGATTGAAGATGGTCATGAGTTTTGGTTCATGGGATTTAATAAATACCACAAAGCTCTCAAAAACCTATAATGAGATCTCAAAAAATTTCTACCATCGCCACTCCACCTAGGGCTTAGAATGGGTTTAGTGATTAAACAAAAAAATGCAAGTGGTAAAATATTTTAGTGTGAGTTCGGGTGTGGTAGGGGGAGGGGGCGGTGATGATGAGGGGCATTGACAATGTGTTTCAAGTGATATTATACACCAAAGGACCCATATCATACACATGATCTGAATTTAGAGTAGTAGTTGAATTTACATGTCTTGCACTCATTACAAAGGGGTTTGCAACTTGTAGGGTGGTAACATCTTTTATTGGGAATTTTCTATTTGATTATGAAAAGACTCCACTTCTGATGTGCAAATTGAATCAACAATGCAATGCCACTGATGTGAGGGAAATACAATGAGGTTATGGAGTCTATATTTTTGCTTTCATTACGGTTGAAGTGAGTACCAAAGTGTTTATGAAGTGCATGCCATATGGGTGCATAAGGGGGCACCATTGATGTTACAATGTGAATGTTGTGGTGGAGGAGTCACCAGTTGAAAGAAAAGTTGTTCGATTATCAATTTGTTTCAGGGGTAGGTAAGGTTGATAGGTATAATTCACACGTATTAAGGGGTACCCAAACTGTATGATTCAAAGGGGAATATACTCTAGTAATGAAAAGAAAACAATTACAAAAAAAAATCCAAAAATTAAATATACATTCCTTCATGACAGTGAAGTCGTGTTGTTAAAATACATTTTTATCTTCGGTAATGTTATCTCTATGATTAATTGTGGATGATAATTTTATATTATAACTACTTATATGTCAGAAAATATGGATTTCAAGTACATAAAATAATTATACTCCATGTTTTGAGAAAATGAATCAAATTTATGATTTATTTGTTTGTTTACTTTGCATAGTTATATGTATAAGGATTCACTTTTCTTTATCTAATTATCTCTCTAAATTTGACTTTACAATGGATTTTTCACACTTTCATCTACCACAATAGGAAGTTTTACAAAAATCTATTATGGTGCAGGAAATTGGCATTTTTTGTGGCAGGTTTGTTCATTTTTTTGTCCAGTTCATTTACATTTTCCTCTCTTAGAGAGGATTCCTTTATTTTAAATTAAGTCTTAAAATATTAAACTCTAGAAAGGCTATTTAGAAATGTTGATAACATTTATGGTAGTTGTCATGTTTGGGATTTATTTACAAGTTTCTCACTATTGATTTGGAATAAATTTTGTCCTGAATACTTTATCTTTGTTATACATTTATTATTGTTATTGTAGATTTGAAGATTTTTAGGTCACAATGTCATTGTCCCTCACCATAACCCCCTACTCACCTTGAAAACTTTGATCACTTTTATGTTATCAATAGAGTTTCCCTTCTCCAACACTTCATTATTGTTAAAATTCACTATGAAACATACCATCACATTCCAACATAGCTCATTGTTGCAATGTATTAAGAAATGCATAATATCATTTTATGCTATCACATCTATTAAAAATCTCAAATTATTATCACCTAACACTTTATGCATATAAGGTGGGACAAGGCCAATGGTCATGGGTTTCAAGTTTAGTACAACTCTTGATTTATACTCTTCTATTTTAAAAAACCCTATTTATCAAAAAAGAAAATTGAATCCATTCCACATGAAATCTCTTCCCAACACATTGTATTGCCACATCATATGAAGTAATACACCACCTCATTTTATACCATCGTATTTTTTGCTTGCAATACGATTACTAACTTAAAATATTTTTATATACAAAATCCTACTTTAACAACAGACAACAAATTAAATCCTTTCTAGTGTAACTTGCACCTTTGGGGCAACTGCTAGTTATAGGTATTAATATCATTTTCCATTTATGGATACGAAGGAATTGTGACTATGAATGAAAAGAGTGTGGGGCCATTATATAAGCATATATTCCCACCCCTTTTAGCTCTTTTGATTTCATTTGTTCGTCTACCATGGATGGTTTGTAAAATATATAAATGTCAAACTATGAAATGAAATGAAATAGTTTTAATTATGTCCATGAGATGAAGCGATCTATGGGATCATAAATTTATTCAATTATTCAGTGTTTCTCGAGACATGATGCATATTTTAAAATACTTCTCTATCTTTTGTTGAATTGGATTAATATCTCCCCTAACCTTTTTAATCTTTTTCCTTCAAATATAACTACCATGCAGTGAACTCTTAAAATTTTCACATATTTGGTTTCTATGTCTGTGTATTGAGATCATTCAAGGATGAAGTGTTGATTCATTTCAAATACCCATGTGGTGCAAAAAACACAAACCCTCTCATCTCACTGCTCCTTAGGATTCATCCATCTCTTTGTCTTGCACCGAAGCCCATGAGAACTAGTTATTACTTGAGCAATGAAGATCTTATCCATCTAACTGATTTTTCCCCCTATATATGCTTTTTCATTATGCTTGTAAGTCAAGTTGAACATTGAAATGTAGTGTTGTATTTTCTTGCTTATCTTTTTCCTCCACATTTCCATTTTGAACTTTTCATTTGCATAATTCTTTGTCTTTGTTAGAATTTGGACATTTGATTAGATTAATATCCCATCTATTCATCCATTTGTGGTTCTACTTCATCTAAGTATTATTCCTCCTATGTAGCATATTCTTTTGATGTCCTTGGTCATTTATCAGTCTTCATGCTTTTTTTTTCAAATAACATAATAGCTTAGTCAAATTTGTTGCCTCTAAAATAAAAGTAAATGTTTCTATAAGAATAATTTTATACAATAATGAGTCCTTGATTTTGAAATTGTTTGTGATTAGGCACTTGAATGTTTTTAAATTTCTTCCATATAAAACTTGTTATTCTACTAGCCCACGCCTCACAACCATATAATACCATTAGTAGGACAAGTAATCCAAATAAAACCTTGGTCGTCTCCCAATCCCATAACTCAACATTCCTATATTAATTTTGAAACATGAAGAAAGCATCAAATTTTTTCAGTTAGCAGGTATTTATATAAGACTAATAAAATAGGATGTTTATTTGGTCTTCGTAGATTATAGAGGTATATTTGATAGTCAGTTCCATTATTGATTTTTCTATGGTATGTGCGAGTTAATTATATATTATCAAAATATTTATAGAGATTGTTTTGTATTAGAATAAAAAACTTTAAATAATAAGTTGGATGATCTCGATTCCTTCTAATTAATCATTTATATATATATATATATATATAAACCAAAAGGTATTTATACACATTGATTGGGGATCAAATAGGTGCCTCTATTGCAAATGTGCGTGATAATTTGGTTGAAGTATTATAGCCATATTATTTGCTCTTTATTTATCTCCATTAACATTTCTCCTTGTCTTCTATTGTCGTCATACATTGACGATCAAAAATATATTATGACAATTTAGTGGTCAAAATCCCTATTTTTTTGAAATAGTTGTCATGTACAAACCTTAGTTTTCTATAATGTTTCTCATGTACAAATCCTGTATGTTCATGGTCAAATGACTTGTGTGATAAATTTACATGTTATAGATAAGTATGATAAATCACTAGGATATTCAATCAGTCAACAACAAACATACTTGCATTATAAACTCTTCTTATATATAGTTTATTAAAATAATTATGTTGGTATTTCACGCAATAATGGCTTCGACTGTTTCTTAAGGTATGTGAATTTCTAGAGTATAAACATCATCCACAACTATAAAATGGGCAATGCGTGAGCTACAGATAAACCCTCTTGTAATGGCAACATCATAACATGAAATTGAATTAGTGGTCAATAGACATACCTTTCAGAAGGGAAATGACATAGTAAATTGTAAATATTTTCAATGTGTAGTAAAGGAGATATTATGATTACATACACCAGGGCCATTGCTCGTTCCACAGGTGTCCACGAAGGATATTTCATTCCACCTAAAATAAAGTTGAATATAGATGTGAGATTTATTAGAAAAAATATAGGTGTGAGAGGTCAGCACTTTGAATTGTTGTCATTTGGATATTGACCAAAATATGTTGCATCTACAGTATCAATATAACTTTCTTGAGCAGATTTAGACTCGTTTGTTTTATCTAATTTTATAGCCATAACAATTCCATTGAGGGGGTGTGAAGCAATTAATTGAGCATCCATTAAAAAATAGAGTAAACTCCAAATAAGCAAAAAAAAAAATATTTTGTAGACCACAATGGAAGAAATCTTGAAGCCCTAGACTGTTGTAACCTTAAAAGAAGACCTAAGGTTAGATAGTATTCGAACAATAAATGGGGTCGCATAGTATTTTATTTTGAATAGAATTCATATTGAAATTTACCTTATTTCAGATAAATATTATAGAATAATGTAAACTATTATAAATGCACTTTTAAAGAGTAAATTAAAGATAAATGACTAAAACAAACTAAATATAACAATGGAAAGTAAGATTAAAATATGAAATTTAGGAGTGAACTTAGTTTTTTGAACTATCTGATTAACTCTATTGACTAAAATAATGTAGAAAGAGGAAAACATGATCAAACCCAAGATCTTACCAGAAGTTGGATTTGATCTCACACAAAGACAAGAGCACTAGATAGGACAAGATCATTGGTCACTTTTGATATCAACAACAGTAGAAATTGAAATGAAACAAAGGTGTTGAAATTAGAAGAGGGGAGATAAATCTAGATAGTTAACAATAATCAATGAAAGAGATACACTAAAAAAGGTTTGACTGGTCAAATATAAGATAAATCCCCATATGGAATATGACTTGGAACTATTAAAAATATTTAGGAGATTGAAAATGTATGCCATAAACTAATTGTACATTCTCATTTCATAAAATTTACACTTGTCGAAAGAAGTCACATGTATAAATAATATAACTTCAAAAAGAGAGGTTTTGCATGAAAAATAGTGAAATTGCATATTCCAATTGAATGAAGAATCTAAAAATTGAAATAATTAAGGCTCTATATTCTAGAAATGTGGATTTTAGGCAAAAAAAGATAAAGTGTATGATCGGCTAATTCGGATAGTAATGGTGAACAACTATATCTTATAGAAAAAATGATAATTTTCTTGTGTAAACTATGAAATTAGATAGATAAATGGCATTTTGGGTAGAATTGATCACTATTTTGAAACTGTCTAGATTTGGAAAGTAAAGTAGAAAGGCAAAGAAGCCAAAAATTTAACAAAATCCAAAGGCATAGAATAATGAATTAAGTGATCGCGCATGCAAGCAAATGGAATAAGAATATGCAACAATCTAGAAACTATATATAATTATATTTTTTATTTTTTCAATTATTTGAATATATTTATATTTTATCGAAAGGGTTGTAGTCTAACTGGTGAAGATGATGTTTGTTTATATTCATCCACCTAGGTATAAATCCTTTTAGATACCTAACATAGAGAGTCAAGTGGTTAAGGCTAAGATCGTTCCTAGGGTGATTTTGACAATGTGGATGGCCTTTAATCATGGATACTTAGCTAGAGGAGCTCATTGATTTAAAGATGTATGCTTATTCAGCATTGTAAATGTGTTATATGTTTATTTGTGAAATATGGCCTACATAGAGATGCCAACATTCTATGTAATTCAGTGATTCCATGATTATAATTCAAACATGCAATCAATATGTATGTATGTATGTATGTATGTATGCATTTTTAGGAATACATAAGCTATCCAATGTGTTCGTGCCCAAATTTGCTTAAACAATTTGTGCCCTATTTTTCGAAGAACAAGTGCTTAAAATGTTTAATTGTTGCTCCCATTCCACGAGAATTTTTTAGTGGGGTCACAATGTCAATAAATATCTTTTTATTTTGCAATTTATAAATTGCATTTAAGGCTCTTAAGTCTGTGACGAAGATTGTAGCAGATATTACAATAGTCATTTGCAATTGCAAATTGCAATATGTTTTTAAAGCCTCGCCGCCTGCTGTGTTTGCTAAAAGGGAAAGCCTACACCAATGATATTCTGCGACAAATATTGTAGCAGATATTACAATAGTCATTTGCAATTGCAAATTGCAATATGTTTTTAAAGCCTCGCCGCCTGTTGTGTTTTCACCAATGATGTTCACGTGGAAAAGAAAAAAAATGACAAAGCAATTAAGGGCCACATTAATGTCTCAAATCCCATGCCCCAGTCTTAAGTATAAACCCACTTGGAAGTTCTAAAGCCCGCACAAATATTTGGAGTCCAAGTGGCAGAGGTTTTCAAACTCATAAGCAAATTAATGCCCACATTAAGGGTAAGAGAAATGTTTGAAGGAGGAGCACAACAAAAATGTAATGCCAAGATGCAAATTTACACTTGAAAATTACAAAATGAAAATAAAGTTCCCAAGTTTGCAGTAGAGCTATGAAGCGGAAAATCAATGGGAAAAAGCAAGTTTTACATTTTCAATTTGTAATATGCATTTAAGACCTTGAAACCCATATGCCAATGCAAGTGTGGAGATCCTGGTGTAAATCTAGGGTATAAATACGTTATCATATTACAATTTTCATATTATAATATGTAATTTGCATTTGAATTTTTTAAAACTTACATAATAAAAATATAATGTGTACAAAGGTTCAAAATTTATATGGAAGCCAAAAAAAGGGTGTATACATGTCATTATTCTATTCAGCGATGACTTGAAAGGAAAAGAGTACCTCTAGGTGTCCTTAACATGCTCTCTAGTTTTGGAGAAATAGCAAGTGTAGCCATAACCACTCATATGGATATTGATAAATTGGATTTACATGGCCAAAAAAGAAGTCACAAAGAATGTAGTGTGGCTCATACAATACTTATTATAATGGCACCTAAAGACATTTCAATAGATGCCACATGGATCTCAGAAAGCATTGGCGGGTATTGATTACTAAAATAGGTTGTGGCCAATAAGTGTTGCAGATTTCAAATGAGGAAACTCTATTTTCAGAGTGAATAGTTGTTCTCTACTTTGCTAGAAACATGACATTTTGCTCACATTGTAGGTTTCAAATAGGAAAGAGTCATTTCTTTTGATGTTATTGAAAACTATCTCAATACAAATAATGAATAATTGGAGTACCACATTAAAGAAATATCTAAATGAAGAAACAACAAATTATTTGTTAACAATAACAAGGCTTCAAACTCTAAATGATGGGTTCACTGACAAGATGAGAGATTAACAAATAAATTTAGAGCATGTTGAGGAGAAACTGGCAGAACACCAATGGAAACAAGGAATTGAGAGTAATTATCATAAAAGAAGTTTATAATGATAAACTAAATGAAGTTTTGCAAGTGATTGTAAAACAAAATTTGGAGATAGAAAAGAAAGATGCAGAAGTAGCTTCTCATAGAAAAAACATTGTTGCCTTAGAGGCATCACTAAGTTCTCTCTGTGATTGTTGTTATTGATATTGCAAAAGATCCACACCCCCTTTCATTACAAATCATGCCTAGATAAAAACTGATGTCATATCTCACACATGGAGTGTCTAAAATAAAAGGTCATATAGAACATATTGTGTAGGATAAACTACAAGAGATTTACAGGCTCAGAAGCAACTTGTTCAAAGAGAGAGATGAGAGGAGACATTTACTTTAAAATGTTGAATAAAAAGAAACCCAATTGAAATGTTTTTCTAACAAACCCTCATATCATTCTTTAAGAGAATCTCACTTAATCAATAGTATAGAGGATTTGGATTTTGAAAGGAAAGATGAAGTGGAGATTGGTGTGAATTTAAGATGAATCTTTTTTTTAGTCATATACAAACATAAGCGAATGTGCTATTTCTACTGAGTAATTAGCAGAGGATAATTACAAGGAAATTGAGGTTATCTCTATTGAATATGGACATTAAAGATAAGCCATGTAGGAGTATGATGTCTAACTGCAGCAGGGATATCTAAGCAAAAAACAAGTTTAAATGTGCAACTTTGTATTATGCAAATGGAGGTCAAAAGTCGACAGAGATTCTAAATAGAGCTACAACATCAAATTGCAAATTACAAGTGTGTGATAGACTTCTAGAATCCTACCAACTTGTGAATGTATAGCCAATGTTTGAAATCCCACCAAGGCCAAAAAGTGCAAATTTGCACCTAGGGTTTAAAAACCTGCCAAGAAAAATTAGGTAAAATATGCACATAACATTATTATGTTTGGTGGCAAAAGGGAAAAATAAAAAGTGAATGGATAAAGTCAAAGGCAAAAAGGTAAAAATAAGAGTTGTGTCATTTCCAATATTTGACAAATGTCAAAAGATCTCTATGGATGAAGAAAATTGTTGCAAGTGTTTTGAGGCAAAAGTGGGCCATAGGAAGCATTTTTGACTCAAATGACCATAGATCCCACACTATTTCCATTATAGTTGGAACATTTTGATGCTATCATAACAAAGATACAACCATTCTTTAGCTTTCACAAGGAGGAGGGTAGCCATCCATAAAACTTCCAGTCAGGCAAATGATTAGTTGGAGAGCAAGGCAAAACAATTACACATGAAGACAAAATTAGTTTTTCTCTCAAAAAGAAATTCTCCCTCAAGCCCAAGTGCAATGGGTTTCTAGTAGGGTAGACCAATTTTTTTTTCATCAAACTTCATCATGACATAGATAACCACTTACCAAAAATATTTCCTTGCAAAGCATGAGCTTCTAAGCATGATCAAAGGCATCTCCTAGATGGAGCATCTCAGAGGAATATTATGGGTAAGATCTCTTTATAAGTAAAAAGGGCTTGTCCTCTTTACAAAGATTATTTTTGGGTTGATTTTGTCTATAGTGTTTAAATTTTTCAACTTGTAGAAAGTTGTGTTTTTTTTCTCTCTTTCTAAGTTGATTGCACTTGTATAGTCATTAATAAACTCTGAGAGCATAATGTATATGTCTCCCCTATTTTAGAGAAAATCCATCATGCTTTTCACTATTTTTATGCATTTTGAGCATTATGTACATTGATCTACTTTAAATATTAATGAAAAAATTATGATTTCTATTGTATCTTGTTAATTAATTGCAATGGTACATTCTTCATATATTACTGATTGGGTATTTAGTTTTATGTCTATTAATGATAGTCATTATGGACATGAATCTAGGTTATAAATTCCTTTTTGTTTTATGATTTGGGAGTGTTTTATTGATAGTATTTTAAAGATACCCTAGATTTATGGAGTTAATAGGAGAAAGTACTTGAATCTTCACATGTAGTGTATGATTTGGGGTTTCAAGGGTCACTTGAATGTTTGCATTGCATTGGCATCAATGAATACAAATCATTCCTCATAGTTTTCTTATCTTGTCTTTTAGTCTTTTACATTTTGAATTTGATGATATCATGGATGTTGAAGGCTTTCCCTATGTTGAAAGCTACTAAAACTCTCTTATATATAGCTAACTCATCCAACTTGCCCTACCCCTAAAAATTATACATGTTATTGAGTATATTAAGTATTATTTTCCTGTAGATGCATGAATATTGCAAATCTAAAATGTGTCTATAATTACTCCTTAAAGATTGACATTGTAATCTTCTATTTGGCTCTTAGTTGACAATAGTTTATTTAGAAATGAAGATTTCCATCACCCTCTTATTTATCTTTAGTAGCTTGTGTCTGCTTTAAGAGTATTTTTTCAATCCATGTGATAACTCTTACCAAATGGATTGAGCTAGTTTGGTTATGCTCTTATCAAATTTATGTGTGCCAATAAATCCCTAGAGATTGAACTGTAGCATCCCTCCTTGTGATTTAGCTACACTTTAGGTCCTCTCACCTTGGTTTAAGTAGATCTAGAAGTAGCAGAAAACTAAACATACCCTCTATTGGTGTCTTCCATTCATTATCTATATTTAGTCTATCTAAATGTTAAACACTCCCCTGAATATAATGACATAAATTAGGTTTATCATCTTCTAAAGTGTGCAACTAGGAACCAACATGCAACTGAAATCATTGCCAAGGAATGATTCTTGGCACTTGTGTTACCATAATTTCTTATAAGGAACTATTATTTATTTATGTTTTAAAATGATATGCTCTTTTTAACAAGAATCTAAATTTTTAAGTGTCTTTGTTTATCTATCTCATCACTGATTACAAGAAAGTGTGGTTTCAATATGTATCACTGTCTATTTGAAATATGTTGTATTCTCAAATTTTTCTTTTAGTGGTGACTCCAATTTTTATCTAGTTTTAAAATATCAATGCCCATTTTGAATATCTTAAATTTTGAGAGTTATTTTGTTTGTAAAACTAGAAGGACTGAGATCCTCCTAAAAAGGTTACTCTTCAAAGCATCTTGTCTCTGAGTTAATTATTCATCATAAAATAAGGAGGTTAATTCAAGGACAATGTTATGCAACAAAGGAGTGTGTAGACTATAAAATTTTTGGTACACCTAAACTTTTATTTGTTGAACTTCCTTTGATGTAATCTTATCATAGCTCTTCTAATAACTCAGAGCCTTGTAGTCCTATTTACTACAAAAAACCTTCCCAACAAGTTGAATATCCTCCTAGGTTTGATCCCCTAAGTTAACCTCACTCACCCCCTCACAATACTTTACCATCTGATCTTGATCCCACCACAAAACTAGTCATGAGACATAGAGATTAGGATGAAAATGAACATCCTACATTTATAATTCATAGATTCAGACCTATTAATTTTGATGAAATGGAGGGTTAACCTAATGAAATTCCAAATGAGGTAAGAAATCAACTCCCTAAGTTTCAAGGGAATAACGTAGTGACTGGTGAGCAACATTTAAGGTATTTTCACATTATAATTAAAGATTATGAGGTTGATGAGGATTTTTATATTAATCTTTTTGTGCATATGCTACCAGAATATTATCTTGAGTGGTTTAATTCCCTTCCCCATGTATGCATAAATTCATGGGAGGAAATGAAGAATGTTATTAAAATTCAGTATGATGATAGAGTTGATCCTAGGTTCCTTCTTATAGAATTTGAAAACATAAAGAACCCTAATGAGTGTGTGTATAGATTTAACATAAAGTTTAATAAGACTCTGATGAGGCTAATTGATAATATCACACCTAGTGATATTGTGTGCTTGATTAAATATTATGATGCAATTGATAATAAGGTTGCATATTACTTGAAAGATAAGGCTCTTACAAATCTGAGGTTGGCATTCAAATGGCCATCCAAATTAAAAATAATATAAAAGATATGGGGAAACCTCATATTAAAATGGCTGATGTAAATCTAATTAATCCCAAGAAATCTCATCCCAATAAGACTACCAACCTTGAGGAGATTATGAAAACCTTGGCAACTACAATTAAGTAAATGTCATACAAGTTGGCTAGAGCTGAGAATGAGATTTCTCATGGGTCTTGTAGTTAGGAGAGGGCTCAAAACTATAATCAAACACAAGGAAGACCCTCTTTCCAAAATTGAGATAATGATAGAGGGAAGAGGCATGCCTGAGATGAAATAAATGATAGAAATCAAAACAAAAGAGCTAGGAAAGAAGTTCCTAATCCATTGAATGTTAGGGTTAACATTGTAGACTTTGATCTTGACATTGATTGGTGTGATATGTGCTTCCTCCCCTATCCTCCTTATGATAATACTAAACAAATTGATGAATATGTAAAAAGGAACCTGAGTCTACATCTGATAAAAATGAGATTTTGATGTTTGATTTTCAAATCTCCCAAAGTAAAATTTCTGCCTCCATAGAATTGTTAAGTGCTACTACCATTGATCAATTTTGGAGTGTAGTGAAAAAGGTATGTGTCCTAACTTCTGAATTTGTTTGTGATGTAAATATGATAAAATCATATGAATTACCCAATCATGAATTTGAATTTTTAATATCTATGATGATTAAAAAGTATGATGGGGAATTCCTTCAATTGAGGATACGTAGCTGTTAATTGAAGTAGTAGTTGCCCAAGATAAAGAGTATAGTCTGAGAAGTAAACAACAAGGTGCTTCTCCTCAAGAGACTACCCTTATAGATCCAAGGGTGGGGGATAAATACAAAGAGATTAAGAAAACTAAAGAGGTCGTTAATTCTTCCAAACTAGCACCTGTTTCCCAAATTGTCAAACAAGGAGGTGTTATAACCAAGATTAAAGAACCTTGATTATCTAGTATTCCTAAAAATATGAATGATGTAAGATGAAACCCACCCTTGAAAAATGCTATTAGGAATGTTAGTTTTTCCCCTCTTATTCCACTTATGAATTTGAATGACTTTATTCTAGCTAAAGGTGTTGTCACACTTCATCCTAATACCATCAAGTGGGAGGAGAATGCCATTCAAGATTTCAATGACATCAAAGGATCCTTGAAGTGTTCCCCTATCTTGGATAGTCTTAATTACACTAATGAGTTTTAGATATTCTCTTTTGTATCCCATAGTATTGTAGTTATTGTTTAACTGCAAAAGAATGATGATGGCCATGAATAACCCATAGCTTTCTTCATCAAAGCTATGCAAGGATCTAAACTAAATTATACCATCATGGAAAATCAATCTTTATCCCTCTTGAAAGGTGTTAAAATGTTGAAACCCTACATTCTAAGTTCAAATATTATTGCATACATCCCACATACAATGGTCAAAGACATCTTGACACAAATTGAAATATCAAGCAAGATTTCTCAATGGGTCAATAAGTTACAAGAGTAAAACATAGATATATAGATCACAAATTTGGTGAGAGGGATGGGCTTAACCAAACACATGGTTGAGACAAATTCACAAGCTATTGAGGTAAACACTATTGTTTTCAATATTGATGATTCTTTAAGTCAAATTAGCATGTCTATGTGGTATAAGGACATTGTTTACTACTTGTAAATTTGGAATTGTCCCCTGACTTGGATAAGAATCAAAGGATAACTCTTAAACTTATATCCCAAAAGTATCTCTTGACTGAAAATAGACTGGCAAGGAATAATCTAGATAGATTTCTCTTAAGATACCTAGTAGAAGAAGAAACCACTAATTTAATTAAAGACTTCCATAATGGAGTATGCGGCGGTCACTTTGAACCTAAAGTCAAAACTCAAATTTATAAGATCTGGTTATTAGTGTCCATCACTATTTAAGGATGTTGCACATAAATTAATAAAATGTGAGAAATGTCATTGCTTAATTGGAAGATTGAAATCTTATGTCTGTCTCCCCCAACATCCTGTAATGATTGAAGGCCCATTTAGATAATAGGGAATGGATTTCATTAGGGAGATCATTGATACATCAAGTGTTGGGCATATGTGGATACTGGTTACAAATAAATAATTCAAAAAATTGGTTGAGGCAGTCCCTTCAAATAAGGCCACAAATCATGTGGTCATGGACTTTTTAATAAATCACATTATTTTTAGATTTGGTGTGCCTGTCAAGATAATTATTTACAATGACATGAGTTTTAAATCTAAACCTTTAGTGGCATTGTTTAAGGAGTATAGGATAAAATTAGTTTATGCTTTTGATTACAATCCTCAGGGGAATGGGTAAGCAGAATCTAATAATAAGAACTTGATCAAAATCATTAGAAGAACTTTGGAAGCTAACAAAAAGTAGTGTGAATAGCAAAAATTTTCCTCATGGGCTTATAGGATCACACCTAAGAGATATACATGCAAGATCCATTTTGAGATTGTCTATGAAGCTCAAGTTATTTTAACCATGAATCTACAGTTTCCAACCTATCAGTGCATACAATAGCTGGAACACGATGACAAAATCAACCACTATGAAAGTATAATGAACCAAATTATTAAGCTTGATGAAACTAGAATAAAAGATCATGAGAGACATGGAAATTTCAAAGAAGGGTTCCAAAGGATATTTGATAGAAAGATTACTCTGAGAAATTTTCAAATAGGTGATTTGGTTTTACTTTAGGACAGAAGACATGAGGAGAAAGGCAAACATGGAAAATTTGATGCCTTGTGGATGGGCCCTTATTCTACTGACTATAGAATCAATAAACGTACCTTCTTCTTAATAGACTTGGATGGTGAGATACTAAAACTACCAATTAATGGTAGACATTTGAAATTATTCCTTGACTAAATCCATGTTTGTGTAGGATAATTTATAGTATATAGTTTTTTTTGTCCTTTTGCATTGGGATTTGTTTGTATAATTCTTTCATTATTTTTCATTTTGTGTTTATTAGGACTCCATGGGTGTTTGTTAATAAATTGTCAAAGTTTTGACTAGGTGGCCTATGGGATTGGCACCTGGTCTTACTTTTTGTGGTCCTTTTACACCCACAAGGGGTGTACATTTCTGAGCAAGAGCTAGTGTTGGTTCCCAAATCTACTTAAACAATTTGTGCCATATTTCTCAAATAAAAAGTGTTTGAAATGTCTAATTTTTTCACCCATTCTAAAAGAAGTGTTTGCCCTGAGTGAGAACCCACTCTTGAATTTGTGTAAACCCTACAAAACTTGGTTTTAAATAATATTTAATGATTTCATATCTTTTAACATGTTCTGGTTTCAAGGTCCATTATGTCAAAATATTAGGATGAATAAAAATGTGACTTGGTGTGTTAGCAAAATAATAAATATATTTGAACTCCAGGGGACAAGAATCAACATGAAAATGCAAATTTGTAAATTAAAAATTGCAATCCAATGTCTAAATCTTGCTAAATCACATGTTAGTGTCTTAGATTGATATGCCTTACACATGGATTTCCACATTCGAAGGGAGTGGTGAAGGGTTTCAAGGAAGAAGTAAGTTTTACACTTGTAATTTGCAAATTAAACTTAATATATCAAAGCTCGCAGTATATGGAAAATCATGGAGCCTAGTGAAAGTTTTTAGCATGGTTGTAATGTCAAATAATAAATTTTTATTTTTCAATTTGTAAATTAAACTTAAGTCTCTGAAGTTTGTAGTAAAGATTCTTATAGATATTATAATAGTCATTTGTAATTG
Source organism: Torreya grandis (assembly GCA_037957365.1). Taxonomy (NCBI): domain Eukaryota; kingdom Viridiplantae; phylum Streptophyta; class Pinopsida; order Cupressales; family Taxaceae; genus Torreya; species Torreya grandis. The sequence goes on along the minus strand of JARHVA010000685.1, from coordinate 4,701,798 downwards.
CAAATTACAATATGTTTTCAAATCCTCGCCACCCACTATGTTTGCTAAAAGGGCAAAGCTAGCACCAATGATGTCCATGTGGAAAATTCAAAAAATGACAATGCAAGTTTTAAAAGGAAATGAAGCGTTGACTTGGGAAAGGCAAAGGCCCACGTGGAGATCCCTGCAGGGATTTCGGAATGGAGAAGGAAGGTGCACAAAATTTTCAAAATCCCACATGAACATGGATATTACAGGGCAATTAAGGTTATCTTTATTGAACATGGACATTTAAAATAAGCCACACAGGAGTATTATGTCTAATTGTAGTGGGGGCCTCTAAGCAAAAACCAAGTTTAAACATGCAACTTTGCATTATGCAAATAAAGGCCAAAATTTTGTAGAGATTCTAATCGAAGATACAACATCAAATTAAAAAATTTAAATTTCAATTTGCAAATGTTCAACAGACTTTTGGAATACACTATTTAATTTTAAAAACCAATCATAACAAGGAATCTTCAATTCCCACGAGAACATAATATTTTATATAGACAAATTGTTATCTTTCAGGAAGCTATACATATAAGTAGTTTTTCCATTCTTTAGGATTCTATAACTTATTATTTATCAATTAAAATAATTATAATCTATAGGTATACATTATGATTCACTAACATATGCTATGTATAAGCACATTTGCATGCCAATATACTCAAAACATGTACCACACACAAGTTTTTAAAACTGTATGCATATATACCTATAATCAATCTTAATATTTTTATGTTTTAGGAGACTGTATTCATATGGGTATGGTTCATCAAGTTCATAGATATATGAAATGCCAAAGCTATGATAATATACTTGTTAAAATCTACTATATAGGTACGCATCCCATATATTTATGTATAGACTATAGCACACAAAAGTATTAACAATGGATCAAAATACAATATACCAACCCATAGTTTTAATAGGTAAAATTAGACCAAGTTACAATAATAGTTTAGATGAATATTGATCAATATATTAAACCTTTATCTAGGGTTATAAGTAATAGTAGTAATATTATTTATGTATACCATATACCCCTTAATATCGACTAATAATATCTGCAGTAACCCTATAAATAAAAAAAACATTTTAGATGTAAAGCCTATTGGTTATATTATGATTAACAAATCTATATGAATCTTAATAATTAAATCCTTTAACCCGTATGAGGCTTGAAACTCTTAAACCTGGTCTAATAAAAGAGTATGAAACACGAATTACTAAATATCTTAAAACTAGTCTCTCGGGGGTGTTTTAAATACATATCGATTAATAGTTTATATATGGCCTTAATGTCATCGCTCACCGATTGATTTAATAAGGATTGCTAATTTAAATTAAAAACCATTTAAATTCATAGATGCATATACAAAGGATCACTATGATGTTTTTACCATCAAAATAATAACCATAATAATTGGTAGGTTCTTTTAACAATCCATGATCTCAAGATGATATACATGCATCTATTAGTGTGGGTATCATTAAAAATGTTTCTAAAATATGTATTAGTAGGTTTTCACATATATGGAATTAAAATATACATGCATCTATGATTTTCTCTAATAAATCAATGGTAAGAATTTAGGATACATAAAAATAACTAGTGTGTAAAGGTTCATATATAAACCATAATAATACTAGTTTAAATGCATATTTGCATAACTATGATGTTGGAGTGGTTAGTAGATAATCTATTACCACATAGCTTATCAGTGATCCATCCAAAAAGGATCTTCACCTTCTGATAAATTTAACGAAGTGTTCGATTAATCTAGCCAGGTAAAGGACACTATATTCCATGACTAATCACTAGATTCACGAATTTAGATGCTTGTTAACTGCTAAGTTATTACACTAAGAGAATCACCATGGAAAGCATTTGGAATCTAATGTTAGTAAATAATAGTAAACATTTTCCATTGAGAGGTCCATGGGTGCCATGAGAAAGCATGGCTTGGATCAACATGATCAAAGAGTGGCAAAAAATTATTTGTCTAAATTGGTCACACCTCGAGAGTGATGTATTTCCACTAGAGTATTGTAGATAAATATTTTATTAACATAATATTTATATATTATAATAATAATGACATAGTACAAATTTCTTTATGCTTATGTTCATTGTTAATAATAGGTTTATAAACTTATAGTTTAGCTTATGTTGTGAACTCTTAGGCATGTATGCTAAATGCATAATAGCTAAATATAATAGTAATAGTGATTTGTACCCAGTACATGGAATCATTCGAGTTAATAAATCCAACATATGGAAGTGCAACAACATGTTTTTATAAACAACATCATATGAGTGCAGTGTTCCAATTATTATAATAGTTTTGATCAGAAGTGCAATGATTCTATTAATTATATCATTTACTTCATAAATAACCATGCACTAATAATCCTCTTTGAAAAAGTTGTGGTGCTATTATATATATATTTTCTAAACTACCCTGTATATATCATCTAGTGCTTTGATATAGCATTTAAACTCAGATATGTATGTAAATATATGCAATATATTTTAAAATATTAGTAGATCATAATATTTTATTAATATATACTTGATAATATATGGATTATATATATCCTTTGTGGTAGCTTACCATATTTGAATATAGAATATTTGATCGAGCTACAATAATTCTATTATATATATATATATATATATATATATATATATATATATATTAGATCATTTTTCAATATAATAAAATATATAAATCACTATATTTTTTAATACTAAAGATAGATATACATATTTAAATACTCCACCTCCCTATCTAAAGTGTTGGACAAAACTTGATCTAGACAAGTTCCTTAATCTTCTTTTCTTCTTCCTCTTTATATTGCTCCTGCAATTCTCTTATAAAATTCCTATCTCCCATTTTCCGAAAAATCTCCTTTTATAAATAGGCATAGTTTTTCCTTTAAGGATTTTTTATTACTTTATTTATTTTATATTTCTTTTTGGTTTTTCCCTTTTTTATATTTTTATATTTTTTCTTAATTTTTTATTTACTCTTTCTTTTTGTTTTATTCTTTCTTTTTTTAATAGTTAATGGATTTTTTAATTTTTAGACTAATTTAATTATGGTTTTCCATTTTGACTCACAAATGATAATTTCCTAAATTTTTATTCATTTTTATATTAATTATAAAAATATGTATATTCACTAATTAGCATCCTTATAATGCCATGACAGATAAAGAAACAAGTTTAAATTTAATCAAATTATTCTAATCTCTAAAACATTAATGATCACACATAAATCTCACAAGATTTAATCCACAAAACCATTACAATATGCTAGCAAACTATGAGCAATAACTATTTAATACAAGCAATATTAAATACACTATGCTAACCAATTTACTATGCATCTAATATGTGTTGGTTAATGTGGTGTGTGCAGGGTTCTAGTTGGTTTCTATGTCATCCTCCAACATCTTGATCTATGTCACCCTCTTTAATGATCTTTTCTCCTGGTCACATTCTGAGGGATGAGTTCTCCTATGTAAACCTCACAATAAGTAAGTAGTTAGACCATAACATTCATGATATACATACATCATAAAATGAAACTAAAATAATAATTCAGCGTGTTTGTAATGTAAACACATACACTACAACTAACTCATAATAATATAAAAATGTGACCTAAGCAATATCTGACTGTCTCATAACAACATATATCTAAACTTTAGTAAAAACTAAAATAAAATTTGTCAACTATAAATATCTACAGATAATTAAATAGATTTGTCTAGCGAGGAATTAGAATGTAGCATCCTTCCCCCCTAAAGCTAGTCACTGCCCTAGATAACTTTTATTTCAACATAAGTTTTGAATTAAAAATATTATTCTATAAAGAATTAACATGGTATAAAATATCAAATTAAGAAAATAAATGCAATGTTTATCTATAGATCTCATCATAGTCCTCCTAAGAAGTAATATTCTCAGAGTATTGGTCTCACAAGACCCTATTTTATGACATTTTTTATTATGAAAATAAGTTTTGTGAGTGTCACTTATGCTAATTGGTTCTATCATGACCACCTCATGGTCCATAACCTCATGACCATCCTATACATATCTTGGTGAAAGTTTCACTAACTTCCAAAAAATACATGAGATCATAAAAAACCAAAATAAATGGCCAGGGATAGTTCAAAAAAACCTTCCAGTCCCCTCTAAACATCTCTCTAATCTAGAGAATGTATTTCTCATTTCAAAGATAAGTATTTAGGAACCTGGTAATAATGATGTGTATAAGATAATACTATCACTACTCTACATAGCTCCCAATAAGTATAACATGTCAATACTAACACTACTCCATGGAGCTCCTGGCAAGTATGATGATGAATAGGAACTAAAAATACTATATTTCTAATGTATACAATTTTAAGGAATAAATGTTCCACCATATATATGCATATGGCCATATGACTGAATTTGATAAATTCATCTATCAAATCTTAAATTTTAAATGTATATCTATCAAATACAAACTTATTAATTGTTGAGTCAATGTGAGACTAAATAAGACCCACTCCTATCACTTGGTTATAACATTCCTGATTCACCACTCTTCCCTTAGGTCTCCATGACCTAATGATCTCCAAAATATGAACAAGGTTAAATTAATCATAATTCTATATTAAAATATCATAAAAATCAATACTATATGTTAAATAATTCTACATGTACCAACATACATTCAAGAAAAAAATTTCAATCATTTTGCAATTGCATTAATTTTCCACTAGCCAGACATAACTAGTATCATATTTCATAGCTTATCCTATAGTGTTATATTCACAGTTAAGAAGAAATCTTGTTGAAATTAACATAACATACAAAATCCAAGGATCACACCATCCTTATAACTTTATAAAGGTAACAAGAGAAATAATGTCTCCTTTCTTGCTTGGCTTTTAGTCAACCTATTAAATGTTTATCTCAACGATTTTAGACTACCAAGATGTTCAACGTATCCTATAACCTACTCGATATCAACAAAATGTACATAATAACTCTTCAAAATAACATGATTTAAGAAAAAATAGAATAATTAATCAAACCAAGGGTATATAATATTATAACAATTATAATAAACTTATAAACCTTAATCTAAAACCAATATAAATTCAAGGTTCTCCACTCCTCGTCATCAAAGTTCACAAGCAGCACTAGGAAGTGTAACTCTAAAAAGTCATAAGTGGAAAATAGAGGTCTAACATCTCAATAACAACACTCTTAAATATCCTCACATGGTCTAAATAAAATACCATAACCCTAGTTGCCATAATCACTACTCACTTACCAATATTGTAAGTCTAGTATCACAACCTATTTACACAATTGAAAGAAAAATACTAACCATAAAGATGAATTTATCCATCCAATCCTACAAATTCTATCCTAAAAATAATTAGGAGACACTATTCCAAGAATTCCAAGAAATAAGTGCTCTTAAAGGTACACACTCAATGTTTCACACAATATTTCATGAATATCTCAAATTCCAATCATGATGTAACATGGTTCTACACTGAGACACTACAAATCCAAAATACCAATGAAATAATTCACTTAATTAGGTTCACACTAGTGAATATAAGGACATGAAAATGTTAATGGAATCATTAGGTCCTAGAGTTTGAACCACAACTTTGATACCACATGTAACAACCCTGTTGGGTTAGACATAGAAATACGTGAATTTTTTCAAACATAGGTATTATAAATACATTATACCAAGAGAATATAAGTAATGAACATATAAAATATTATAAGTGTGTTAACTAAAAATAATAACGTGACATCTAATAGTCACTGATCACTATCAACATATGAAACACATCATAATACAAACATAGAAAGTAATTACAAATAGCTAGCCACTATTAGTACAGTATGAAATCACTATTATCAATCCATATTAAAAAGGTAATTAAAAATCTTCATGATAAAATTTTAAATAATAAATATAATAAATAAGATACATGGCTCTTATTATCATGAGTTCCTTGGACTCTTCAGTATATGTGGTAATCTCAAGTGTCATCTCAAAAGTAATACTATTGTGGAGAAGGAGAGCATCATTTGAGTACTTTTTCATAGCAACCATAGACCAATGATCCCATACACTAATCCCATTAGGTAATGGCCCTCCCTTTATAGATGAGTATATATTTATGACATGAGAATCTAGAGAGACAAGCAAGTACTCATGTGTTGTATGATTTCTAAAACTAAATATGCAGTGTATTATAGAAAACACATTCTATTAAAAGATATCGTACAAAAATTTAAATCATATTCATGAAATGATAATTTATAACTAAACATACTTAAGCTAAAAATTTAAAAATAATAAATAATATATATCTATAGATCAATCAAATTCATATACACTACTTAATCGTATTACCTTCATCTGACATTGTGAAGCTATTAAACTAGTGAAGTCTGTCTCACTCCTTAATATCATAAATAAGAGATTGGACAAACATAATTTAACCACAAGATTCATATAATTTACATCTTATTAAAAATTATATCATCATGTAACATGCTAAACATAAGACTAATCAAAACATACATTTATTCCATCAAACATATGAATGAATCTTACATTATTCTCTATCACATACTAAAAATAATGACTACAATTTATATCACCAAGATAAAATACATATTTAACTATAGATTATAACTATCATATTTAGTTTTCAAACATATTACACCCCATGATAACCCATGTTACCATAGTCTATTTTTCTAAGACATAACTATTAGTTTTCTACAATCGACCATATAAATTAGTCTTAAATACATGAAAACATAAAATTATATTCAAGCAACTAGATATAACAAAGCAAGCCACAATTTATATGAAACACATAATATTTTATCTTATCATTCATTACACTCTCAAAGATTGTATGCATGTATACATAAATTAATACTAACTATCATAAAATATGTTATTCATATTAATAACCAACACACATATATTTAATAATTCAAACATAGGAGCAAATCTAGGGGTAAGTGCATAAAATTTGAGGACAAAAATTTGCCTATCCATAGACATGATTTTCTTGAAATTTTAGAAATATGAGCTTCTATAGATAATTTATGATATCTACACTCCAAATTTGAAGATGGTGTAAGAACATGAAATGTAAAATTTTGAGTCTAGTTTCACAAACACTAATTTTTTAAAAAAATGGTTGAGTATAATTAGGTCAACATCTATAATTTGAAGAAAAACTCATTTATTTTTAGAAAACATAGTAGATAGACGGTCGTGTGGTGCACCATTATTTTATCATCATTTAATATTATTTGAAACTATTTGAAAAAATTTAGATAAGATATTCTAGTTTGTGATATATATATTTTTATATTTTTTCAATAAATACACTTTTTATGAATTTTTAAAGTATATAAATCTTAAAAACTGACAAAAAATGGATAGCCATTTGTGTGGCATGCCTAACTACCTCAAAAAAATGAAAATGAATTTTTTTTTATTAGTGTATAATTAGGCCTATTTTTTTTACCATATAATTTTTTTTGCTTAGATCAATGAAAGACAAATTTTATGAACATGTATAGGCATGTATGTTTGCGGTTGTAGTGGCCTAAAAAAGGTATAGTTAGAAATAAACATAATTTAAAACCTTAAATTAGTCCAAAAAATATAAAAATCATATGTTTAAAAAGAAGAGAGTATTCTCATCGTGATGGTGTTAAGTTTTTAAAATTTCATGTTGAAATTCTTAGTATATTTGGCAATCAAAATTGAATTTTGTTGTTTTTTAATCATAAATCTCAAAACTCAATTGTACATTGACATTCCAAGCCTTTGGCTCAAGAATCCAAGCCATTCTTGATCCAAAAGGCATGGGAATTGAATTCAAATTCAAATATCATGATCTTTTTAATGTATAATGCAATCACATTAATAGATATCATGATCATGTTATTGTAAAAATAATAATACAATCACATTACTATTTATTTTTACATGAATTCAATGAACATGTAGATGGAGAAAATGTTGGTTAATGGGTAACGTGATTGTATTATTAATAATGTATTTGTGTTATTTATAATGTGATCGTGTTCCTATTATTTTTCACATACAAGCATGTGGGAGTTACACATGAAGGCAACTTTGGTCAAAAGCTTATATTTACTATTATAAATGTTAAGTATAAGTTTACATTTATATTGTTTAAATTTATTTTAGTAACTATAAGAAATTAGGGTCACTCAACATTTGATAGAATTGGTCTCACAGTCGTATTGCTTACAATGTGGAAAATAGTTTATCAAAATCCAATCTAGTTAGTACATAGGTATTTTTAGGTCTAAGTATTAAACCTAATAATTTTAGTACATAAATTTTACAATTGATATTTATTTTAGGTAAACATATAGTCATTTTAAAGGTTTTTGTGCCTTTTAGATTGATTTATAACATTTATAAGAGTCCTAAGTTTGTCAAAATTGAAGTTTAAAAACTAATCACATTAAATTTGATCCAAAGTCATGTGATTAGGATAGTGTAGGTCATATTAATAACCTACAAATATCAAATGACCACTTTGTGTTAATTTCACTTATTCATCATTCCTCCTTCATCTTTGATCACTTCTTACTCATCTCTCATTACCCTTAATCACTCTTTCATCATTCCTCATTATCCCTAATCATTATTTGATTAATTGTCACTATCCCTAGTAATCTCTAATCACTCCATTATCATCCATAATCACTCCTCCATTGACCCTCACTATACCTCATCATCCCTAATCACTCCCTCCCCATATTTCGTCATCCCTAATCACTCTTTCCTCATCACTCATTACCCCTAATCACTTCCACATCCCTATTCATTCCCTCCTCATCCCTCCTCATCCCTAATCAATCCCTCATTGACCTTCATTATCTCTCATCCTCTCATTGTCTCTCATCATCTCTAATCAATCGCTCATTAACCTCTCATTATCAACCCTAATCACCCTTTAATTGATTATCACCATCCCTAATCACTCCCTCCACATCCCTCATAATCCCTAATCAATATTTATTCATCCCTCATCATCACTAATCACTCCCTTATTGACCCTCACTTTCCCTCAACATCCCTCATCACTCCATCATTCACCCTCACCATCCCTCACCATCCCTAATCACTCCCTCATCATCTAATGTAAGCATATACTCTCTATATATATTTTATTCCAATCATATGTGTTTTAATCTATTATAATAGAAACGAACTCTTTTTTAGTACTTGTGTTGTCAATACCTATTTGTGATAGTCAATTTTATTACTAATTGAATTAGATGATCTTATAATTTATAATCAAGTAACATAATTACTAATAAAAAATAAAGCCTAAATTTTAGTTCATTGAATTATCTTTGTTGTGCAACTGACTAGATGAGTTTTTTTTGGTTTCACCTTTGGTAGTTTAGTTCAAAAGATAAAAATAAAACACAAATCTCTGGTATAATTTTTTAATTATGAGAAGACTTGAATTAGATGAAAAATTATTTAGTGTTTCCCATTCATGTATGACTTGAATCTTGGCTAGGTTCACATATGCACTCATGTGCATAATGTGTCCAATATATTTTATATCTTGCATGAAAAATGAAAATTTATTCATGTTATCATAAAAATATGTTTCTATTAAATGTGAAACACTAGTTCAACATGGTGTAGATGTTCATCCCATGTTTTCTAAAGATTAAGATGTCATCAAGGTAGATTAAAAAAATGACATAGGTAAATGTCCTGAGCATGCCATTCAACATCTTAAAATGAATGAATTAGTTACATAAATTAACCTAAAAGGAATAACCAATTATTCAATAAATCCTTCCTTTATTTTTAAGACTATATTCTAAATTTCTAGAGGTTTAACATGAAAATGATGATACCCAAACTTAAGATCAACTTTTTAAAATATTTCTATACCATGGATATGATATAAAAATGCCTTAATATTTAAATGAGGATAATAGTTATTCACTTTAATCTTGTTAAGATTTTTTAATTGATTAACAAATTTTACACAAAACACAATTAGGCTTATGCAAGGCAAAGATTTAGGCATGATGTGTTCATTATCCATGATTTCATAGATCTGCCACTTTATCTATTCATTCTCTAGAAATGACATGTTGTATAAAGAGGTTTGAGGTAGAGGTAGTTAAGGGATCAAATCAATAGTATTTTCTAGTGTACAATATGTAGGAACTTATTTAGGTGACTAAAAGATATCCTTGTATTCATCTAGTTTATGGTTCAATTATTTTATCTTTGTTATTTTTGGATAATCCACACTATGATATGGTGACATAAGGATGTTATTACATTTACTTATTACCATAAAGAGTATAATTATTACTATAAATAACAATATTATTTCACTTCATATCACTAATGACTAAAATCTTATGAACTAACTACGATATATGGTATTTCAGATCATTACAATCTATCACAACATTTCAAGGATTTACTTCATAGACTACATGTCAATGGTAAATATATGGTTGAACACATGTAAAACATCACACACCTCTAATGGTGAGATGTAATAAAGGATTACATCTTTAAAAAGTTTGATTTTGTACACCAATTGACACTACTAGGTGATCCAATTCTCAAGGCCTACACTAGACCATACACTAGTGTATGGTTATGCATGATGTATAAATTTCAAGTTTAATTTTAAAAAATATTATTTAGGAGAAATTAAATTATTTTGACTTCCATTGGAAATGAGGAAGTGTATTGGCTCACCATTTCTCTACATTTATTAATGAAACAATATTTTTAATTCATATAATTTCTTGTTGGAGGAAGTAGAGATATTTTCATTACCGACCATATCATTAGGTTCATAATAAATTTTCTACTTACCTTTTTATAGTGCTAGATAACTTGTACCCACTTCTCAAGATGTGCAAGTAGAGAGATCATAGTGTGACACTCTTCATTGGATTAAATATTAAAGTTATGAATTAATAACTAATTTCCAATCTTGGACTACTTATTCTAATCATTCAAAAAATATTTTCCACTCTCTAGTATGATGACACAATCAATAGACATACAAATAGAAGGCCTTCAATGTAATTATTCAAATAATAAATTATCCTCATATGGAAATAAATTTATTGGTTTCATGAAATCACATGGATTGGTGATCCTCATGTATTTCCTACCCATTTTTGGTGCTATGGTGGTTTTACTTGCTTCTCTTCTTCTAGCAGATTTTTATTTGTGAATTACATCATTTTTAATAGGCCCATATATTTTCATAGGTGGAAAATATTTATGTTTCAAAATTGTCTCCACATCATTTTGATCACTATGTCTTATATTTTAGCTAGCACGCAACCCTCCACTTATAACTCCTAACATTGTTAAACCCCAAAAAAATACCACCATCAAAGTATTATATGGAGTGATTAAGGATGAGGAAAGACAAGGAGGAATAGAGTAGAGATGATGAGGGAGTCAATAGGGATGATGAGGGATGATGATGGTCAAGGAGGGAATTATTAGGGAGGATGATTAAGCGTTTAGGGATGATGAGTGATGGTGAGTATTAATGAGGGGGTGATTATGGGTGATGAGGGATGAATAATGAGTGATTAGAGATGATGAGGTATGATGAAGTGATGATTAGGGATGATGAGGGATGGTGAGGGTCAATAAGGGAGTGATTATAAATGATGAGGAATGATGAGGGTCAACAAGGGAGTGATTAGGGATGATAAGGGAGTGATTAGGGATAATGAAGTGGTGATTAGAAATGGTGAGAGCCAATAAAGGAGTGATTACGGATGATGAGGGATGGTTAGAGTCAATGAGGGAGTGATTAGGGATGATCATGGAGTGATTAAAGATGATGAGGGATGGTGAGGTTCAATGAAGGATGATGAGGGATGAGGAGTGACTGATTAGGGATGATGAGAGATAATGAGGGTTAATTAGTGATGAGAAAGGAGTGGTTAGGGATGATGAAGGATGGGGAGGGAGTGATTAGGGATGATGAGGGATAGTGAGACTCAATAGAAGAGTGATTATGAATTAAAAAGGGAGATATTAGGAATGATGAGTGATGAGGAAAGAGTGATTAGGGATGATGAAGGATTGGGAGAGAGTGATTAGGGATGATGAGGGATAGTTTGGGTCAATGGAGGAATGATTATGGGTGATGAGGGAATAATCAAGGATGATGAGTGATGATGAAAGAGTGATTAAGGATGATGAAGGATAGGGAGGGAGTGATTAGGGATGATGAGGGATAGCGAGGGTTAATGGAAAAAGTGATTATGGATGATAATGGAGTGATTAGAGATGACTAGGGACAATGAGGGTTAATGAGGGAGTCATTAGGGGCAATGAATAATGATGAGAGAGTTATTAGGGGTAATGATGCATGACTAGGAAGTGATTGGGAATGAGGGAGGGATGATGAACAAGTAAAATTAACATAAGTGGTTGTTTGATGTGTTCAAGTCATCAATGTGACCTATGCTACCCCAATCACACCACTTTGCATATATTTCAAAGTGAGTGGTTTGAAAACTTTAATTCTGACAAGCTTAAGACTCTTAGAAAATCTAAGAATCAATACATAAGGTATAAAAACTTAAAAAATGACTATTTGTTTACCAAAAATGGACATCAATTGAAAAACATATGTCATGAAATACCTAGGTTTAATACTTAGACCTTGAAAATGCCTAAGTACTGACCAGATTGGATTTTGAAAAACTATTTTCCACATCATAAGGCATGTAGCTATGAGACCAACTCTATCAAATGATAAATGACCCTAATTTACTATATTTACTAAAATAAATTTAAAGTATTATTTTCTTATACTTACATTTAGAGTAATAAATATAAGCTTTTGGCCAAATTTGCCTTCATGTGCAACTCCCACATGATTTTATGTGCAAAATAATAGGATCGTGATTCATTATCAATAACATAATAACATTATTAATAATGAGATCGCATTACATATTAACCAACATTTTATCTATCTACATGTTTATTGTTTTAATGTGAAAAACAACATTAATACAACCACTTTATTATTTTTACAATAATGCAATCACGTTATCTATTAATGCAATCATGTTATACATTAATACAATTGCATTTTTACTCAGTAATTATCAAGCCTTAATTTAATTAATGTGATCATGTTAATTAAATAATACAGTCACATTAATTATTAATGTGATTGTGTTACCTAAAATGTCCATGAAATTATCCCTCAATTCTATGCACTTACCCCTAGGCATAATATTTATAGTATGTACCATCTAGGTATAGCATGAATTTATATTGTATTACTCTATGACATCTTCTACTATCATAGTTCATAATTAATCAAATAAAAATAATAAGTCCTTCAATTCTATGAAATGAATGACCGATCATCATACATAATGATCCAATAAGTACATGTTTATACCATCTGGGTATACCTTATGTTTAAACTTAGATAATCCAAATTCCATAAGTAGATTCAATATAATACATTCTTTAATATTATCATAGTTCATCACTACACTATTTAATTTGAGCAACTAGTCATAACAAGAAAACCTCAATTCTAACAAGAACATAATTTTTTGTTTAAACAAATTGTTATATTTTAAGAAGTTGTAAATATAAGTAGTTTTTCCATTCTTCAGGATTATATAACTTAATCTTTATCAATAAAAATTACTATAATATATAGGCACACATTAATATTCACTAACATATATTATTTATAAGCACTTGTGCATACCAATATACTCAAAACATGTACCACACACAAGTTTTCAATAATGTACATGCATATATACCAATAGTCAATCATAATCTTTTTACATTTTAGGAGACTGTATTCATATGGATATTATTTCATCAAGTTCATAGATATACAAAATCCCAAAGTCATACCAATATACTAGTTAAAACCTATGATATATGTATGCAACCCATATATTTATGTATACAATCTATTACGCAAGAGTATACCCATGGTACATATATTACACAAGTTAACAATGGATAAAAATACAATATACTAAAAAATAGTTTTCAATATGTAAAAGTGGGCCATGTTACAATAATAATTTTTTTGCATACTAATTTATATCTTAAACCATTGTCTGGGGTTATAAGTAATAATAATAATATTATTGATATATATCATATACCCGTTAATACCAACTAATAATATCTGCAACAAACTTGCTAACAAAAGAATAATTTTGATGTAAATCCTATTGGTTATATTATGATTACCAAATACATATGAATCTTAATAACCAAAGCCATTCATCTATATGAGGCTTAAACCTCTTAACCCTGGTTTAATAAAAGAGTATGAAACACATACTACTAAATATCTTAAAACTAGTCTTTTGGGGGTGTGTTAAATGCATATTGATTAATAGTTTAGTTATAGCCTTAATATCATGGCTCACCAACTACTTTAATAAGGATCACTACTTTAAATGAAAAACCATTCAAATGCATAGCTACATATACAAAGGATTAATATGATGTTGTTACCATTAGAATAGAGACCATAATAACTAGTAGGTTCTTTTAACAATCTATGATCTCAAGATGATATACATGCATTTATTAATATGCGTATTATTATAAATGTTACTATAATATATATTATTATGTTTTTGCATATATGGAATTAAAATATACATGCCTCTATGGTTTCTACTAATAAATATATGGTAAGAATTCAGGATGCATAAAAATAACTAATGTGTAAAGGTTCTTATATAAACCATAATAATATTGTTTAGATGTATATCTTTGCATATATATGATGCTAGAGTGGTTATGAGATAATAAATAACCACATAGCTTAACAATGATCCATCCAATAATGATATTTAGCTTATAATCAACTAATGAAGCATTTGGTTAATATAACTAGGTAAGGAACACTATATTCCATTAGTAATCATTAGATTCATGAATTGAAACTTTCATTAACTAATAAGTTATCACACTAAAATAATCACCATGGAAAACATTTGAAATTCAACATCAGTAAATGACAGCAAACATTTTCCATTGAGAAGTCCATGGCTGACATGAGAAAGCAAGGCTTGGATCAACATGATCAAAGAGTGGCATCAGACTATTTGATTAAATTTTTCACACCTTGAGAGTGATGTGTCACACCTAGAGTGTTGTAGATAACTATTTGATTAACATATTATTTATGTATTATTATAAAAATAACACAATACAAATCTCTTTATGTTTATGTTAATTATTAATAAAATGTTTATAAACTTATAGTTTAGCCTATATTATGAACTCATAGGCATGTAGGTTAAATGCAAAATAGCTAAATGAACCAGTAATAATGATTTGTACTCAGTACATGAAATCATTCAAGTTAATAAATGTGACAGATGGAAGTGCAGTGACTTGATTATATAAATAACATCATATGAATGCACCATTTCAATTGCTATAATAGTTTCAATTAGAAGTGCAATGATTCTATTAATTATATCATTTACTTTAGAAATTTCCGTGCAATAATAATCATATTTAAACAGGATGCGGCCCTAAATTACCTATATATATATATATATATATATATATATATATATATATATATATATATATATATATATATATATTCATTTTAATAAAATATCATGTATAATATTTTTTGGGGTGTCTTATATATACCATCAGGGTCTTTGATATAATGTTTAAACTCAAATATGTATGTAAATATATGCACTATATTTGTAATTATTAGTAGATCATAATCTATTAATATAAACTTGATAATCTATGGATTATATATATCCTCTATGTGTAGCTTACCATATATGAATATAGAACATTGGATCAATCTACATTCATTCTATTTTGCATATATTTAAATATAAGATCTACTCTGTGTGTGTGTGTGTGTGTGTGTGTGTGTGTGTGTGTGTTAAAACACTTAGATCATTTTTCATTATAATAAACTATATAAATTATTGTATTGTTTTATACTACAGATATAAATAGAATTTTTAAATACTCCACCTATTTGTCTTGAGTCAAGTGTTGGACAAAACTTTATCTGAACAAGTTCATCTTATTTTCTTCATCCTTCTTCCTCTGTATACTACCCTTGCAATTCTCTTCTAAAATTCCTATCTCCCACTTTCCCAAAAATATACTTTTATAAATAGGCATAATTCTTCCTTAAAGGATTTTTTAATTACTTTATTTATTTTATATTTTTTTGGCTTTTCCCTTTTCTATCTTTTTATCTTTTTTCTTGATTTTTTATTTCCTCTTTATTTTTTGTTTATTCTTTGTTTTTTTAATTATTTAATGGATTTATTTCTTTTTAGACTAATTTACTTCTTAGTTTCTATTTTTCCTCACAAATGGTAATTTTCTAAATTTTTATTCATTTTTACATTAATTGTAAAAATATATAATTTCAATAATTATCATCCTCCTAATGTCATGATGGATAAATCATCAAGTTTGAATTTAATCAAATTTTGATAATCTCCAAAACATTAACAATCATATGAAAATCACACTAGATAAAATCCACAAAGCCATTAAAATATGCTAACAAACTATGAGCAACAACTATCTAATGTAAGCAATATTAAACACACTATGCTAACCATTTTACTATGCATCTAACATGTGTTGGCTAATGTGGTGTGTGTAGAGTTCCATCTAGTTTCTTTTTCATTCTCTAACATCTCTATCTACATCACCCTATCTGATGATGCTCTTCCTCCATCACATTTTAAGGGATGAGCTCTTCTATGTTAAACTCATAATAAGTAGGTATTTAGATCATAACAGTCATCACACACACACACACACACACACACACACACAAATAAAAAATAAAAATAAAAATAAAAATAAAAATAAAAAATAAAAATAAAAAAATAAAAAAATAAAAAATAAAAATGAAACTAAAATAATAATTCAACATGTTCATAATGTAAACATATACAATACAACTAGCTCATAGAATATAAACATGTAACCTAAGCAATATCTTACTATCTAATAACAACATATATCTCAATCTTAGTAAAAAATAACCAAATTAAAATTTTCAACTATAAATATCTAGGGATAATTAAGTATATTTGCCTAGCAAGGAATTGGGGTGTAACAAGGAGAAATATCATGGCAACATTAGTTATGAGGCTTAATACTAATAAACTTATCAAAGTTCCTACTTTCAAGTAATTAGATGAGGTAGTTATTAATTTGTTTATTTGATACAATGAAGGTGCATGTCATTTGTCTTAAGATGCAACCGTACTCATCAACCCTGCAACCATGGCAAGGGCAATGGGGATTTTGAGGTAAGTCTCTTTTTCCTTACAATCCATAGAGCCAACTATTCATTATAAAACTAGAGAGAAATATAAAAGGGTGGGAATATGAATCTCTATTGATTATATATAATATGTTTCAACGTGTATCTTATGTGAATACATAACCAAATGATTCTAGAAGACAACAAAACAAGTGAAGCAAGTAACTAAAAGAGTGGTTGATATTGTGTATCACATGATATGCCTACAAGAGGATTTTAATTGGCTTGAGTTTATAGCCTCAGAACTCATAATGAACATTGATAATATTATCACCAGTAATTCATAGGCATTCTAGAACCAAATTTTGGTATTACTACTATGTCTCACATAATGGAAATCTCTAGAAGGAACAATAAACCCTACTAAAGATTTTTGGTCTACTTATACATTTGGAAAATTTATGTGGACAAAATTAGGGAAATATTATGAGCAATTATAAAGATTAGATGTATGGTGGCTAGAGATATAAGCCAAGATTATTTCACACCCTAGCATACCCCAACATGTGATGTCGTATCTTAAACATCATGCATTAGTTACCAAGTTGTATAATGGCATCTAAATCAAAGAGCATGAGTTTTCCAAAGAATCTAAAACCCATTACCATTTTTAATCACCATGTTAGATGTGTAGGTGAATATTTTAAGAGAAAAATCCCTTGTGGCTATGTTGGTGTAACCTTTATGGCTCATACCCCCATGTGCACAACAACATGTGTAACCTCAAGCACAAAATCAACCCCATCTAAAATCTCAAATACATGCACCATTGAAACCAATAATGGCTCCATTGCAGATTAACAAAGGAAATAGGAAGGCAATAATGTAATGAGCATCACCACTATCACCTGAAAGAGGACACATCAAACAAGGCCCTAAATTAATAACAAACAAATTCCAAATAGAGCATTTGAATGTGGCTTGGTAGACATAAGAGTTGGACAATAGAATTTTTTGTAGTTTATGCTTGTAAACATAGGAAATTATCTTTACAAGCAAGAATAAGAGAAATAATTATTTTTCTTGAAAGTAGTGCACACCTACTTAGTGTAGAATTAAGTAAGACATGATCTATGGGTTGATATTACCCAATCACATCCTTCTGTTATAGTTGACACTATAGGTTAAGAAAAAACCTAAAAATGGTTATAAGTGGAAATTTTTTAGGTGGAGCGAGCTATATGATCCTCTATTATGTAAGAGTCAAACACATTGGCACATGAAATTCCACATCTAGTCTTACTACACAGACCAAGGACACATGTTATAATTAGACCATATCCAATAATCAAAGATAGAATAGTGTCTTTCAAGGACCCAATAAAAGAGAGCAAAGCATAATAAGAATAATAACCTCATCAATAGCCATATGTCTACACTATGAAGAGGATAAATAAGAGCCTCAATAAACCACCAAAATCTAGAAATAATATGGTTGCATGAAGGGGTATTAGTCTAGAATAATCTTATTAAAAATATTAGAGTCAACTACAGTGTTAAAATCATCCACCCCCATGGAAGAACCTGAAGAGAATAGTTTTCCATAACTGGAGCCACAACACAAACTTACACAGGAATAAGAGGATACAACAGAGGTGAAAAATAAGGTTAAAAGGTAGGAGAAGGAAGAGAAGAATAAAAGGAGGAAAGAGGTAAAGTGTAAGGATACAAAGGAAGATAGTTATAAATTTGAAGAAGTAGAGGCTGAAAATAAAAAGGTTGAATAAGTAGAAGCTCAAAAGAAAAAGGTTAAATAAGTAGAGGCTAAAAATAAAAGAGCCAACGAAGCAAAGGATAAAAATAAAGGAGCTAAAGAAGTAAATGCTCAAAATAAAAAAAGTTGAATAATCAGAGGTGAAGCAAAAACAAAAAAAGTAGTAATAAGGAAATAAAAATAAGTGCAAGATACAAAAAAGAAAAAGAAAATGCAATAGCACTTGCAAAGGTTCAAGATGAGCAAAAGGCTAAGTGAGAGGTTGAGGAAAAGGAATCCAAAGTTGTAATAGAAACTAAATACAAAGTAGACAAACAAGCCAAGGTTAATGCTGATAAGGATGCTAAAGCCAAATCTAATGTAAAATATAAGGCTAAGGTTCAAGTGGATGCCAAATATAAGGCTATGAGATAATCTAAGGCTCAATTTACTATCATTGAAGTTGAATTTATGGCTAAAGATAAAGATAAAGCTAAATCTATAGTTTAGACATAGGAAAAAACTAAGGAAAAATTAAAAGGCATAGTGTAATAGGAACTTGAGACACAAGGAGGTGCAAAGGAGGAGGATTCTCAGTTTATACCCTAAATAACTAGCCAATGGTTATGGGATACTCCCACATCACCCATTTGATAGATGACATTTTCTATTCCTCTGGTGAAATTTATAGTAGCCCTTGAAATTGATATGAAAACATATATGACTCTAGCTACGACTACATAATAAACATCTTTAGATGTTTCTCATCTATTTTTAACCAAATAAATTAAAGGCACAATTATTTTTAAATGGTCAATAACACAAAAGGTTTCAGCCTTGGAGTAGGAATTTTTACAGCTGCAAGAGGAGACTGTAGATCTGAACCTTTAGTTCAAAAATGTATGCCAACTCATTGACACCAATTGGCCTACATTATTTACCCATGTATCAAGTGACCAGGTCATGTCTGAATAAAATTAGTTCTCATCTCTATTGGCACAATTAATGAAAGATTAGTTGGTTACACATAAGCTACGAATGTTGTGAACTCAAGGGAAAAATGTCAAAGTAACAATATTAGTCATATATGAACTCTTGGATTAATATAAATAAGTTTTGGATACATCTAAGCTTCAAGATAAATGGATATCATAGGGTATGTTGAATTGGAAGCATTAACTTAACAATTCATTATCTGCAGCTAAACCAGACTTTGAAAAGGTGGATAAATCCAAAGCTAGGATGGAGAATCATATAACTACATCTAAAATAATGAATAATACACTCAATTAGTTACTTGATTAAAGTGATAAAGCCACGTAAAAACTACATACCAGCCAAAATGACATCCTGTGCAGTTGATTTATTTGCATTTAGGTTCAGAGGCATGCAATCATCATTGGAGGAGATATCCTAAGACATCCTAATCAAAGCATCAAAATATAGGATGATCTTCACCATCATAGAAGATTAATATATTCACAACCTCATAGTGACTCAAGTTACACTCCACAAATTTCTTAATATGGTGCGAGAAGTGATGACTAACGAGAAAATGCTAAAGCAAGATCTATCTTAGCTTGATCCATCTATTATGCAACTTGTTGAAAATCCATAATTCATTCCCCCACATTAGCTACAGTAAATTATTTACTAAAACAAAATTACCACAAGATTGCAGTCAACCATCTAATAACCACAACATCCTCCACTAATAGAATCTATAGAACCAAAGCATCATCTATGGCTCTAGTAGATCCATCATTGTCGCAACCTACTACACAACCAACCCATAACATGCCACCATATACCCAGTAGGTAATTTTGCATTTTAAATTTTGTAATTTTCATATGTTTTTGGCATAATTTTATAGGATGGACTTAAGCTTTAAGAGTAGGGCCAAGACGGTTTAAAATATATAAAAGGAAGCTAATTGGTTAAGCTAGTTTATTGGAGACTTCAAAGGGCAATAGGATAGTATGTTAAATATTTAAAAATCATAAAGGGAAACTAAGTAGTGTATAAATGATGAATATCAATAAATAACATCTAGAGTGATAACCAAAAATCTTATTTTTGGTTCAATTCGTCAGCTTGATCTTTATATTAGGATCCCTTGCTATGACTTTGTCTTAGGAAAAGACAATTATTTAAGTTGAGGAAAGTGTTGGCTGTAGAATAGGGATACCAAAAATCATAGAGTATATTTGTTGGACACATATGTGAATTTCACTATTTTGTCTTTTACATAATATTTTTGTGTTTGTTCGACCTTTGTAAGCATAGTAATAAAGTTTATAATGTGAAGAGTCCTTATTTTTAGGCATAATGAAAAGTTAGAATATGAAGAGACAACACTTTGTAAAATTTTATATTTAACACTCAATTCATTTGTATATGGTTTTGATGTGATAAAGATTAGTACATATTACTCTAAGATGGTTTTTCTATGTATATTTTATCATTTTTTGTACACAGTGAGTACTCTATTTATTTAAATCCATTAATCATATGAATTTATACCTATTGTTCATATTCTAATGAGTTTGTGTTTCTTTGTGAATCTATCTAGTAAAGGGTTATTAATATTTTTTATTGATCGTTATATATTGATCGTCATTGTAAAGTAACATTTATATAATCTCATATTCCATCAAATTAACTAATATATATAATTATTAATAAATTTTATTTTTTAAATATAAAATTTTATTTTTAAAATAAATTTTATTTTTAAATAATATTAAATTTTTAAAACTATTAAATTTAATTAATAAATCATAATTTTTTTCTTAATATTTTCCATTTATTAATCATCACTAAAATGTTTAATATGACATTTATATTTCTTTAATATATTTATTATAAAATTAATATTTTTACTATTTTTTAACCTCGTTTTCTTTTTTGTCTTTATCTCATGTAAGCCCACATACAAGATAGTGGCCTTAAACATGTAATAAATCTCGTAGATAAACAATCACAGGGAAGAGGTTGTCTATTTTCTATCCCTTTGTCAAACACCTTTTCCATATCCATGCTATTCCAAAATACACTTCCATGTAAAGAAAATTATAAGTTTATGTTTTTAATTTAGACCCATCACGTAGTTCACATTACTAGCGCTATGATATCTCTATCACATTTTAAAACCGAACCCTCTATTATATTAGATTATATTTTCATTGCTTAGATTGTTTATCACTAAAATTTATACTCATAAATTCAAGTAGGATTTAACATGAATTCCAGTACATAGATTTATGTAGAGAATTCTTATTTAAAATATTTAGAGAAATATGGAGTTTATATATACAAATTCTCAAAAATTAAATGAATCATAGTATATTATTTATAAATTATACCTTTTTTTAAATTTAATTTGATATATGTGTGTTTAATATTATATAGATATTTAAAAATGATCGTGTAACATTATTTAATGCTATATTATATTTTAATTTATTAATTTTATAATATATTTTTATTAAATTAAGTATTAGAGGCCCAATTTTTTATTTCTAATTTATTAATTTTTTTCCATCTTTTTTATCATCTCACTTATCCGATTTTATTTTGAAATCTTTTTTAATCCCTTTCAAAACAAATGCAATTGTATTTATGATTTCCATCTTTTTTAAATCTTAAATGTGTGTATTATATTAATTGAAATTTAATTTTTACTAAAAATCTAAATATGATAATAAATTTATATATTAATAAATGGGAAAAAATATTTATAAAAATCTACCAAAAACTCAAATAATTATTGAAACTAATTTTTTATCGAAAAAAATTTAACACACAATCTAGAAATTTAGATGTCAATGATTCACATTAATATGAATAATATTTGATAGAGTGGTTCCCAATTTTGTTAAGTCTCACAAATATCTCCTTGTTTACAACATACCCTCAACACTAGTTAAGGAAACGAGTTAGACTGAATGAAACGAGGGAACTTCCAGGAGATAAGAAAATCATAATGTTATTTTTTAGTATTTTCAAATTAAAAATTATAAAAAAATAGAATAAATATCCTGTACACCAAGGCAGCAATATCTTACTGCATCAATGTTGTAAGAAAAAAATGTTGCAATCTGTTTGTCTAAACACAACTCTACACTACAATTTAACATACAGGCATGTAGACAAATGTATAATTTATTAAAAAATAACTAGCTACAATGTGAGATTTAAAATGATAGTATAATCCTTTTCATCAAGATACGGCAAATTATTCTTCCTCATCATCAGACAAAGGTGGCAATTCAACTCCCCACAAATAGTTTTTGTTATTAGAACGAGGAACCTTATCAACCAGATCATCATTGAAGTCCACATTCTGTCTATCCACCTCCACCTTGCTCACCAAATATTCTGGATAACCTTCGCCCACTGAAATCCGTTGACCGCTATCACAACAGTTGTTATATTGTTCTTCATTTTCAAAACACAGTTCGGGTATGTAAGGGTATTTTTCTTTGTCAGGCTTGCTTATAAGCATAGGTACGTTCAGGTCACGATCTGAGGAAGGAGGACACGGATTAACAGAAGTGCTTGAAGCTGTTTCAGCACAAGGTTTCAACTTGAGCCAGTCTGGTTCGTCGGGATCATACAAATGAACATCTCCATCCGCTACGAACTTAACAGTGGTTCTTCTCCACTTGTTAATATCAGGCATATTCTCAGCCTTTCTACGTTGGAATACGAAATAGGGATCTTCAGGAGTTGGATACAATGTGTTCACCAGACGAATGGTTTGTTCTTCGCTCAGATTTTGTTTAAAGCCCAAAATAGTTTGCGCTTGCTTCCTATAAGTTTCGTTGTCTTTTACCATCTTAGCAATCTGCCTCCTCTGTTCTTCAATCATGCGATTCATTTTGATTTTGTCTCACCTCTGATGATGTTGTCTGGCTATAAAAAACTTTGAAGAGTCTTCTTTACGGCCACGACAATCTTTTAGTTTTAAAAGCTTGTCGATGGAGATGTGTGAGCAGTTTTTGGTTTGTGGTCTTGGTAGAGAGAGCTCTTTTATACAAGCAGTTTCGCTTTACAGAACCGGCCGACCTTAAGAGCGTTTCCCTTCTTCCAAAAGGGCCCTTGTGATTCTTAAATTTTAAAGTTTTTAATAATACACTTGTGAATCTTTGTTTTCGCGGGCCTTTTGGTTTTGTTCGTTTTAGTTGGGACGGGCAGAGGAAAAATGTCTTTGATTAGTGCTTATTGTTGGTTCTTTCATCATTAAATAAAGAAAGATACTTAAAAAAATTAATGAACAAAATAGTTGGGAATTTATATTTGATGATTCATATTTTTATGGTTGATGGTAAGAGTAGTTGGGATGGGAAAAAAAAATGTCTTGATTAATATTTATTGTTCCACCTTTCATTATTAATTAAAGAAAGATATTAAAATTTTATATTATATAATTTTGTATTGATTCTAGATTTAAAATTAAATTTTTTTTATTTTTCGATAATTAAATTTTATTTATTTTTATTGTACTTTTATTTGAATTGTACTTTTACATATTATTTCTTCTCTTTAAAAAAACAAAAAAACTTTGTATAAATTCACTCATCTAATATTTAAAAAATGTTACATTACAACAAACAAAATAACTTAAATGTCTTTTGAATTCCACATGTATAAATAAAGAAATAATATTCTAAATTAATATTAGTTTTATTTTTTTCAGGTTTTTATATGATGTTATATTTGTGAAATAACAAATTATATAGATTTATGAAATAAATGGAATAGTATACTTAGAGAATGTTCTCGAGGTCTTTTTTACATAGATTTGTTTAAAATATGTTTCATAGTTAATTATTGATTTAAAATAAGAACTAAATATATGAAAAACTATAATTAAATTGAATATTCTGGTTTATAATTTATTTATTACATATATTTTATCTGGCACAATTACACTTAAAAAAATACGTATAAAATATTATTTTATCATTTATAACAATATCTATAAAGACTAAAGATATTTTACATATTTTTGTTCATTCTAAATTCATCCATAATAAATTTCACTTATCAAGTATTTATATTTTAGAATTGTATTATATAATGCATTTAGCTTGAATGACTCTAAAAATATTTATTATTCAACATTACTCATATAAATCATAGTAAAAGATGTAAATACAAAAAAATAAGAAATAATTATATGAAAATTTAATAATATTAACTAATATAATTTTTAGATTATTAATTTTTAATTTGAATTGTGTGTTTTGCTTCATATTTTATTTGTCACAACTTTTTTGGGGGACATATAGTTGTACCAAAAAAAATATGTATAAGATTGTTTTCTATCATTCAAATAAATAGCCATGAGGATTGCAGGTCAATTTAAAAATTTGTATTTTTTTCTAATTCATTTATAATAAACTCTATTCATCAAACATTTTAGTTTTAAAATTTTATTATATAATATATCTAGCTTTAATGGGTCCAAAAAAAATTGTTATTCGACATCGACCATTTAAAACATAGTGAAATATAGAAACATTAACAGATATATATATGTGCTTTAATAGCTAGATGTGCTCAAGATTCACCATTATATGTATAAAAAATTTTGATTTTAATGTAATAGAAACAATTATACATAAATCTATGATTCATATATCAATCAAATTTAGATTACAAAATTAAGAATAGTTTATTTATAATTAATTATATAAATAATTAAATTTGGGAAAAATATACTCTTGAGATTGATACATCGTAATTGACATCTCCAAAAAATATTGGTTATTTTGTCAAACTCCATCCATAATTTTAATTAAGAAATAAAATAACAACATAGTTATTCAACCATTAGAAGAGTAGTTTTTTAACATAAGAATGAATGTAACTCTATAATGATTTCTATCGATTTTTAACATATAATAATGTTTATTCATAAAATTATATTTTTAATAAAGTTTAATATGGTATAATAATGTTGATCGGATTTTTTTTTAAATAGAAAAAATATTAAAATGATGATTAAATATATGTCGAATTTAAAATTGTAATTAAAAGTGAATATACTCACTACATTACAACCCACCACGACCACCACTCAAATACAATCTTATAACATCTTTCAACTTAATTATATTATATCTATTATTATTTTATAAATTAAATCATATACAACTCTTAAAGCATAAAAACAAATAAAATTTAAGAGTTATATTATTTTAAAAGACATAACATTTACATTTTAGTTGTGAATAGTTAACGATTTTTTGATATGAGGCATGGGAATAACGACAAAGATTATAAATTCAATGATACATCGTACAGCAAAGACATTTCATATTGTATAAACCAAAACAAAATGATAGGTGTTACATGCATATACTGTATTTGTCAGGTCGATGCGGCATTATATATGAAATATATTTTACTATTACTTTGCCATTGCATTATTGTTACTGTACATATCAAGATTATTGAATTTTGAAACGAAATTAGAAACTATATATATGGATTTTTAAAAAGAAAATAGATACATATCTTTATTATATTTTTTAAAAATCAATCATCTTCCTTATTTTGCATATATTTATTTTCAAATGTGTTTCATCAATAAAATAAAAGTATTTATTTAAAAAATAAAAAGAAGAATAATAAAAGGCATATTTCTTAACCCCATTTTTGCCTCAAATTTTACTTTTTATTTAACTTAACTATTGATCAAACCTTGCACATTAACTACAATCTTAAAAAAAGGCAACTACTGTAGCGCAAAAAAAATGTTAGGAATTTCTATTACTATATGCAGGTAAGGATTTTATGCGCTCTGCAAATGTATTTGTTGAAAATAAATAATAAATCAGAGACTGGATGTTTTTTTTATTACACAATAAAATCTATATAGTGTGTATATATACAAATGAAACACATGTAAATAATAAATCATAGTCTAAATGATTTTTCTAATACACAATGAAACCAATTGTTTATCGATATTCTCCACGAATAAGCCAAATTCAAAATAATTTAAAACCATATGCAACTTTGCTTAGTATTAATCTGATTAAAAAAGTCAAAATTGTGGTTTCTTTCGAAAACGTGAACGCATATGTAAGTCGTAGGGATGTAGTTGTGATGGATGTGATAATTTTTTATATGAAGGTAGATTATGTGTTTCTATTTTAATAAATATTGTATGTCTTCTGCATCTCCCAGCCATACTTCTTTATATATTGTTTTTTTGCTATCTTTGCATCACTAAGGACACAGGGTATTGATTCTTTATACATGTTAGATTTGCATTAGACTTTTTTTACATGTATTTGCATCTATATATTAAATGTTCATGTCTGAATTGATTCTAAAAATTGCTTTTTTTAACTGTATTCTTTATTTTCACAAAAATAAATAAGAAAATTGTTAAATTAATTGTTATATTATAATTATTTCTATGTTTGTTATATTACATGATGTTATTTTCATTTATTATTACAATTCACATTTGGTAGTACATATTGTCTTTGGTGTTAACCTATACCTATTTAAACTTTAGATCTGTATCTTATTTATACTTTTTCACTTATCTCTAAGTTGATCATGTCTTCCCTAAGTTTTGATTTTGACAATATGTATCATTTGCATTCTGTCATTGCACCATTATAAACCCTTGTATGGCTATTTGCTTCATCTTTGGTCCATATTTTGAGAACTGTCCATTCATCTAGGTTTAAGCTATTACATGCCTATATTATCCCATAATAGCAGACCTTTATTTCTTATAGGATTGCTTTCATCCACCAATTTTAAGTATCTGATGGAGCAAACATATGACTAACATGATAGAATGTTTTTTTAGGTTGTCCAATCTTTACCTATACTTTTCTAGGTCCTAAAATCCATTAGCACTTCTTCCTTTTAAATTGAAAAGTAAACAAATAGAAAAACTTTCTTAAGTTTTTTATCATTTTGTAAACTGATATTACAATTCACATTTGATAGTACATAGTCTTTGGTTTTGACCTATACCTATTTAAACCTTAGATATGTATCTTATTTATGCTTTTTCACTTATCCCTAAGTTGATCATTTCTTCCCTATATTTTGATTTTGAAAATATGTATTATTTACATTCTATCATTGCATCATTATAAACCCTTGTATGGATATTTGCTTCATGTTTGGTCCATATTTTGATAAATTTCCATTCATCTAGGTTTAAGCTATTACATGCTTGTATTATCCTATAATCGTCTACTTTCATTTCCTACAGGGTTGCTTTCATTTAGCAATGTTAAGTATATGGTGGAACAAACATATGACTAACATGATAGAATGCTTGTTTGGGTTGTTCAATCTTTCCCTATACTTGTTTAGGTCCTAAAATCCATTAACACTTCTTCCTTTTAAAATGAAAATTAAAAAAATAGAAAAACTTTCTTAAGTTTTTTGTCATTTTGTAAACTGATATCACATTTCAACTACCCAAAGAAAGGACATGGATGCTGAATTATCTTGTATCCCAAGAAACAAAAGTATTCTAAACAAAAATGTTCTCCTTCTAGTAGTAGAAATTTGTAAACATCATTTTATATTCCCATTCTTTAAACATACTATGGTAACTAGATTTCATTATGCTTTAGTCAATGGATATAACATGATCTTATTATAATTAGTATTATATGGTGGGATTTATTTTTTGATTGTATACATAATAATACATTTTCAAAATGCAATTTTATGTATTTTGTAACATGTTGTAAAGCATAATTACTTACATTCTTCTGTGTAGTAAGCAATTTTTTTTTAATTTGGGTTGAAGATATTGCACAAGGTACAAGAAATTTTCTTCCCAATATTTTTATTAGATTTAAAAAATAAATTTAAAATTTTGATTGGAAAACCTTTTTCATATTTATGAATACCATGAAAAGATAAAGGAACAAGAAAGAAGGAAAAACACCTATAGTTTTAGTAGACTTGGATACATATGAATGTCAACCATAGACATCGATATCAAACATTGACAATGCTTTAAAAGACAATCACCTTTTCCAATTTAATACATTCAAATATAATATAAGTGATTATCTTTATGACACAATTCAAGTATTATTGAATTTTTCTTTACACATCAAATGAATTGTGCAACAAAATGATAGATTAATTTTTATCATGTTTACACAATCATGACTCAAGTGCACAATGGTCATATAAATATGAATTACATGTTGACTTGCTATATGATTTTCATTGGATATATTCAACAAGAGTACATACCTAGAGAGGATGAATTTTTTTTTCAAATATCATAACCAATGCATGTGAACTTGGACTATGGGGTCATACATTTTGCAATAAGTGGCTTGATAAAAGGCTAAACATATCAATTTTCTTGTGGTTTGTAACATAAAAGAGAAAATATTTGCATTTTAACAAAGAATAATTTATTCCTGCATATTCCATATTATTTCATGATAGAAATCCAACTTCTAGCCACTATAAACCATTGCTTACAAGAAGAGTGGAAGGATTTTTCTCCTCAAACTATACATAATAGATTGTCAATTGCATGTACGAAACGTTCATGCACATGGAATGAATTGAAAATAAAATACAAAAGTATTAATTGCATAGAACAAGCCTATTTATTGAAAATTGTGGAGAAATATTATTTAATGCAATAAGTTACTTGACCAAAGGTGAATTTGATGTGTTTTCACTATGGTGTTATATTCCCCAATCATTTTTAAATGTACTTATCATAGTAGACAAATATGTAATGGAATGCTTGGAAAGATGCAAATCAATATTCATGGAACCTAATAGTAAAACCATTATAAATTGGAAAGCATATATTAATTTTTTGGGAATACCATATGAACAAGCTCAAGTAGAAGGTGGACAATTATGTTTTCTATGGATTTCAAACATGTTACAAGTTAATATCTAGAAATGGTTAGAAACAACTATAAACATTTCAAATGTATTTAGCAGTTTCCCAAATTCAAAGCACATATACAATGTGATTTCATTTAAAATAGAAACAAGTCATATTCACTATGATTCATTACAAAAAACCCATGAAAAACCAATTTGATCTTATCAATCTAGCATCTCTATCCATTCATTAAAAAAATGCATTCAACATATGCACATGGAATAAAAAAATGTAACCTAATATGTATTGAAGTAAATAGAAACAAAATTATCAAACCAATGCAAACTTTGAAGACTAATAAATAAAAATAGAGAGAATAAATACAAATACAACCACCAATGAGACAACTTACATAATTGCATTTGCTAAAAAAATAAATTTATGAACATAAAATGATATCACATGTGATACAAGAAAAGACTATGAAACTAGAACAAATTAACAATGCAAACATGTCAATATCTCTAACAATAACAAATAAAACATATGACAATGTATTGCCAATGACAATAGATTGTCACATGATAAATCACACATCGTTACATTATTTGAAATCAATAATACACAAACTTAGAAATAGTGACAATGAAATAAAACTAGAGATTGATCAAGCCAAAAGAGCAATTACAACATATCTACAAGCATTAATGACACACCTACTTATTCATGTTGTCTATGTGAATGTTTACATTTCTGTAAAGACAGTTGATATTGACAATGCTATTATTGGCATTTTCTCTTCAATCACTACTAAATCAAATTGTGATAGAAAAGATTTGGAATGAAATATATGTAAGAAATGTGATTTAGCTCTCAAAAATGGAAAATTTCCCATGTTTTCTACACCTTATCAAATATGAAGAAATCAACCAATAAAAATGATCCAGACACTAAGTTATTTAAAAGAAAGACTAGTTTCCATGCGTAGAACCTTTGTGCAAATAAGGAAACTGGGATACAAATGAGCATAAATAGGCCTTCTTGGAACAATTATAAATGTGCCTGTTGATTTTGATAGTATCCAAAAAGCATTACTAGGAAAATTGAAAATGAAAATTGAACAATTATAATTGCAATGAAACATAAATTATAATATGTCAATGCATATTTAAGAGGAAATATTAGACTTGCATGTGTGATGAATGCATTCACTAAGCTTTGAAAAATGCCCTTATATATTCAATAGGAGGTGACTATTGAGACTGAGAGGCTAGATATTTTCTAGGACCAAATTGACCAATGATCAAAATAAATTCAAAATGCTAAAGATATTGACTAGGGTCTAATTGAAGTTGAATTAGAACCAATTACATGATCAATTGTTCATGGATTTGGGAATTTGCATTCACTAAAAGACTTTGAAGAGAACATTATTCAAATATCACCTCTGAAGGGTTTAAGCCATTGGGTATTTTTGAGGATACTTATACTTAGAATATATGAACTTCCCAACTTTATAATATGGTTGTGCACATCTAAATGATGTTATGGAAAATTTTTCCTACCATAAAATTGTAAAATGGGAACTATTACATCAACACAATGACATTGCAACTCATATCACAAATCTTTTCTTCAAAACAATTAAAATTATCATACAACAAGTTTCCATTTATGCATGGATATGTATAAGAAAAGGTGAATTGAAAGGGAAAACATTATATGAAAAAGACCTTGAAAAAATAAAAATGTAAAAAAAATTTAAAAATCTCCAATAGGTTTTTGTTGCTTAAAAAACATTTGAATTTCACCTAACTATTTAGAAAAAATGAATAAAAACATCTTTGTAATGATAAGCCAATTAGTTTCACCTACATTTTTTGTCACGCTAATGAGCGTAGATCTTGTTTAGAATCCCCTTTGTAATGCATTGGCAAATATGCATAGTAAAAAAATCCCAACATAAAGGAAATAGATGATGTTGCAAAATAAGTAATTGCTTAGCGACATTGTCAATTATTTTTTGTAATAGAATTTAAAAATAGAGGAAATGAACACATTCACTTCATGCTATGGATACGTAATGTACCAATCTATGACCAATGTCCAAATGCTAAAACTGAATCATTTATGACAAAATACATATCTTTTTTTTGTCATTGCCATATGAAACATTAATGCAAATGCAAACCCATCATCATATACAAATATATAAAAAGTACAAGAATTCATATTGTAGATTCAACTTTCTACTACCTCTAATGGATGAAATAATAATATTAGAACATTTATAAAATACCAAATAAGAAATTAAAGTGCTAAAATATTTTAAAAATTTCTAGAAAGCAAAAAGTATGATAAAAATACAACATTCAACATGTTATTAAAAAGTAAAAATTTAACTAAAAAAATGTATGTGAATCTATTACGATCAGTTATTACACACCTTGTAATTATTTTAAAAAGACATCTAGTAGTCATGTGGATAAATGCTTTTGCAATTGGTGTTCCCCAACTTTAGTATACAAATATATATATGCAATATATTATTGATGCATATTCAACTGCAATGTATTGCACATCTTATATGACTAAGTTGGACCACAAACCAACAATGGATTTTTCAAAATTCTAAGAAGAACTATTGAAAACAAATGAGACTAAATTCCAATTTGTATGAAAACTTGGTAACACCCTCTTTAACTATCAATACATGTCCACTTGATAAGTAGTGTACATAGTGCTATCACTGCGACTACATTATGTCTCTAGGAAAATAATTTTTATAAACACATCACCATTGACAAATATAACATTTATTTTTAAAAGCCTTAAATTTTTAGCACAAGATCATGATGGCTCCCAAAATGTAATGTGTGCTTCAGTCACAAACAAATACAATGGAAGACCTAAATCTGTAAAACATGTATGCTTAACCGAATATGTAGCCTACTATATAGGAACAAGTAGAAATATGAAAAGGTGCCAAAAGCCACAAATCATATGCTATTTGAGCTACAAAAAATATATTGACCTTGAGAACTACTACAAATAAAAAATGATTTTGTTCATACCATATCGAGAACTGAAAGAAACATTGGAAAAAGATTCCAAAACTTGTCTCTCAGCTTATCTTGCACACTTTAAAATCATAGAAAATACAGAGGACAATTTCATAATGAAATTGTATAAAAAAATGGGGTGACATTGACATCTTTGCTATGCACATGCATAAAGACAAAAAATGATATTTGTCACTAAAAATGACAATGATTTTGATCAATGTTTTACTATGAATGATGAATATGATATCAGTGTTGATATGAATCAAATTACAAAAAATAAAACAACAAAAAACCAATCACAAATCAAGTTTGAAATAGGTAGGCAACCATTTTTAATAAGCAAAGATGAATATTTCAATTCACAAAAATAATTGAAATCTAAAAAATAATAAATTGTTAAAGATGTTATAGTAAGAAAATAAATTCCTCTAGACAAAACAATTCACTTATTTTTAATAGGGGGAATTGGAATAGGGAAGACATATATAATAAAAGTAATTTTTTGAGAACTATTTCATTTATACAATAGACAACTTAAAAGTGGCCCTCTAAAATCCAAAGGCATTATCATTACATATACTGGTAAAGCTGCCTAAAATATAAATGATGCAACTGCTCACTTAGTTTTCCAATTTCCATACAAAATGTCAAAAATGCTTCCACTAGATGCAAATACTCTAAATATTGTTATAAAAAAATATGAGCAAATTCATTTAATGCTTATTGACAAGTATATTTAATAGGTAGCCGAATGCTTTATAACATAGATAAAAGGTTATGTGAATTCATGAACACATTGACAAAGCTATTCAAAAACCTAGATGTCATTTTTTATGGTGATTTATACCAAACACAACCTATTCTCAACAATTAGATATTTAAGAAACACAAAATTCAAAATTAAATAATACCATACACATTTTGGGTTGAAAATGTGAAATGGTTTCAATTACAACAAGTAATGAGGTAACCTGATATCAAATTTGCCTTAATTCTAAATTGTATAAGAATGAACAATGCACAACAACAAACATTAAATACTTAAATCAACACTACCATATAATTCTTCCACTTGACCCAACATTTCCATACCTATTTCATAGAAACAAACTTGTCAAAATCCATAACAATGATATGCTAATTATTTTACAAGGAAAAACATATACGCTAACTACAATTGACGATATAGAAATTGATGAAATTGAAAAAGACGATACACAAACTAAAAATATTAATTTTGGATAAGAAAATAACTCTTAAAAAAATTCCTTTTTGAGATAACTTAAAACATCCTAGTTGAGTTAATTGTAGGAAATTATAATACACAAGATGGCTTAGTCAATGGTGT
Organism: Torreya grandis; assembly: GCA_037957365.1. Lineage (NCBI taxonomy): Eukaryota > Viridiplantae > Streptophyta > Pinopsida > Cupressales > Taxaceae > Torreya > Torreya grandis. Next base: position 4,667,322 of record JARHVA010000685.1, on the reverse strand, counting down.
AGATGGAAATTTCCAATATTACACAAGCACATACCCTGAGATTATATGGATACAATCCCACAATCCTAACATAGTCAACTTACACTTACAAATAATGAAATCCTTATACACTTTATAAATTGACATATCATGGACTCCTATAACAAGAGTTAAAAAAATAATAAATGGAAAGAAGAAAAAAATAATGTGAGAGCCATTCCCTACACAAATAACATGTGCTATGATAATTCATAGGTCTTAAGGGTTAAAAATGAATGCTTTAGCTTTCAACCCCCATGGAATAAACCACCATGGCCTTATTTATGTTAGGTTGTGGAGCTAAAAGCGTCACTGATGCAAGACATGGAGGAGGTTGCAGAAGGGTTGCAGAGTGTCACAGACACCGGCGTCGGTCAGGCCAACCGACATCGGTAGGGAAGAGACAAAAGGCAATCGACGTCGGTCAGTAGTCAGCCGACGTCGGCACCCCCCAGGCAGACAGGGACCGACATCGATCACCTGTGTGGTTCGGACTGCGGATGTTATGGGCAGTTAGCTAACGAACCAAGTGTTTGCATGTTGAGAGCCAATTTTAGACTGAGAGAAAATAAGCTCCTTCAGAGAGAGGTGAGCAATGGTGTGTTCTTCCTAGTGCCACAGTACCATGTGTGGGTGCTGGATTGGAGAATCAGCAGGGTTCTTCATGTATGTATGATCTTGGTCATCAGGTGAGCATGGCTACGATAAGAGATCTACATGGTAAGTAAGATCATCAGGTGGGATCTACTTGGAGTACAGTGGGTACTCATAGAGAGCAAAGAGGAAGGCAAGGAAGATCCTTCCATAAGTAAGGTCTGTTGAGGTGCAAGTTGTTGCAGGTTCAGGGGAGATCTACTTGAAGTACGTTGAGTACTTATGGAGTGCGTGGAGCACTTGTGGTGTGCGTGGAGCACGGGAGGTGAACAATAACTCTGTGTTTGAGTTGGGTGTTGGGACCTAAGAGAGAGAGCTTTGAGGGAAGATTTATTGTTTATGTCCTAGAGGTGTGGGAGCCCTAGAGGTGTGTAAGGAAGAAGACCTGTGGCAATCTTCTTTGTTGTATTTCCTTCTGAAAGAGTTTTAATACAAGTTGTGTATTGTCTCTCATATCATGTGAAATTTTTGAATTCTAGTTACTTGTTGATTCTGGTTAATTCCGCATATTAAGTTGCTTGTATTTGGTAATCAATTGTGTGCTTCCGTTATTATCCCAACAATTTATACTTCACTTTCTAGAGTGAAAACCATCGAGTCACTATACCTTGTACAAAGACTAGCTGAGCAAAACTTTGTAGTCTCAAATGAAGTGCAAAGTGAAATGCAAATGCTTATAAACATTTCACAATGGAATTTTATAGATGATATTATCAAAAAATACCTATAATTATTTTTACATATGTTCTTTGAGCACTAGAATCTTATAACTATACTTAGAATATATAGTACATGACTACCTGTTCATGGCAACAACTATCTTATGCATATAAAAAACTCAGACAATAATAAGCACAAAGAGAAAATTACTCATTGAGAACTTAAATTATCTTTTTACAATGATTATTCATGGTATATTAACATACTACAAGAAAATGAATTCATTGTAAAGCATTGAAACATTTGTAACAAAGAACATATAATTAATTATAATGACTTACTTTTTCTAATTATGTCAATACAAATATCAAATATCTATTTTGTGCCAAGAGCCCCTCTTGTAGACCTATTAATATTTGTATAAAAAATCAATTCGACTCGAGAACTAGAAATGGAAATCATTGTAGTTAGTGATTTCAACATTGACATGACACAAAATAAAAGTACCCAATAACATTTGCATCACTTCATAGAAAACCATAATTTGTTTATACTCCATAATACAACAACCACAGAGGCAAGTACCATAATGTAATGTACCTAGATAGGGTAATAATTGATAGAAATAGTATCATGTAATATTAATGAATTAGATGAATAATCTCACATGTATTAGACTAAGGATATGGGTAGTTAAGAAATAGTATAAATAAAGGGGTAGGTGATGGTGTACATCATCAAAGAGTATTTTGTAAGTGAGCCTGGCTCAAAGGAGGTAGCCCCATCGAAGTGGTTCATGATTAGGAGTTGTTTCTTCCACAAAAGAAATACATATTAAATATATTTAGTATTTGTTAGATTTTCCATATTGTAGTATTCATGTTCCTATCATCTGGTATCAGAGCGCTTTCTAGGGCTATTCTGTGATCTTTGTTGTAGACATATTTTAGAGAGGTGTATTTAGGGAAATCATTTCATCTTAGATGTTTTCAATAAGTCATATCTACACCTTTTTCTCTCATCCCAATTTCAATTTGAAGCAAAAATTTGTCAATTAAAAGTACATAATTTTGTTCTTATAAAAAAACTAACTAATTTTTGTTAAACTGCTTTCATACTATAATGAATCATTTCAAACCATTTATTGGTTTAGTGCACCTCTATCTTATATTTCTAGAATAATTTGCATTTTTTTATTTTAGTTTAGTATTTTAAAATTTATTGTTATTTTAGTGACTATTACATTTTTTTTTTAAAAACAAAAAATAAAAAAAATAATTGGTTGTGTTGTAAAGGACGTATTTTCAATTATAACTGACATCCAATAATCTAGTTCTCATGGGGTTTCCCATTCTCTCTAAAAATCATCTCACCAGTGCATTGAATTAGCTTTGATAAGCTGTAACTATTTGCAAATATGAGACTGAGTTTGAGACATTAACCAATGACACCTCTACTACATTCTTTATTCATTGTTTCATTAATGGACTTCAAGAGGAGATTTGAGTAGAGGTCCAAATATGAAAACCTCAGATAATGATGGAATTGGTGGTCTTAGCCAAGCTCATTGCATACCACATCAAATGGAAATATCTCCAAACAATTCCCCCTCAAATTATAAAATCACCAAAGCAAGCACTAGAAGGTATCCCCCTCAAAGTGGCTCACAATTTGGAGTTGTTCTTTCCATAAAAGGAATACATATTTAATATATGTATTATTTGTCATATTTTCTATAGTGTAGCATATGAGTTATTGACATTAGTATACATTATACAAGACTACTTGTGGATAAATATCAAGAATTAAAAAATATATTTGACTTTATTTTATGAATATTAGACTCACCACAACAAATTTTCAATTGCATTTGATGTTATCTACTAGAATAAACAACTTTATGAATAAAGTAATTGACATACATAAAAATCATTTTTACATTATCAATGCATCATTTATGTTTGTTTTCCATGAACTTACAACTCATGTCATCAAAGGTAGAACAACAAACTGAAGCTCAACTTGTAAAAAATGACAAAGCCACCTCAAAAAAAGGTAACAATATATAATTTCATTATTATATTCATACTTTGATATTGAACACAAATTACATGTAGTTAAAATATCCCTTGTAATTTTTCTCATAAGGCTTCATCTACTGAAGGAACATATGAAACCAAGAAATCAAAAAGGTATGCATTTACACTCTATACTATTATTACCTTCATGAATTTAAATCAAATATTCGTACATATGATGAGCCATCACATCTCACTTCCATTTAAAACAATCCAATTTTAGATGCCTATGCTTTCTAGTAGTTATATCATCTATTTTTCCCCTCCTATTTAGTTTTTATTTTTCTTAATTTGGAAATACTTCTACATTGTCTTTACCATGTCTATTGTTCTTACCTTCTTATAGGAATAGCCTTACTAATATTTCCAACTTCATGCATTTTACCTTTGTTGTTATTTACTAAAGGTCTACAATACTCTGAATAGATTTCATAAATTTTCATTTGTTTTAGATGCACATGATTTCTAATATTAAGATATATCCTTGACATCTTGTTGTATCTAGTGTTGTAATGTCGGATAGTATTCATTGGGATATGATTTTTTTTCGCTGATCCAAACAATTTAGTCTAATTAGCAAAATGAAATCTTCTTGAAAACCTATGTGAATAATTTTTTGGATCCAAAAAAATATTCACATAGGTTTTTCATATGCTTTTATTCTTCTAATTTCACATGGACTATGGAAGTTTGAGTACTATAGTTTACTCCTATGGTTTAAACATGTGGTGGCATCATCCATTAGGTTTGTTGCATGAACTTTTGCCCTTCTTATTAAGAGGTAGTCTTCCCCATTAAACATTGTAACTAGAAGCTTGGATTATGCATACAACATCATATCGCTAAGTAAATATTCCAAGGGCAGATTTAGACCCATTCCAAACCAACATTCATTGCATTTATGTTAGAAGACCCATTACTATCTGATTTAGAAGGACTAATTTATATAGTCAACATATAGATTTTATTCCTTAAGATGCCATATTATGATGGCACTTAGTGTAAAAATAATGGCTAGAGATTTTTATAGTATGGTATCTTTTTTGGTTGTTAAAGAAAATGAATTAGTAAAGACCCATTAGAATCCAAGTCAGATATATGGTGACACTTGACTGTAATACAATAACAGTTGCTTGTTTTGTCCTTTTATGTTAAGTTTTTTGATAATAAAATAAAGTAACACAAATCAATGTAAACTCAGATCTAGTTTGGCCATTCCGATTCTACACCTACATCAATAAACCTATTAGATGTGTCTAAGCCTCTATTCATCATGGCTTATATGTGTAAGTGTCTATATATCATGACCTCTCTCTGTTATAATATATTTGATGTGGATGCCATTTCAAGTGATTGACCAATAATAAAAGTTTGTTACCCCTTAATCTATAAATAAATAAAAGGAAAAATGGGTTTATTTACATGGACCAACTAGGCAAACCCATATCTTGTTGAGATGCTCTACCATTGAGATACTCATCCCTTTACAATCTCAACTATGGAGTGTTGATTATTCTTCCAACAAAATGCTTCTAGTTTATTATCATAATATTGGATTTTATGTAGTATTATCTTTTTTTTATTGTTGCCTGCATGTGCCAATTAACAATGGTTTCATTATTAGAAGAATCTAACTTCAAAAAATCAATCACAATAAAAATATCCCATAAAAAATGATAATTTCACACATGCATAAATATTTTATGGGACAAAATATTCTCCTTCATTAAATGTAGAATTACACATGTCTGTCATCATCCTCATGCTCTTTTTCCTTTGTCTAAATAGAGTCAAACTATTCTCACCATGAAAATAACTCTCTACAACAACATGATTCCACTATATTACTCTTATTTGACCAATATTATTTTTTCATTTATTTTTTATTTATGTCATTTTATGATAGGTCTTTTTTTTAAAATACAATTAGGCATAATGCTTGTAAAGGTTTCTTAACATCCTCAAACTTTGAGCCTCAATCCCATCAAGCCTCTCTATATTTTCATTAACTTGTAACATTCAAATAAAAATTGTCAAGTGATCATAAATGTGACTAAGTAAAAAATAAATAACCTACATGATTTTCATAATATAAATAACACAAATTACTTAATATAAAAAAATGCCATGGTTTACTATGTTAGTTAGTTATTGATATGCAATCCAACCATTGTCATTGTTAATGTTGTTCAAGTTTTGTAGACTGTATAAGCACATATCCATCCCTTTTAAATAACATGTTGATGAATCCATATTATCAAATGTAGATACAATACTTGTTCTTTGACTATGCATAGTTATGTTATCTACTTTTATATCATTCAATCCCAAATAAGGAGAGAACATGCCCCTAACAATTGATGACATAAATAGTTACAGAAGTGGAAAATATTTTGAAGGAGACATTCTTGTCATATACAAAACAATGTTTGATAAGCAAAAGGCAAAAGAGCTGCTATGAATTGACATGACAAACATAAAAGGTGAAATGATAATAACACTAAATGTAGCTAACACATGGATAAAAATCATGAACAAAACCTTTTGCCACAAAATTTAATATTTTTTAAAGACTTATCAATTGCTCCAAAAAGTGACTACGATAAAGGCAATTCAAATTTCATATTGCTAGTAAATAACAACACCATAATAAAATGCACTAACCAAGTCTGATTTCATCATATGTTCATTCATAACTCCATAATACAATAACTTCTAAGCAAGATAGAACACTATGCCATGGCTATAATATAATTCATCTATATATATGCATAGAAGATAGGCAATCAGCTTACCATAGACATAACAGATGGAAACTTGATAATTGACAAAAACAAAGGTTGTCAAACATTTATGTAATGTCATTTTATTAGAATAAATGTATTACACACTTGCCTTTCTAAGATAAATTCTTTTTATTTTCTTCAAATAATAGGTGTATTTATTCCACATACTTAGACATCAATATAATGACATAGAAATCAAAATATGCAAAAAAGAACCATCTATTTTCCTTCTAAAAAACCTCACCAAACGGACCTAAATAGAAGACAAAATACTACATAGTACATAGTCCACATTCATCACTTTTGTCAATGCTAAAATTTTTCCAACACCTACATTCCCTCCTCAATAAAATAATTGAGGTACTTTTACTTATATTTAGCTTCCTATTACAATTGTTTATTTTTAGCTACAACGTTAGATTAGCTTAAAAGATATAGAACTTTTCAACTAAATTTAGTTTAATTTAAAATTATTCTACGTAAAGAAAGAGTCCAAAATAAAGGGAAAAATTAATGTCAATAACAAAATATATCATTGGCTCCAAACTAGTGCATGATACTCTTTCAATTGTAAAGGCATATTTAACACCATTTGAACCTATTTGCATAAATTTCAATCTATTTTTGGATCATTTTCAATTAATGCAAGAATTCACATCTCACTGCAACAATTTCAAGAAAGAATGACCATACTTCTACTCCCATCGACTATTGTGCAATATAAAAACTAAAGCCACTATCAACCTCTAATGCATTGAAAAAGATTAGGTGTTAGATGAATTACTACCTACACTAAGGACAATAACATATATAGATTACCTACAAAATAAAGAAAGCATGATTTATTTGATATCAAAACTCACCATGCAAGACATTTTCAAAATTGATAAAAATAATGTCATTAAGCAAATTATTCCATGAATTGGCAATGAAGGTATACAACTGCCTAACAATTTAGCATTTGGAAAATGTTGTAGTTGCTTGCAAAATCTGAAGCATTAATAAATAATTTCATTTCTACAAGTAATACTCATGGCTACATTGTAAATATTATAGGCTTTTTCTTGTCCCAATAAAGCAACCATGCAAGCTAAACTCAAACCACAACATCCCAATCCCTATAAAGGTAAGCACTCTTCATAGAATTAGACTATGTTAATTGTTTAACATATCTCCATTTTTATATATAATAACTAATAAATTTTTATGTTTAAGTAATATAGATTCCTAAATATCTGCCACTTGTTTTTATACAGCATGGAAAAACAATTGCAAATGACTTATTTTTTATTTCTTATTCAACGTATGTTTTGCTAGTTGAGTTTGTTAAGCCCCTCAGAGTGATTTGCCCTCTGGAAACACTTTATAGTCTTACTTATAAATGAGTATTCCTCTTTCTTGATATACCACGCTCCAATAAAATATTTTTCAAAATCCAACTCCACTGCTACATCCACTAATTTGTGTTAGCATAGAAACCACTTAACATGGAAATATGCCTATTATGTTTTATAGGATCATTTCCATGCCCATGTTATCACCACAATACACCTACTTATTGTCTTATTATCTATGTATGAGGATTACTACATGGAAAAACAATTACAAATGACCTACTTCCTATTTCTTATTTAGTGTATGTTTTGCTAGATAAGTTTGTTAAGTCCCCCATCCCCATGCTACCACCATAATACAAATATTTACTATCTTGCTCTAATCTAGATATGCAAATAGAGGAAAATACACCACCAAATGTCCAATCTAATTGCATCCAAAATAATAAAAGCACAATCCTTCAAAGTTACAAATCTAGATCCAAGATCCCATCAATGACAACAATTTAATAGAATGTACATTTATGTAGCCAAAAATATTAGAGAGGATAACAATGCATGTTGTGAGGCATCCTATAGAGTTAATTTGGATGTTTCCATTTTAAAACTGATTTGTACCATGTTTTTTATGCTTCTATTCCATTAGATCTCTTAAGACGACCAATGTTTACATGCTAATTTATGTATTCATATTTATATATCATATAAAACTGTTTGTTTAACATGCTTACAATATGGAAGCATGTGGAGTCCTTGCAAGAGTTGAAGTGGTTGTGTTATGGTCCAATATTGACGTGGCTAAAGCACATGCAAGGTTAATTCCTTAAAAAATACATTTTAGTTTAAACATGCAAATAGTCTCTATATCTCCATGAATTTTCCATTTTACGAAAAAATACATTGCAATTTCAAAAAGCAATTTCCAAATGGAACTTAAACAATGTATTTTGCTCCTATGTTAACTGTAATATTGATATTTTCTTTTGCATTAACATTTTGTCTTCATAGTATGCACATTCCTACCTTTTAGAATCCTCTTTGATGACTTCTATCATTATTTCATAGTATACAATTCACATAGTACTGTGTCAACTGCAATATTGATATTTTCCTTCACATTAACATTTTGTCTAGATTCCACAAAATAGCCTGCCAACAAATAGTGATATGCATATCATCAGGTACTTAGGGTGCTCCAGGGAACTTGTTTTCTAGTTGTAATGGATTCATGTGTGAATGTCATGACCACTTTTTTAATATCTAGTCTTTTGGTGCACTGAGCCTAGGATGTAATATTGTGGAATTATGCTGATATGTATAATTCCTTTTTTTGGTTATCTTGTTACCTTTGTATGGTTGAGGGTCCATTAATCATCGAGAACTTATCAAAAATATAACCATGGCCACTTTAATTATGTTCAAGTAGAGAATGAACATATGACATCTTCAAAATGCACACAAGATTACAAAATAAATAACAAATGAATGCCAACAGGGATAAATATTAGTTATTAAACATTACACTGAGGTAGTTTGTTGAGGTAATCATTCACATCAACCATTTGAACAAAAGGAAAACTATGATTTGACATTCTAAATAAAGTCTATGATTTTGAATAATTTTACAATTAGTAGTGATCACAAATAAATTTAGTATTTAATATTTATAAAACACATTAATTGCTTGTTTTCAATGTCATTTTAAAAATATTAAAATTTTCATGTGTTACTTTTTTATTTGAAGCTATGTTTAATTGTTTTGTAGAGTCAAATCCATACTTGATTACATGTTCTCGATGTCATTTTCAATATTAAACATTGTATATATGCCATTTTTAGGATTTTATTTTATTTACATCTACCGCAAGAAAATTAAAACATATCATATCAATACCCTCCTACAAATGAAGATTCCAACTAAATTACTTTATAGGCTTTTCCTATGGTCCATACTTTTTTAAAAATTGATTATAAATATTAGAAACTTTAACATTAATAAAAAGATACTTGTTTTTTGTTGGTTTCTTTACCAAAATTAATTGTTACCTTTGAAACCTATTATAATCTTACCATAGTAGGAATTTAAAAATATCATTGAATAATACTAGTAATTATAAATAAATTTATTTGAAAAATACCGAATAATATCGATCTCAAGGCCTTTATCCTAAATTTTTCATACACTACAATTATTAATAATTTCATTACTTTTTTTACAATTTTTCCATTAACTAGTGATAAATCCTGTCAATCTAGCTACACCAATGTGTCAAACTTGAAAAAATATTTCTGGAAAAAAGGAGGGCTCTAAAATCTACCATATGACCAAAATCTTACAGTTTTTCATTTAACTTTTCTTAAAAAAAAGAAAAAACTTATAAACTATAATCAAATGAATGTCAAAATTTAAAACTGAAATTAAAAATCAACACACTTAACATGACAACTCACCACCCCAATCACCATTATAGAACGCCTCTCACCATAATCACCTAAAAGTCACTTACATATTAAAAAATAAAACAACATAAAATATAAATTCAAAGCTTTTAGAAAAATTAGATGGAAAACTAACATAGCAATTTAGTTTGAAAGTTAAGAAAACAGTTAATTATTCAGAACCAAAGTTATAGATATACACAATTAGTATTTGAAGGCGGCGATTCGCTCACTCCTTTGCATATATTATTTCAGAATATATAATTGTTCACATTTCGGCCATATATAGCAATATTTTCTCTTACACAGATAAAAGCAAAGCCGTCCTTGCAAAATCGTTGTCAATAAATCGCCATGTCAAGATCAAATAACACATTATATGTTGGTAATCTTCCAGCAGATGTAAAACCGAGTGAAATAGACGATCTGTTTTACAGATATGGTCGCATCAGAGACATCGACTTGAAATTACCTTCACGTCGACCTACTTTCTGCTTCGTTGATTTTGAGGACAGTCGAGATGCCGACGATGCAGTCAGAGGCCTCGATTGATACAAATTTGCTGAACAGACAATCCGCGTCGAAATTGCTAGTGGAGGACGTGGATCTTATTCTTCTTCCGGTGCTGGAGATAGATATGGCAGAGATAGAGATATTCGTTTGCCTGTGAGGCGCTCTAGTACTGGATACAGAGTTCTAGTGTATGGGCTTCCTCCTGCGTCGTGGCAAGACTTAAAGGATCATATACGTCTTGCAGGGGATGTAAGTTTCAGTGAAGTGTATCGTAACAGAAATGGCAATGTGGGTGTTGTCGATTACAAAAGATATGATGATATGAAGTATGCTTTAAGGAAGCTTGATTTTTCTGAATTTCTGAATAAATTTTCGAGGTCCTACGTTAGGGTGAAACAAGATAAGGGAGACGATGATAGATATTCACCTAGTCCAAATAGAAGCAGAAGCCGAAACCGAAACCGTAGGAGATCAATGTTGAGATCTAAGTCCAAATCATTCAATATCTCATTCTGTATCGTCATCAATTTCGTCGTCGTCGTCATCATCACTTTCATCTTCTTCATCACCTTCACCTTCACCTTCAAAGTCCCTATCCACTACATCTTCAAAAAGCCAAAGCAGAAGTCAAAGTGGGTAAATCATCTTCTCATTCTCCTTCGAGAAACCCTAACCAAAATCCAATTAATCGTAGCTCCCTACCCAATACATCTTCAAAAAGTCGAAGCCAAAACAAAAGCCCTTAAAAATGCTGTGTTAGTAAATCACGGAGCCCTAACCAGAGTTCAAGTAATTAAATGTCAAGGTCTAAATATGAAAAATGATTTAATGTAATTGTTTTTCTACATTTCATCTTTCAGTTGCACTCAATTTTTAACATGGTGATGGACTCTTCTTTGCTTTCTATATGATTCAATGTACAACAGTTTTCTCATAATTATTATTTATATATACTATATTTTATGTAATTTAAATTAGTTGAGATTTTTTTTTAAAATTAATATTTTAATATGTAATTTTTATAAACATCAAATTTCAGACTTAAGTTTTTATATTTTAATATAATTATAATATAAATTTATAGTAAATGTATAATTATAAATTTACTATATAATTAAAATAATGAAACAATAAAAACTATCCTAATTTACATATAAAATGTAAAATTATATAAAATCTCATAAATAGAGAAGAAACTTTATCTCAAAAAAGATTGCATATATAAAAATGGTATTGTGTAAAGCATATTTTTCTGAATAACTATTATTTTTATTCTCATTTAAATTATTAATATTTATATAAAAATGTGCATACATATGATACCTCTACTTGAAAAAGGAAGCTTTTTTTTTATATATAGTCGGCATTAGCACTAGCATGAATCTTCAAATAAAAATTTACATGGTACAATTTTATAATTTAATATTCAATTTATGGAACACTCTTGCACCATATAACGGGAGGGATAAAGAAAACATAACATAGTATTTAATATGGAATGTTAATCCATGGTAATAATGGTCTAATCGTAAACAATATTATATTTAACATTATTGACATAAACTTAATAATTTACCAATTATAGAAAATTAAAAGTCGTATAGATTTTGCTTCTCAAATTTCATTTTAGAAAATTAAATCTTATGGAACATCTCAATATTCTATTTTTATTATCATCTACAACATTAACTTTTGAGTTTATAAATTATGAAAAATTTAAGTATTACATCATATTAACATTTCTTTTAGTTTCGAAGAAAACGTATGATAAACCTAAACAAGAAGTGCATTATTAAAATACCGTAAGTTAGACGTATATGCAATATTAACTCTAAAATAATCTTCTCATAAACCTCACATAAACATGGTATTGATCTACATGATTTGGCTTGGGTTTTAATTAGTATGGATCATATTTTATTGTTATATTTTTTCAATATTTTTATTTTCAAATTTACATTTTATTTTTTATGTCATTAATCTAATTATATTAAGTTATTAAGCTTTTTTTTTAAATTAAAAAAAGATTTCAAATTTTATTATATAATTAAAAGATTTTAATTTTTGGATTAAAAAATTCCAAATAATAATCAAATTGAAATGGGACATAATTTTGAATAAATTAATATTATTATATCTTATCTCGTGAGATCATATAAAATATCTATCAATATAATATATATAAATATAATATTTATTTTTATATAAATATTTTTTAAAATAATAAATTATAATACCACAACATTTTATTTTTAATTTTATATTATTTTAATTTAATTAATTATAAAATATATATTTTTATTTTTATAATAATATATAAAAATACAAAAAAAATTCAAATCTAAATAATTTATATCACAACGATATATATATATATATATATATATATATATATATATATATATATATATATATATATATATAGAATACCACAACATTTTATTTTTAGGTTTATATTATTTTAATTTAATTAATTATAAAATATATATTTTTATTTTTATAATAATATATAAAAATACAAAAAAAATTCAAATCTAAATAATTAATATCACAACTATGTGTGTGTGTGTGTAAAACTAAGAATAATCAATGCCCACAAATAATTCAAAATGGAAAGAGCCACAATAATGTAATGATTTTATGATGATTAGCTTCCTAATAAATGTTATCAGGGGATTTATGGTTATTCCCACAAATAATTTAACATGGGAAGAGTCACAATAATGTAATCAATTTTTATGATGATTAGCCTAATAGTAAATGTTATCAGGGGAGTTATGGGTAGTAGTTGCCATACAAATTTAATTACTATTATATAAATTATTTGTTAATTAATATTTTATATTATTGATATAAGGTAATTTTTATTTTTATATTATTTTAATTTTAAATTATTATAAAATAAAATTTATTTTATTTTATTTTTAAGGATTTGGAAGTGGTCAACCTGTGGCATATAGGTTTTCATTGTTACATGATCTAGTTCTTTTGCATAATGTTTTCCATGTGTCTTATCTTTAAAAATATATTTTTGATCCTTCAGATGTATTGGATTAGAATAATTTTCAGGTTCTGGACCTCCGGGCGGTCATGGTAGAACCAATCAAAGTAATTAACACTAACAAACTCCATCTATGCAATAGAAAAGTGTCATAGTGCAGGGTCCTATGTGGCCAATATTCTGAGGATAGTGCCATTTGAGATGACTATGATGAATTTTACAAGTTATTTTCACATTTGTTTGCTTGATTTTATATTACATATTATATTATTTTTTGTTGAATAATGTTTTAAATCCATAACTTATGTTTGAATAAATGTCATCAGGGTGATCCCCAGCTTTAGGGGAGAAGGATGTCGCATCTTTATTTCTCTCTAAGCTGAATAATTTTTTTTTATTCATGGATTGTTTTAGTTGATTAGTTGATTAACTAATATTTGATTAATCTTAATGAGATATGTTGAGTATGAGATAATTTGTAGTATATAATTTACATGATTAGTTTTTATGAATTAGCAGTGCTTTTACATTTTATATATTGTGATCATGTTTAATTATTATATCACATTAATTTATGGATATAATGATGTTTCAAGCTAACACGATCTTTATCATTATGAAGTCGATGCATAATAGATTCTTTCCTTAAACTGTGATGAAGGGAGAGCATCATCGGAGAGGGTGGTTTATATGGAGATGTTGGGGGATGACAAAAAATGAATATGCAAACTCTTACACACACCATATTATATTTCATGATTGTGTTGTCTGAGAGATAGTTATAGTATGCTTTGATTTACATTTCAATGACTGTTGTGTTCTTTTATATTTTCATTAATTTAGTTTCTATTATAATCATGTGAGTTTGTTTGATATGTTTTTGCTAATTTAGTGTTTTTACATAGCTTATCTTGTTTGACATAATTGTTTGGTTAAATGAGTGAATTTGTATATGTTGTACTTACCTTACTGCCTTAGTGGAAATGGATGTGTAGCATTATGATATGATGTTATGATAGATTCCATTATTTTTATTTGATCTTTAGTATTTAGATAATAATAATTAAATATTATTATTATATTATACAAATATCTAAATGTAAAAAGATATAAATATCATTCTTTAAAATATCTTTGCATTAGATTAAAAATGTTAACCAAAAGTGATATTCATAATATATGTTAGATTATGAATATATTGATTTTAATAATTTAATAAAATCATTATGTTACAAAGTGTTTGCTTTGTGGTTGGCATGGTAACATAAACTATAGTCTTTGAATATATTACCATACTATATAACTTCTATGATAGTTAAGTGGTTGACTTTGTATGGAAAGTATTTATCAACAAAGTTGATATTTGTTTCATGGTAGCATGAAGGTTATGTGACTCTTGGTTTAGTGGTTATTTAGTTGGTTTGTGAAGTCAACAATGATTTTTTTATTAAAAAAATGTCAAGCAAATATTCTATTAAGAATATAAAATGATTATTTATGGATTCAATAGAAGCCTCAAGATGATTAGGGTTTCTAATCATCCATTGACTTTAGTTAAGCATTATTTTGGTGGTAATCATGGAGTTGGATATGTTTGTATGGTGATAGATTGTGGAGTTGGTTGAGCTATTTGGGCATGCATAATTTTCAAGTTAGATAATTGACCATTAATGATGGAGAAGTGGGAGGTAAGTGGAAGAAGATGAATAAAAAGAAGAAAAAGAGGGTTTTGAGAAGACACATGGTGTATTGCATAGAGAGGAGATATACATAAGAGAAGAAGGTGATAGTTTGAAGGAAAGATAAAGGAATATATATGCTTTTCTTGGCATTCACAGGTAGATTTTTTAATTCAATTCTTGTGTGAAATAATGAATGTATTTTCAAACTTATTTGGGTTACTAGTGTTCTTTGTTTGAATATTTAAATTAATGGGTTGTATATAGAGCCTTGTGGAAGGATTGACCTCCATAGAACCCCATATTTGACTTAGGGTAACGATAACTTGAGGGTTTTAGGAAAAGCCATAGAATTGCCATGACTATTTTAAAAGCTTCTAAGAATTTTTATCCTAAGCTTCCCTCTCTTATCTTGAAAACTTTGTTCATTAATGAAAAGCTATTTTTGATAGGTATACACATTGTGTCTCAAACTAGTTGGTTTGAATCAGATAGTAGTATACTCATTAAGGTATTTTAAACATAGACTGAAACATTGGACTATATGTTAGTTTGACTATGTAAACCTATTAAGATTTTATTGAATATAAAATGTGAGTTTTATCATTCAAAAAGAGTCTGTAAATAATACATACATACATATTTATTATGAAACGATGGGCTTTAATGGGAAATAATATGTATTATGAGATGAAGATGTTTGTATAAATAAATTTATGGGTATGTTTCTGATTGAATTTATGTGACTTTGGATTCAAAAGGGTGTGTGTGTGTCTCTGTGTGTGTGTGTGTGTGTGTGTGTGTGTGTGTGTGTGTGTGTGTGTGTGTGTGTGTATTGGAAGTATAAATTTATACTCTTATTTATATTATGAATCCTTGTATTATGCATACTTATTTATTTATAAAATTGGGAAATTTTGGTTTAGTCTTATTATGTAATCAGGAATAGGCAGAAGAATAAATGGCTGTAGATATACACTCGACCTTATACAAAAAAATATACCCTATTTTTAAAAATATATATGACTTAGTTATGTTTTAAATTACATTCATAATATATATCAACTACGCATAAATTTAGATGTGACTACGTATTGTGTCATTTGGATTTGTCTTGAATTATGAAAGACTTTTACTCAATCAATAGAGGGAATGGGTATACAGGTTTAAATTATATATTTGCATATTTTATTTGGAAACTCTGTGTTTTTTTATTCAAAACCCATGTGGGGTATGGTCGACTATGTGTTTTTATATGCTTATTGTAATCAATTTAAGTGGCGAACTTAAATCGTTTGATTCGGTATGTTTGATTTAATAGTTTGAAAGATAAATGAATAGTTGTGTATGATGATAGTATATTCTATGTGTTTCTTTATTAATGACAATGGGAATTCTTAGTTTAAAGGAAAAGGTTAATGGGGCCTTTTGTTTATGATTTGATCAGATACTTAGTGTATACAATATACTCTAAGATGGAAGATAGAAGATGTCATCTTAGGATTATATTGTATTAAAATGAAGTATTTATAATGTATTAAATTTATAAGTAAAGAATATGTATATACATATAAATGATTTAATTTATATGATTGTTGATTGAGAAACAAAATGGGAAAAAAATACACCATATATATATATATATATATATATATATATATATATATATATATATATATATATATATATATATATATATATATATATCGTTGTGTTATGTATATAAGTGTTATTATCATATTAGTGTGTAATTGATGCTTGTTTATATTTTAATGTTTAAATATAAAGCATTAATTTAATGTACTTATGAGTTTAAATTCAGAACATAATAGTATGTTTGGACTAGATTTTGTTATATGTGAAATATAAATAATTTATGAACCTGTGATATAATGTTGATTCGTGGAGAAATAACATTATAAGTTACCTAGTAAAATAGGTAACTGACATTTTTGATGTGATCATACCTAGATGATATGTTTAAGACTATTTTTGGATTCTATTTATTATATGTAATAAACTAAATAAATAAATTTATTCACTTTATTCGATGAATTAAATGAATGAGTGTGATATTTCTATACTTAGCATAATTTTTATTTGCTAAAAAGGAATATTTTTGAATGAATCTATTGGTTTTAATATTATTATTTATTTTTACTAAATTTTGTATTTATGACCTAAATTAAGTAGTAGATGGATTTCACTGGATTAATTATCACCATCAATTTAAGATGAGGTGTAATCTGATCGAGTGGTGTATAAATTTGACTGATCTTAGAGATCATTTATTATTAAAATATTTGGCCAAAGTAGTGTTTCATAAACATTGTCATTTCATATGTTAATATAGTTTTTATATTTATGTGATATTATATTAGAATGAATTTTTTAATGGTACACATTATGTATTATATATCTTCAATATGTGGATTCTATTTTGTTACTCTAGATTCCCTCACCATCATTATCTACCCATCTATGAAGGGAGGGGCATCCTCTTGTTAGGGAGATAGTGTGAGGGATCTATGGTCTATGATTGGTGTATAAAAGTGCTAAATTTGAGACTATACTTGAGATTATATATTGATACTTGAGTCATAGAGACTCTGGTCAAACAAGCTTTGTATAATGTTTTATCATTTAAAATATTATTATGTACTATTGAGAGTTGTAATTTTTATGCATTATACTTTTACAACAATGACTATAATTTTGCATCAACCATGGCTAAATTTTAACTACTTCATTTATGATGAGATATAGTATTTATTATTATTTTAGTATTATTTATATGATATCATGTTAGAATGGATTTGTTTATGGTACACATCATATACTATTTATCTTACATCATATGGGTTCTAATTTGTCACTATGGATTCCCACATCGTCATTATCTACCCATCCGTGAAGAGAGGTCCATTCCTTTATTCGCAAATAGTGTGAGGAATCGATGGTCTATGGTTGGTGTAGAAAAGCACTTAGATGATGTTGTCCCTTTCTACAATAGTATTACATTAAAGACTATAGTTAAAATCATGCATAGATACTTGAGTCATGAAAACTCATACTCCATAGTGCTTTGTATCATTATATTATTATTTATTGAGACATTATTTATGATTGAAAATGTACTATTTATTAATTTATACATTTAGAACAGTGGATGTAATATTGTATTAGCCATAGCTCAAATTGTATGATTAGTTTAATGTATTAAATATAGCTTTTATTTTTTATTCAACATTGTTTATATTCTGATATATCATTATCATGGTGATCATTAGCTAAATGGATTAGATATAAACCTTGTAGGGTTAGCTAAAATAGTACATTTAGTTAAATATCATGTAATTAGATTTCTTATGGTGAAATCTGTTAAATGAATATTTTTAATTAATTTTAAAAAAATTACTCTATCTTGGTAAAATTCAATGCAGATGTTACATTGTGGTATCAAAGTTGAGGTTCAAAATCTATGACTTAATGTGTCCACTAACACAAACTTATTCTACTGTTAAATAGGAATAATAATGATGCATACTGTACTAGGAGATGAGTGTACTTAGAATACCAATCCCCTTATTAATCCAAATCAATTTGTCACTGAGCAAGCTATGAAGTTGGATTAAATCCATGGAACTATGCAAGAGACTAGAGATTGAATTATGGCCCTAGAATAGGAAGTGTATGAGAATGAAAATGAGAATGTTCAAGAGGAACCTAAAGAGCATCCTACTGAGTAGGAACATCATTAAGAATAGAGGCATGAAGAAGTGCCATAAGATGCAAGAGTTTGAGTAGCTGCATAGTTGGCACATGACATGAAAAATGTAAATCCATCCAAGTTTGATGGAATTATATTAGGAGATAGAGCTAAATCATGGTTGATAGAGATAGAGAATATTTTGAGATTTAAAATTACTCTGAATTCATGAAAGTAGTCTAGGAAGTATAACATATTGTTAGTAAAGCAACAACATGGTGGGAAAATAAAAAACTCAAGATGAACCTTGACTCAACCACCACCACTTGAGAATATTTTGTAATAATATTTAGGTTATGATTACTTTCACAGCTATATTTTGATCAGAATCTAAAAAAAAATAGAATCTTAAGCAAAGATACCTGTCAGTGAATGAACACTAGGAGCAATTTACCAATATTTTTACGGATATACCTCAGTATTAGGTAGATGAGAGGTTTAAGATAAAGAAAATCATCATGAGATTAAAACCCCAAATTGGTTGTGAAGTAGATGTGCATGGGAAATCTACCATAGAGATAAGTTTAAGAAGTTTGAAAACTCTAAACCAACTTTTAAAAATAAGAACTGGAAGCAGAGGAATGAAGACTCTAAGAGAGTTCAAGAACTAAAATGTTAATTTTAGTAGTGGTTCAAGAAATAAAAAACTTGGTAATGGTTTCAAGGGAGGTTTCAAAAGGAACCAACAGTCTAATAAGAAAGGACTAGCTATAGGATGCTTCTTTATAGGGGTTACCATTATGCTCATGAGTGTACTCATGACAAGTCGAAGAACAAGAGTTTTGATTCTTAGTAAGGTACTTTTTAGTACCAAATTCATGTAGCTATTGATAACCATTAGACTGAGTATCAAGCTTCACCCATTGAATTTTTATGTATTTTGTTTGATCATCCAATTTCTATTTTGATCGACACAAGATCTACATAATGTTTTATTGCTCCTAGAATGTTAGTAAATTGTCTAGAAAAGCTAGATCTATGGAAAATGTATGGTTAGTACATTACGGGAATGAGTTAAAGGTCAAATCTAACAAGTATTTAGTTAAAGTTGAAATTAGGTTTCCTGAATTCATTATAGTATTAGATATATATGCTATATCGTTAAGGTCATATGATGTGATCTTATGAGTCAATTGGCTTACAAAGTATAGAGCTAAGGTTGACTGCTATCTAAAGAAGGTTGAGTGTCAAGATAATTTGGGAAATCATACACAACTTAAAGGTGAAAAAAGGGAGTTGAATCTTAAGCATATTTTTACAATTCAACTCAAAAAATCTCAGAGGAAGGGATTCTAGGCATTTTTCATTAATATAAATGAGATGGAAGAATCTAAGGAACCATCCATCAAGGATTATCCTTTTATAAAGAACTTTTAGGATATATTTCTAAAAGAATTACCTAGATTTTTGCCTAAGCATGAGTTTGATTTCTTGATAGCTATCATACCTAGATTAGAACCATAGTCTAAGGTACCATATAGAGTGATGACCACTAAATTAGTTGAGTTAAAGGCTCAACTTCATGATTTGTTTTCAAAAAGACTAATTTGACCAAAAGTGTCACCATAGGGTACACTAGTTTTTTTTTTCAAGAATAAGGATGGTACTTTCCACATGTTTATTGATTATAGGATATTGAAAAAAATGATTCAAGAACAAATATTTGTTTCCATGCATTAATGATCTATTTGATCAAATACGATGAACAATATTATTTTATAATATTTATCTTAGATCAGGGTATCATCAACTAAGAATTTGTGATGAGTATATTCCAAAAATAGCATTCAAAACTTGTTATGGGCACTATGAGTTCATAGTGTTACCTTTTAGGCTGAAAAATGCTCCTATAACATTTATGAATCTTATGAATATTATGTTTTATAGATTATTTGGATCATTTTATTTTGGGTCTTTCTAGATGACATCCTCGTATATTCCAAGGATAGGGAAGAATAACTACAACATCTAAAATTGGTTTTGTAGTATTTGTGAAAGTACATGTTTTATGACAATTTATCCAAGTGTGATTTTTTCTAAAATAAAGTTTAGTATTTGGGACATATTATCTCTACAAATAGTATTTCAATATATCTAGTGAAGATAAGATCTATAATTGAATGGCCAATGCTTGATAGTGTGCATGAGGTAGGGATTTTCATGGAATTAGAGGGATATTGTAGGAAATTAATTTTCAAATTTATCTAAGATAGTTAATCTAATTACCTCTCTTCAATAGAAAAATCAAAGCTTTATCTGGTTAGACAAGTGTGAGAAAGCCTTTTAGGCACTGAAAAGGAGGCTTACATCAGCACTAGTGTTAAGAGTTTCTGATTTTAATAGTCAATTCTCAGTGATCACAGATGCATTAGGGGGTGGACTTGGAAGAGTTATTATATAGGATGGTAAATCTGTAGCTTATGAGCCTATGAAACTAAATCCATATGAGGTGAATTATTCCCCTCATGATCTAGATCTTATGGTAATTATGCATGCCTTATAAGTTTGGAGGCATTATTTATGGGGGAAACCATTTGAGATCAAGAATAACAACTTGGAACTCAAGTTCATTTTCACCCAACTGAACCTGAATGCTCATCAGAGATGATGGTTATAGTTCTTATTTGATTACAATTTTGATATTAATTATATTAAAGCTAAGGAGAACATATTTGTTGATGCTCTAAGCCATAGAAGGTACATAGTCATCATGGCTACTATCATGAGTACTTTTTGAGATTAAGTAATCAAATTGTCACTAGTAAATGAATTTTATGATTAGGTTAAGAAAGCATTGTCAAAGAATGCTTAGAATTCTAAGTATAAAGGATTCAAATTAGAGAATGATGGTCCATTAAGGTACAATGATAGGATGTATGTGCCTGATAGATAGAATCTAAGGAACATGGTGATAAAGGAACTACATAATTCCCCATATTCAAGACATCAAGGTGTAACCAAGCTCATCGTTGAGCTAAAACCACTTTATTTCTAGAAGGGAATCAAGAAAGATATAGTAGATTTCATGTCTTGTTGTTTGAAATGTTAGCATGTGAAAGTTAAATATGTACATCCAACTAGATTATTATATCTACATAATATATCAGAATGGAAGTAACACAAAATTACCATGGAATTTGTCTAAGGGTTGCCATTATCATGGAACTAACTTGATATGACCTTGATTTTAGTTGACAAGCTAACCAAGTTATCCCACTTAATACTAAGAAACTTGAAAGATAATGCATCAATGCTTGTGAAGAGATTCGTGAAAGAGGTGTTGTTAGTGCCCAAAATTGCACCAAACATTTGTGCCCTATTTTTTAATATTTATGCTTGAATGTCTTATTATCATTCCTCTTTGAAAATGTCTACCCTGACTAAAATCCCATTCTTTCCCTATAAAAACCTTATGTAATAAGCTTGCCATGTTCATAAGAATATGTGTGATGTTCAAGGTATATGTGAAGAGTGCTTGCCTTCATTTTCTAAAGATAATAATACACCTAGTTTATGTAAATTTAAGGAGAAATGTTGATAAGATCGATGGGATATCCTAAGTCCATGTCAATAATGAGAAAAATCACACCAACTTTTCCTCTATGCAGTCAAGATAGCCAATGACCAAAAGACAATAAGAGACACAAGGGGAAATAATAGTATAACTTTAAGGTCAAGGTGCAAGTTTGACAAATTGAAAATGATGCTAGAAAGTCCATGAGGATATATAGGGGATAAAACAAGTTGTTAAAAACATTTGCTAAAAATACAAAGCTATAAATTATATATTGACCTCTTGGGCCCATGGGAAAGGATGGAACATAAGAATGTGTAGAAAATCAGACTTTTAAAGCAACAAGGACATCCATGTGGATGTATAAAAGGTCTTGAAGTGAATATCCACATATAAGTTTTAAGATGTCTTATATATATTAGAATCCATGCCATCAAATCCCTACCACATGGAAAGTCAAGAAAATAAAACAATCTTTGGAAATGGAATGGTGTGGGCCCATGTGGAGTTGGCAAAGATCTTGGTGAGAGAAGGAAGTTTGATTTACAAGTTGCAAATTATGTTTAAATTTTCACTCAGGTTTATAAGGTTGAATTCAAGTTATGATTTAAGGATGAAAGTCCGTGGGGATTTTATAGTCAGGAAAACAATGTGCAAAATACAGTCTTTCAAAATGCAAATTGTAACTTGTTCACCAATCTTTGAATCCCACAGTAGTCTACAAGAAGAGGAGGATGATGGAGAAATGGAGACTAGATGTAACTTTTCAATTTGCTAACTTTAAATTTGCTGGTGAACCTTTGGATTATGTCAGAATATGATGTAATATAAGTGAGCGGTGGAAAAGGGAAGCTTGGACATAATTTGTAAGTTCTCTAAATTAGAAATTGTATGAGTATCTCCAGATGCCATAGATTTGAAAGGTGTGTTCAAATAATTCAAAACTTGAACCATGTGTCTTCTACAAGTGGTGACCAAGGACAACTGTGACATGTGTTGGAGAAGAGAGACGATGGAGAGAACCATGAATATCTAGAAAATATGGAACTACTCTATGAAAAGGATCATTATGGGACTATGTAATATGGGACTATTTATTATATAAAATGTAAAGGCTCAAAGATTACTATTAAGTGGATAAAATCCATTTGTTTCCAAGAAAGGCCATCAGATATGGTTTCAAACTTCTGGAGAGAGGCATGCATTTTGGGTAATCTACACCATCCTAATGTTATATCATTCTATGGTGTTGTTTGAGATGGACCTAGTGCTACCCTAGTGATTTTTACATAATTTATGGTGAATGGATCCCTCAAATAAGTCTTACTCGAGAAGGATATAACCATTGATCAATGAAAAAGATTGATTTTAGCTATGGATGTTGCATTTGGCATGGTGGCATGGAATATTTGCATGAAAAGAACATAGTTTAATTTGATCTGAAGTGTGAGAATGTTCTAGTTAATGTGAGAGATCCACATTAACTTGTTTTTAAGATTGGTGACATGGGCTTTTCAAAGGTAAAACACCATACTTTAGTTTTTGGTGGTGTTTGAGGGACTTTGCCATGGATGACATCGAAGCTTTTAAATGAAAAAAGGGCTTGGTAACTAAGAAAGTCAATGTTTATTCTTTTAGAATAGTTATGTGGGAACTCCTTACAATAAATGAGCCTGATGAAAACATGCACTATGGTAAATTAATAGGGGGAATCATAAATAATACATTGCATCCAAAAAAATTGTAATAGAAAGGCATATTATTTATGGTGAATGATTCAAATCCAGATACATTATGCACAAACAAAGATAGATTATTATGTTGAAGCAAATAATGGCTAAGGAAAGGGTTGGATTCTAAAAATATTTTCTAGAAGGTGCTCTATTAAACTAGTTTGGAATGGAATTAGGTGGAAAGTCAAGAAATGATAAGATTCAAAAGTTGCAAATGATGGTTCCAAAGTCCATAGGAGATCTTGGTGGGAGAACCAGCTTGAAAAATCAAATCTTTAAATTTTAGGTTACAATGTGTAGTCAACTCTCCCAATCCCATCAGTCAAATCAAGTGAAAAATTCAACTCAAAAGGATCTCTAAGGAGATTTTAAGGAGGAATGCAATTTTTCATATTTACAAATGTGAAAATTGTAAGTTGCACTCATATCTCCTAAACCCACCAATCAACACTAGTCAAACTTGAGGTCCTAGTTCAAAGCAAAACTTTCAAGATGAACTACAATTTTACATTTTTGAAAATTACAAATTACACTTGAAGTTCCCAAGTTTGCTGAGGGAACTTTTGAGGGAATTTACAAATTATAATTTGCAATTGGAGTTCTTAATTTCTTACAGGGATTTTTGAGGGGAACTGCAAATACAAATTACAAGCTAAAAATATGTAAGTTATAATTTACACTAGGAGTTCCTAGTTTCTGATGGGAACTTTTTAGGGGAACTACAATTGCAATTTATAAGTTGCAATTTGCACTTAGTGTTCCTAGTTCCATGCAAGAACTTTTCAAGGGAACTGCAACTACAATTTTCAAGTTACAATTTGCACTTGGAGTTCCCAATTCCCTACAAGAACTTTTTAGGGGAATTAAAATTGTGAATTATAATTTACCAATTTGTAAGTTGCAAATGTGTTGCTAAATTATGGATTCCCCCAAATAAAGAAAGTGTAAAATTGTGAATTGGACCCAAAGTTTCCCATAAGGCTAAAAATTGAAAAGTAATGAATTCAAGAATTAAAACATGTGGAAACAACCCTAAAAGTCAAAAAATATTAAAAGAAAGTGTGTAAAAAAGGCATGTTGGATCCAAAAAGAAAAAAGATAAAAATAACCTAGGTTTTGCATCTTTTCATGTTTTTCTTGTTTGAACACATCTATGAGAGAAATATTATAGGTTTACAAGGCCAATGTGGGCATTAGAGGAAGATCATTCAAATAGACATGGATCTAGAATATTCTCATGAAATCATTACGAGGGAAAGGGTGTTCTTTAGCATGCATAAGATTACAGTTGTCAAGGAGATTTTAGCTGTGAAAATGAGTGGTCAAAGGCATGGTCAGGAGGTTGCACAAGAAGATAAAGGGTTTGTTTGGCTCCAAAATGAATATTCTCCTTTAATCTCAAATGAAATGAATTTATAGCTAAGCACAACAAGGGTTTGTTGCAAATATTCATCATTACATGTAGAGATAGTTACAAGAATCATTTTCCTTGCAAAGACATGAAGATTACAGGTGTGATAAAGAGAATATTCCATTTAAAAGCATCTTGGTAGAACTTTGAGGGATGACTACAAGTTTTTAATATTAATAATTATAATAAATATTCCTAGATTGTAAAAGTGGTGAAAATGGTATAAAAGGAGGGTTTGTCCTTTTTCTAAGGTCATTATTAGTTGTTAGTTTTTTCTAAGTCTAGGCTCTTCCAAATTTTAGGATCCATTACTGTGTGTGCATTTTATCTATCTTACTAAGGTGGTTGTAGTTGTATAGCCATTATAAAGCTATAAGAGCATTGTAATATGTCTCCTCTATCTAACAAGGAGCAAAATCACCATGCTTATCTCCATTGAAGCATTTTAAAAAGTTGATGTATGTAAGATCTCTTTTCAAGATAATGGAAAATACTTGTGGTTTTTACTCTTTCCCATTGATGAAATACAATAATATGTATTACAAGTTTTTTCGATTGGATATCTAGTTTTGTGCTTATGTATGGTTGTCATCTTGGGCATAGATCTAGGTTATAACCCTTTTCTGCATTGTGATTTGGAAACATGTTGTTGAATGCCTCTTAAGGGCATCTCAGGTTTATGGATTTGATAGGAAAAGGTATTTGAAATTCTAGTTGCAGTGTATGCTTTAGGGTTTCAAGAATCATTTGGGTATTTACATTATATTGGCACTAATGGATGCAAATCACTCCTAGTAGTTCCCCTTAGCTTGTATTTAAGTTTTTTTACATCTTTGCAAATGAGTGATGTCATGAATGTTGAAATATTTCATGTTTTTTGAAAACCATTAGCACACCACTCTTTTTTATAACTATTCCAAACTCATCCTACCCTATTTTACCTTGAAAATAATATAGTGATTGCATATTATGAGTGTTATTTTCCTATAGATGCATAAAAATTATATATTTAAAATGTGTATTTATTTTGTGCCTTGAATCCTAGCATTACAGTCTTCTATTTGACCTCTGAATTATTGAAAATTATTTATAATGAAGGTTTCAAGCACTTTCCCATCTATCTTCAATATCTTGTGTTTGACTTAGTGCATTTGTGCATTCCCTGTGACAACCCTTCTTAGATGGAGCGTGAAAATTTGGTTATGCTCTAGTTATATTTGTGTTCTTGTATGTCAAAAATCCCCATGGAGATTGAATTTTAGTATCATTCTATGTGAGAAATCTACTCTTAGGTCCTCTCACCTTGGTTCAAGCAGAGTTAGAAGTGGTAGGGAGCTAACGATACCCTCTGTCAGTACTTTTCAATCATTGCCTACATTCAATCCATCTATGTACTAAACCCTTCCCTAAGTAGGTTTATCATCCATGTTTTCCATTTGTATCAAGTGTGAAAACTTGAGCATGATAGGTTTACAACTGATAACCAACACCCAACTAGAACTATTGTCAGGGATAATCTTTGTCACCCATGTTGTCAAGGACTCTTGTAGATATTTGTCATTAATTCAGGGTATTAAGTTCTCTGTATTGAGATATCTAATGAATTAAGCTCAACTACATATTTTTAGATAATGTTTATTCATATTATCACATGTGTTTGAAATATGAGGTTACTTGAGCGTGATTTACTACTTTTGGCCATCAACAATTTTAGCACTCCACTAGGGATGTTGCCAAAAATTTGAAAGATTTGATAATTTGACTTCTGTTGTGTTTCTTGTAAGGAGCTATAAATTTGTCATTTTTTGAGGTGGTTTCCCCTTTTGAACATGAGTCTAAAATTTCCAGTGTCTTTTCTTTCATATCGCAACACTAATTTCAACAAGAAATGGTTTTAGTATGTATCACTACGTATTTGTAAACTATTATATTCTATAAGTTTGCTTCTAGTGGTGACTCCAACACATCATTTGGTTTCAAAGAGAGATCAATGCCCATCTTCAATATTTTCAAATTTGAGTGTTTTTTTGCTTGCAATAATGGAAGGATTGAGATCATCCTTCAAAGGTGACTCATCAAAACAACTTGTCTCACCTTTAAGTTTTCATCAAAGAAGGAGACAAGTTTGGAGGCTAATTGAAGGACCAAGTTCAGCTGCAAAGGAGTGTTTGGTATGTCAAAATTTTGGTAAATATGAACTTTTATTTGTTTAAATTCCTATTATTGAAGATTATTATAGTTTTTATGGCCATTCAGAATCATATAGTCTCATTTATTACCCAACAACTCAACTAGTTCAATCTCCTCCTAAGTTTGATCCACCTAGTCCACCTCATTGACCCCCTCACAACCCTTTGCCATTTGATCTTGAACCCACCATTGAACCAATCATGAGGCATAGGGATAAAGAAAAGAATGAGTGTCCTACATTCCACATTCCCAAATTTAGACCAATTAATTTTGATGAAATGGAAGGTTATCCCAATGGAGTACCAAATGAAGTAAGGAACCACCTTCTTAAGTTTTAAGGAAACAATGCAATGGCTAGTGATCAGCATTTTAGGGATTTTCGCATTATCATTAAGGATTATGAGGTTGAGAATGAGTATTTTTGCATTAAGTTATTTTTTCACATGTTAGAATAAGATGCTCGTGAGTGGTTTAATTCCCTTCCCCATGGATGCATTAATTCATGTGAAAAAATGAAGAATAATTTTAAAATTTAATACGGTGATAGATTTGATCCTATATTCCTTATTGATGAGTTTGAAAACATCAAAAAGAACCCTAATGAGTGCATGTAGTATTTTAATACAAGGTTTAATAAGACTATGATTAGGTTACCTAAAAATATTAGGCCTAGTGATATAACTTGCTTGATTAAATATTATGATGCCTTTGATAAGAAGGCTACGTAATATTTAAGAGACAAGGCTCTCACTAACCTAAGATAGAAATTTAATATGGCCATTAAATTTGATAATAACATAAAACTATGGGAAATATCATGAACAAGTAGGATGATGTGAAGTTGGTTAATCTAAAAAAAATACATTCCACAAAGACAACCAACCTTGAGCATACTGTTAAGACTTTGGCCTCTATTGTTAAAGATATGTCCTACATGTTGGTGAGAGATGAGAAGGGGTTGCCTCATAGGTCTACAAGTTAGGAGAGAGATCCAAATCCAAATAAATCACAAGGTAGGCTTTCTTTCTAATCTAGAGATAATGACAAAGGAAATAGGCCTGCACGTGATGAAAGGTATGATAGAAATCTAAATAGAGGAGTTGGGAAAGAAGTGCCCAATCTATTAAATGCCAAAGTGAATGCTATAAATTGTGACATTGACATTGATTATTTTGATCAATGCTTCCTTCCCCATCCCCCATATGATACTATTGAACTAATTGATGAAGATGTGGATGATCTTGAGTCTATGTTTGATGATGATGAGATATTGATGGTTGATCATCAAGTCTCCAGAAGCAAGTTGTATACCTCCATAGAATTGTTGAGTGTTACTATTATTGATCAATTTTGAAGTGAAATATATAAGGTGATTATCCCAACTCTTGAAGTTGTTTATGATGTTAATATGACACAAGCATATGAATTGCCCACTCATGATTTCGAATTCTTTCACTCCATGATGATTAATAAATATTATGGGGTAATTAATTTAGTTGAGGATAAGTAGATACTAATTAATTCAATAGTTTCCCAAGAGAAAGAATATATATTGAGAAGTAGGAAACAAGGTACTACTCCTCAAGACATTACCCCTACAAATATGAGGGCAAGGGATGCAAGTAAGGAAGTAAATAAAACTACAATGTTCCCTAATCCTTCCAACATAACCCACCCTTGAAAAACATGTTAATCCATCCTAGTCTATTCCACTATAGACTTTGAGTGATTGTATTCCATCTAAAGGTGTTGTCACCCTTCCAACTAATACCCCCTTCTCAGTATAGCATGTGTGATATGACCCAGGTGTTAATCCAACTAAAAATCCCCATACCACTTGTTGAGTTATTATGAATACCTGAACATAGGAATAAGGCATTTGAATATTTGGAATTTGGAGAGTGTATAGCTGCAAATGAGCTGACTTCACACCAAACACCCCTAGATGAAGATGAAGAATCAGATGAGGTTGTTGAACTAGACCTAAAGTTTTATTTGGGGACTACATTGGTATAAATTCATCTAAATTTGGATCCATTTTACACTACCTTGTTTATTAATGGTTTAATTGTTCACAACTGCATATATAATTCCAAATCATATTGCAATATGATGCCCCTAAGTTTCCTTAATGAGATCAAAATAAAGATTACATCAGCCTTTGTTAAGTGTTATTCCATGTATTCATGATAAGTTATAGTTTGGGATAATTCAAAGGTTTGGTAATATAGTTGGTAGTGCATCTTGGTAAGTATTTGAATATGGATGTGGTAGTTATGGACTGCCCACCTAAGTGACAGATGTTGCTATCATGAAAATGAGCTACCAGCATGGGCGGAAGTGTGTAGATTGACCTTTCTTATGCCACCATTCATTTATAGGGTAAGATGTTTAGACTTCATAGAGAGCCTAAGATGATACATGTAATTTAAGATCTGAAGTATGCTCTAAATGAAATTTTTTATATGGATGTTGAGCTGGGTAACTTAATTGGGAAAGTGGACATTGTGGAAAACCCATTTGTTCTTGATGTTGGGCTTGACAATGAAGGTGATGTTTGGAAAATGTTTTTTGATGGGGCTTGCTCCAATCTTGGATATGGAGCTAGGGTTATCTTTTATTCCCTTAAGGATAAATATTTTAAGTTTTCTTTCAAGTTTCCTTTTAAATGCACAAATGACATTGATGAATATAAGGCACTCTTTTTTGGTACTCACCTGATTGTATAAGAGAAACAAGATTATTTGCAGCTAATGAAGAAGTACCAAGATAGATTGGCTTAGTCATATCCACATTTGAAAACTTACAGAAAGGATTTGTTTTGAAATGTCATCCCATTACAACCTAATAGTTATACCTTTAGGGAAGCGTAGAGATTTATTGACTTCATCTAGGTCACCAAGTTACTAGAAAAGTTGAAGAAATTAAGGTATGGCAAGATAGCAAAGCCATTAATTGGTGGCAGACATATGAAACATTTCCTAGATTGAGTCCGTAACTATGTAAAGTAATTGTATAGTGTATAGTTTTTTTGTCTCATTATTTTATTGCCCCTCTACTTTGGGCCTTGTTTGTATAGTTATTCTCATCATTTTTTGTTGTGTTTATTTTTAGATCCTCCTGATCTATTTTTGTTTGTCTATTTCATTTTATTGAATTTTCATGAGTGTTTACTGATAATTTATCGAGTGTTGACTCCATGGCCCAATGCATTGGTACCTAGTCTTGTGTTCTTGGGTTCTTTGCACACCTACAGGGGGTATACATCCTCGAGCAAGAGTGAGTGTTAGTGCCCAAAATTTCACTAAGTATTTGTGCCCTATTTTGTAATATCGAAGCTTTAATGTCTAATTATTATTCCTCTTTATAAATGTCTACCCTGACCAAAATCCCATTCTTGCCCTATTAAAACCCTATGTAATAGGCTTACCATGTTCATAAGAATTTTCCTGATGTTCAAGGTCTATGTGAAGAGTGATTGCCTTCATTTGATAAAGATAATAACAAGCCTATTTTGTTTACATTTAAGGAGAAGCATTAATGAGATTGATGGCATATCTTGAGTCCATGCCAAAAATGATAATAAACATGCCAACTATTTCTCTACGTAGTCAAGATAGCCAATGAGTAAAAGACCATAAGAGACACAAGGGGAAAGAATGGTAGAACTTTAAGGTCAAGGTGAAAGTTTGACAAATTGCAAATGATGTTAGAAAGTTTTTAGGGATTTCTAGTGGGGAAAATAACTTATAAAAAACATTTGCTAAAAATACAAAGCTATAAATTGTAAATTGAACTCTTGATCCTATGAGAAAAGATGGTGATTGAACATGTACAAAAAATCAAACTTTTAAAGTAACAAAGGCATCTATGTGGATGTAGCAAAGGTCTTGAAGTGATTAGTTATGTGTGAAATGTAGGTATATACCCATGCAAAAGTTTGAATAGTCCATATAGATATTAAAAGCCATGTCATCAAACCCCTACAACATGGAAAGTCAAGAAAATAAAACAAACTTTGTAAATGGAATGATGTGGGACTATGTTGAGTTGGTGGAGATCTTGGTGGGAGAAAAAAATTCAATTTACAACTTTCAAATTGTGTCTAAAGTTATACTAGGGTTTATAAGGTCAAATGTAAGTTATGATTGAAGGATGAAAGTCCACGAGGATTATATAGCTAGGAAAACAATGTGCAAAATGTAATCTTTCAAAATGCAAGTTACAAGTTATTTTCCAATCTCCATATCCCATATAAGTCTACACAAAGAGGAGGATGGTGGATAAATGGAGCCTAGATGCAAATTTTCAAGTTGCTAACTTGCAAGTTACTCGTGAACCTTTGGATTTTGATAGAATAGGATGTAGTATAAGTGAGTGGTAAAAAAGGGAAGCTTAGATGTAATTTTCAAGTTCTCTAAGTTGAAAATTGCATGAAGATCTCTGAATCCTATATATTTGAAAGGAATGTTCAAATAATTCAAAACTTTAACCATGTGCCTTCTGTAGGTTAAGCAGTGACCAATGATGATTGTGACATGTGTTGGAGAAGAGACATGATGCAAATGACAATGAATATCTAACAAATATGGAACCATTATCTAAAAGGATCACTATGGGATGGTTTATTATGGAAAATGAAAAGGCTCATATATTGATATTAAGTGGATCAAAGATATTTGTTTCCAAAAAAGGCCATTAGAGATGATTGCAGACTTCTAGAGAAGCATGCATTTTGGGTAATCTGCACCATCCCAATGTTATATCATTATATGGTGTTGTTGAAGATGGGCCTAATGCTACCCTAGAGAATATTACAAAATTTATGGTGACTGGGTCCCTCAAACAAGTCTTACAGAAGAAGGATAGAACCATTGATCGACATAAAAGATTGATTTTAGCTATGGATGCTACATTTGGCATGTTGACTTGGAATATTTTCATGAAAAGAACATAGTCCACTTTGATCTAAAGTATGAGAATCTTCTAGTTAATGTGAGAGATCCAAATTGACCTATTTTTAAGATTGGTGACATGGGCTTGTCAAAGGTAAAACACCATAATTTAGTTTTTGGTGTTGTTTAAAGGACTCTACCATGGATGGCACTTAGAGATTTTAAGTGAATAAAAAGTCCCAGTAACTAAGAAATTTGATGTTTATTCTTGTAAAATAGTGATGTGGGAACTCCTTATAGGAAAGGGTCCTTATGAAAACATGCAATGTGGTATATAATAGGGGGAATCATGAATAATACATTACCTCTAATAATTCCAAATTGGTGTCATGAACCTACTTAGAGGTCTTTGATGGAAAGGTGTTGGGCATTAGATGTAGGATAGAGGCCTTCCTTTTTAGATATTACTATAGAACTAAGGGCAATAAATCTATGTAGGTAAATAATGAAAAGGATAGGCACCATTGTATAGTTTGTGAATGGATAATAAAGGAGTTAGAACCTGAGAATAGCGGTGGGGTTGTTGAATATCATACAACTAGTGAGCTAAAAGAGAGATTTTCTAGATTCAATCCAACACAAGTATGTGCAATGTGGACCTATGAAGGTCATCAAGGTAGGGTTATTCTTGAATTTAATAGATATTGCCAAGGGTACAATGATGCCCTCTCATTTGAAAGGTCCTTCATTTAGAAATGTCATAGTAGAAAGATAGGTTCTTATTTTTGAATGGTTTAGATCCAAATGCATGGTTCAAAAATAAAGATAAATTATTGTGTTGAATCAAATAATGGCTAAGGGAAGGGTTGGATTCTAAAATATTTTCTAGAAGGTGTTCTATTAAACTAGGTTGTAAATGATGGTTCCAAAATTTGTGGGAAATCTTGGTGGGAGAAGAAACTTGAAAAATCAAGTCTTCAAAATGCAAGTTGAAATGTGTAGTCAACTCTTCCAATCCCACTGGTCAAAGTAAGTTGAAAAAGTCAACTCAAAAGGAGCTCCAAAGATATTTTAAGGAGGAATGCTATTTTGCATATTTGTAAATGTGCAAATTACAAGTTGCACTCGGATCTCCAAAACCTACTAGTCAACACCAGTCAAACTTAAGGTTCCCATTCAAAGAAGAACTTTCAAGGCCAATTGTAATTTTGCAATTTTACAAATTTCAAATTGCACTTGAAGTTCCCAAGTCTATTGAGTGAACTTTTTAGGGGAATTTCAACTATAATTTTCAAGTTGCAATTTGCACTTTGAATTCCTAGTTCCTTGTGTGAACTTTTAAAGGGAACTGCAACTATAAATTACAAGTTACAATTTGCACTTGGAGTTCCCAGATCCCTATGGGAACATTTCAAGGGAACTACAACTGCAATTTGTAAGTTGAAATTTTCACTTAGATTTCCCAGTTCTGTATGGGAACTTTTAAGGGGAACTGCAA
This sequence comes from Torreya grandis, assembly GCA_037957365.1. Taxonomy (NCBI): domain Eukaryota; kingdom Viridiplantae; phylum Streptophyta; class Pinopsida; order Cupressales; family Taxaceae; genus Torreya; species Torreya grandis. Next base: position 4,633,150 of record JARHVA010000685.1, on the reverse strand, counting down.
CTATGAATTGCAAATTGCCAATTTGCAAGTTGCAAATGTGTTGATGAGTTATGGATTTCCCCAAAATAAAGAAAGTGTAAAATTATGAATTGGACCCAAAGTTCCCCATAAGGATTAAAAGTTAAAATTAATGCATTTAAGCATTAAAAAATGTGGTGATAATCCTTAAATTCAAAAAAGACAAAAATCAAAGTGTGTCAAAAAGGCATGTTGGAGCCAAAAATTAAAAAGGTAAAAATAACCTAGGTTTTGCATATTTTCATGTTTTACTTGTTCAAACACATCCATGGGAGAAATATTATAGGTTTTCAAGGCCAAGGTGGGCCATTAGAAGAAGATAATTCAAATGGACATAGATCTAGAATATTCTCATGAAATCATTATAAGTTAAAGGGTGTTCTTTAGCGTGCATAAGAGGAAGGGCATTTCTGCAAGAGATTCCATCTATGAAAATGAGTGGTCAAAAGCATGCCCAAGAGGTTACACAAGAAGACAAAGGGTTTGCTTGACTCCAAAACAAATAATCTCCTTCAATCTCGAATGAAATGCATTTCTAGCTAAGCACGACAATGGTTTGTTGAAAATCTTCATCATTACATGTAGAGGCAGTTACAATAATCATTTTCCTTGTAAAGGCATGAAGATTCCAGGTGTGCAAAAGAACATATTATAGCTAGAAGAATATTGGTGGAACTTTAAGGGCTAACTATAAGTTTTTAATATTGAAAATTGTAACACATATTCCTAGATTTTAAAAGTGGTGAAAATTTGTATAAAAAGAGGGTTTGTCCTCTTTTCTAAGGTTGTTGTCGATTGCTAGTTGTTGATTTTTAGTTTTCCTAAGTATAGGCTCTTTCAAATTTTAGGATCCATTATTATGTGTGCATTTTATCTCTCTTGATAAGGTGGTTACAACTATATAACCATTAGCAAGTTCTGAGAGCATTGTAATATGTCTCTCCTATCCAACAAGGAGTAAACTCACCATGCTTGTCCCCATGGAAACATTTTAAAAAACTAATGTATATAAGATATCTTTTCAAGATAATGGAAAATACTTGTGGTTTTTATCTTTTCTATTGATGAAATGCAATAATATGTTTTACAAGTTTTGATGATTGGATATTTAGTTTTGTGATTATGTATGGTTTTCATCTTGGGCATAGATTTAGGTTATAAACCCCTTTCTGCATTGTGATTTGGAATCATGTTATTGAACACCTCCTAAGGGCATCCTAGGTCTATGTATTTGATAGGAAAAGGTATTTTAAATTCGATTTGCAGTGCATGCTTTAGGGTTTCAATAATCATTTGGGTATTTTCATTGCATTGGCACCAATGGATGCAAATCACTCCTAGTAGTTTCCCTTAGGTTGTATTTCAATTTTTCTACATCTTTGCAAATGAGTGATGTCGTAAATGTTGAAATATTTCCTACTATTTGAAAACCACTAACACACCACTCTTTTTTATAACTATTCCAAACACACCCTACCCATTTTACCCTACAAATAATATAGTTATTGCATATTATGAGTGTTACTTGCCTACAGATGCATAAAAATTGCATACTTAAAATGTGTCTATATCTTTGAAGCCCATTATTAAAGTCTTATATTTGACCATGAATTGCTGAAAACTATTTAGAATGAAGGCTAGAAGAATTTTCCTATCTATCTGTAGTAGATTATGTTTGACTTAGTGCATTTTTGCATTTTGTGTGACAACCCTTCTCAAGTGGAGCTTGCAAACTTGGTTATGCCCTAGTTAGATTTGTCTTATTATGTGTCAAAAATCCCCATGGATATTGAATTGTAGTATCCATCTATGTGAGAAAGATACCCCTTAGGTCCTCTCACCTTGGTTTAGGGAAAACCAAAAGTTGCAGGGAGCTAACCATACCATTTATTGGTGTTTTTCAGTCATTTTTTGCATCTAGTCCATCCATGTGCTAAACCCTTCCTTAGTTATAATGACATATTAATAGGTTTATCATCCATGTTTGTCATTTTTCTCAAGTGTGCAAGGTTGAGCATAAGAGGTGTATAACTGTAAACCAAGAGGTGTATTGATTGCATGGATTTATAAAGAAGATAATTTTGGATTGAGATCTAAGGATGACTTATAGATTTTGGTTGACTCTAAATTCAACTCGAGGTATATACTTTAATTTTAGAACTGCCTATCACCCAAAAATCAATGGATAGATAAAGCGAGTTAACCTAATTTTATAATATCTCATTCATAAATATTTCATAGATTAGTAATACAAGTGGAAATAGTACCTTTTATTGGTTGAGTTTATTTACAATAACCCATACCAATCAGCATTGAAGATGGCTCTATTTGAGGAATCATATATAAGGAGGTGTAGAACACCAATCAGTTGGAATAGGTTAAAGGATAGGGTAGTATTTAGACCTAAGATGTGTTTGGAAATGGAATAACAATTCAAGACAATCAGGCAGAGGTTGGTTGAGGCCAACAATAGAAAGATAAGTTATGCTGATCTAAAGAGAATAGCAAGGTAGTTGTTGTAAGTGATAAAGTGTTTCTGAGGGTTACACCTCAAAAAATATCAATTAAGTTTGGGAAGTCAACTAAATTTTAATTGAGATATGTAGGACCCTTCTAAGTTTTGGAAGTGGTCAATATTGTAGCATATAGTTTTCATTGCCACCAACTCTAGCTCTTTTGCATAATGTCTTCCATGTGTCTTATCTTAAAAAGTATGTTGTTGATCCTTCAAATATGTTGGATTGGAATGTTTTGTGGGTTATGGATCCTATTGTGGTTATTATAGAATGAATCAGAATAATTTACACTCACAAAATTAGTTTACATAATAGAGAAGAGTCATAGTGCAAAGTCCAATGGGACCAATATTCTGGAGATAGTGCCACTTGTGAAGTCTATTATGAGTTTTTCAAGCTATTTTCATATTTATTTGTTTGATTTGTTGTTGCATATTATGGTATTTTCTACTAAATAATATTTTATATTCAAAACTTATGTATGAATAAGTGGCATTGGGATGATGACTAACTTTAAGGGGAAGGATGTCACATCTCAATTTCCTCTCTATACTAAATAACCTTTTGATGTATTTATTTTTATGGTTGTTAGTTGATTAACTATTATTTGATTAAAATTTAATACATATCTTGGCTATGGGATAGTTATATGTTATTTAATTTACATGATTGATTAGCTAAGGGTTAGTTGTACTTTCATATTCTATACATTATGATCATGTTTGTTAGTTTATATAGCAATATTTTATGGATTTCATAATGTTTCAAGCTAATTATCTCCATTGTTGTGAGGTGGATATAAGACAGACCAATCCATTAGAGTTTGATGGAGGGAGGGCATAATTAGAGAGGGTGGTATAGATGGAGGCATTGGGGGATGATAGAGAGAAAAACTAGAAACCCACTCACACACCATAGTAGATTAACATACTTTATGTTTATTTCTTGAGTTTGATAGTTGTAATATGTTTTGATTTATATTATTTATGTCTAATGTGATCTTGTTTAATATTAGTTGATTTTTTTGATTTAGTTATGTGATAGTATTAATATAGTTGTGTTACTACAGTAATGGTTATTTATTATATTGCTTGGTTGATTGAATGAGTGAATCTGTACATGTTTTATTTGACTTATTATTATATTAGATGTGACTGAGTGTTTGTATAAATAGTGCTTTGTTTGGATTCATAGATGTAGGTATTAGATGGATTCTAATACTTTGCTTGATTTAGTTGTTAAGTGATTATTGATGCTTATAAGGTTACTATTATCATTTAGTATAGTTAAATAACTTGTATTAAGTCATTAATTTGTTATAATTATTTGTTAAGCATTAATGAATGACTTTAGTTGGCATAGTATAATGAGATTAATGTTATTGTCTAAATACTATTATAAATCCTTGGTGCTTATGCAATTTTTATAATCTTATGTAAAATCCATGTATATAGTTTCGTTATCAAACAATTCCTGATACATCATTGTGTTTGATGAATCTTTTCTAAAGTCATTACATATTTATTTGACCTATAAAGATAACTTATAGTTTAAGGTTCAAATGCTTTGGTAATGGTTATTATGTTAATTGGACTTGTTGTTTAGTTGACATTAAATGAAGAATATAATGTTTGAAGATTTTTTATAAAGTTGATTTACATGGGCATTATGGGAAGTCAATGTTAGTATTGGTAAAGTCAAAATGCATGCATAAAATTATTATTATACTAATCACTAAAAATTTCAAGATGATTAGGGTTTCTAATCGATCTTTGACTCGAGTTAGAAATCATTTTAACAAAACCATTATGGGAGTTGGAAGTGATCTGCATGAGAAAATGGTGGTGCATTGTTTGTTTAATAGAATTATTCTTGGCATGCATAATTTTAGTCATTACTATGTCGTGGAATTAGGAGAAATTTGTATGGAAAGTAAGGGCATGGAAAAGAATAATAAAAGGTGAAGGAGGCCTATGATGGCATGGCATACAATGGCATAATAGGCAAAAGTGGAGAAAAGGATTTTGAGCAAAAAAAGAGATTACAAATTTGATTTTCTTGGCATACAAATCTCTTTTTAGGTTGGTGGTGTATTTAAATTCTTTCTTGATAGCTTGAATGAATCTTGGTAATGAATGTATACAAGGGTTTTAATAATTTTAGTCATATTGAAATTTATTAAAAATGGGTTAAATGTAGGGTCCTATGGATGGCTCAACCATCCTTAAAACCCTACATGCAATCCAAAAACCCTAATTTGAAATGGTTGAGTTTTTGTGTTATTACATTGCTATTTAAAATACCTCAAGGAAAATTTCTTTATTTTTTACAACTGGCTTAAATTTTGGATAACCCTAAGAAGAATATTTCAGGGTATAACTTTTTCAATTAATGAGTATATTTACTAGATTCGACAAAGTCTTGGACTCAAAATTATCATGTTTAACTAGTTTGGGGATATACACATTAATACATAAACATAGTTAGAAACTCATATGGGGTATGAGGAAATATTGGGGAATCAAACCTAGAATTAGCAATACATTTTGAAGCCTTTCATTTTCATAACAGGCAATAGATTCTATGTATTTTACTTTAGGAAAGGTTTAAACTGTGTGTTTAAGTTATTTGGTAAATAAAATGAAATTAAGTTGTTTCATTTATGTGTATATCTAAATGTTGAAGATATATACATGTATAAGGGTATGTATATACACCTTGTAGGACTTAAGTGACCCAGGGTATATATACATACCAATGTGTGTGTGTGTGTGTGTGTGTATGTTTGAGAAATTGATTTAAGATAATTGAGGTGTTTAGTTTTGAGGTCTTGAGTTTTATGATATATATACATTTACATTTTTTTTACCATGCATCTATGGGGCATTGTTACTTGTCTAGTTTCGCATTGCTATATCTAGCCTGATTTAGTGTATATTCTTTCATATTTACAACATTCTTGTTGTTCTAAAACTAATTTTCCTATGGGGAAATCACACCATTTTATGTTTTTATTGATTATATCCTATTTTTATTTCATTATATTTACACTTATACATCATACATCAAGTCAAAAACATTTCATTGGTATCATTTATATTCAAATTTTAGTCACATATGTTCTAAGATATTAACATTTTAGTTTTAATATTTTCCTGACATATCATGTATATAACATGTTACTTTGAGATGAGTGGTTATACCATGGGTCTTAATCCCTCACCTCAAATGTAAGAATATATATGAGCATATTTAAAAATAAAATAAAAATAAATGTAGATAACTAGATTAAACTTAATCGAACTTGAATTTTTTATATATTTCCTTGATGAATAAGTAGATTTATCATTGGTGACTCTTAGAGAAGTGTTTGATATGTTTCAAAAACTATACAAGGTCTATTTATGGAAGCATGTGTTGTGGAATTTGGAGAAAGTAGCAACCGGGTGTATTCATTCTTATTCTCTATTTCAAAAAAATGTATAATTTGGATATCTACAAAAAAATTAAATTTAAATATCTATCACGAGTGTTGACTACTTTCGTGAATTGGAAGTATTTTGAGTTATATTAAAATTGCCATATATATGGATGCTTAGCTCAAGTGTCTTTTATGAAACCATTCATTCTTCCCTACATAAGTGGAGGTCCATGTTCAAATTATTTATGTTTTATATTTTGATGCATGCATGCATTCACTCGTGTTTTATACCTAATCAAAAAGGGGACATTATGTAAACAAATAAATTATGCACAAGACCCTTATTCCTGGTTTCATATTCCTAGGTTATCATATTTGGAAATCCTATACATATTTGAATGCTTCTTAGTCTATTATGGCTCCACTTAGGTACATATTTAGTCCTTAACCCTAAAAATCATAGTCTTACCCTTTTAAAAAAAATTATATGTTAAGATCCCTAGACCATAGATCACCTGTTATCATGGTATGCCTCAAAAATTATGTTTTTGTTGAATCTTCAGGTCAGGCCCATACTTTATGTGGGTCAATCTAGGTCAGACACCTACCCTACATGTGTAGTTTCCATTTAGCCTTAGGGTTAATTCTTCACATTTCCATTCATTAGGTGAATTTAACCTCACCACTTACTATATCTAATTTTAACTAACACCCATATCATATACTAAATTAGCCTTTTTATACAATTTCATGTCATTTCCAAAAGAATTTTAAAAATAGGAAATATGAATGGAATTCAAAATATTAAATCTAAAGTCTAGAGTAAAGCATCAAATATCATTTCTTGTACTTCAATTTGAGCTTCATTGATTCATATCTCACAGACTTATGCTTGGGATTTTATTCCTCTTCTCTCATTATGTTTCCTTGTGAAAAATGATCCTATTAACTTACATATAGATGCATCATCAATTAGCTAATTGGTATAGATGCATCATCAACTTACATATAAATTTTTACATATAAGATTAATATATTGGTAGTCATATATGTTTATATTTTCATTAAATGATTCATAAATATAGATATGCAATCATGGGTGAGAACTGAGATTTTCTATATACAAACCCTATAAATTTTACCAAATCTACATATCATAAACCTTTCCACAAATTCAATAATTCTTAGAGCTTAGAAATTTTGTATTACCCAAATTCTTAAATATGTAATTCTCTTCATAAGCATCATCACAAATTCGTTGGCATTCCTTTTAAGAAAAATCATCCCCTTTAGATTTTGAATTATTTTAAATTTATTCATGTGATTTGAAGCTTCCTCAATACTTATCTAATCATATAGATCTACATACATCTCCCAAATGATTGATAGTTGTTATAACATCTGGGAATCTTATTATAGACTAATTCAAGAGATTGTAATTAATCTCATTGATCCACAAAATGTTCCTTTTCTAAAATTTGTTATCTGATGCATGTCTCCTTTCACAAAAATTGTAAGATTAAATTTTACGCAATTAGTTATAATTAAGAGTTTTCCCCACCATTACCATAATCTTACTAGAAGACTAATAATTTCTAAACCAACATTTTTATGTTTTTTAATTCTAAAATTTAATAGTGCATATGAAATCACCAATTCTATAAAAAAAAGTCACTTTCTTGTAGCTCATTAACTTTACTTCAACAATTTCTTTTTTTTTCAATTATTTTGGATAAATAATGCATATGACAGAATCAACTTCAGGTAGAGTTACATATGAGACTTCTTTATAATTTATGCACCTTCTCCACTTTAAAGTGGTTCACATACAATAACTTCAAGTTAGCTATATTCATAATGATGATCTTCCTAATATATTCTTTTGTTACAGAAACTATCTATGTTCCCTTCCCGTCTTACGAAATAACTTATGACATCCATATAACTTAGTTTCCCCTATCTTATTGGTTCACATTACATTATCCTTCCGGCCATTAAACATAGTCGTTCGTTCTTCTTTATATTCTCTTTCACAAACCTGCTAGAGTACATCTTGAGAGAGAATCAATTTAATGATGACCTCAACAAGATGTGATGATGACCTCACTAGAGTGCATATGCCAACGGACAACCGTGGAGCACCTCTTAGAGATAGTTTGTAGAAAAAGAGTCAATTTAATCAAAATTTAAGTCATTTTTAAATGCTAATATATTTTTTTTAATTTTAGCAATAGAAATTTTAGGACAGTTTTAGAGCTTTGGTCATCCCTTTCCAAAAGCGGTTATAATGTGTCTAAGTATCGTCAGGGTGTTATCGCGTGCTTTGAATGATAGACGATCGTTCTGAAAGTCACAGATCGCGTGCTTTGAGTTTCGCTTGAATGCGTGTCAAAGTCAAAGAGAGAGTGCAGGGAATTTCCATGGGTTGTCTTAAATACCCCTCCAGGCTCCCATCTTTGCGATACATGCAAACGGGCTCGTTGCCTTGCCTTCCCTTCATTTTCCCACATGGCATCCCTTCATTTCTCTATGGTTGAACTTGGTCTTTTTCTCGTTTTCGTTTTTATTTTGTACAAAGTTTTCAAAAAATCTTAGCCTGGGTTGGGATTACCACCAGGGCCACGTCCATTTCCTGTTATTGGGACCCTCATCAGGCTCTCGCATCCCTTTCAAAGATATACGGGCCCATCATGTTTCTTCGCCTCGGCTCCATTCCGACCGTTGTCGTGTCTTCTCCTGACATGGCCAAAGAGTTTCTTAAAACTCGGGATGTGTTATTTGCCGGCAGGCCTGCTGTTTCGGCTGGAAAATACATAGTCTACGATCGCAAAGATATGGTACATGCCCCATACGGAGAGTATTGGAAGCAGATGAAAAAGCTATGCACAATCGAGTTACTGTCAGCCAAAAGAACCGAGTCGTTCAAATGGGTGAGGGAGGAAGAGACATCCGCCATGGTTCACTCCATTTGGAAGGACAGTCAACAAGGCGTTCATTGTGTTGATCTCAGCAAGAACTTAGCCTCCCTCACACTAAATATCGTGTGCAGAATGTTTGCCAGCAGAACATACTCTGACCACGAATTGAGTGGAGGCCTCAGCTTTAAAGATATGATAGGTGAGCTAATGGCTCTAGGAGGCGCGTTTGTGATCGCTGATTTCATTCCCTTTCTCAACTACTTCGATTTCCAAGGCCTCCGCCGGCGAATGAAAGCTTTGCACAAAATATACGATGAATTTGCTGACAATCTAATCGATGAGCGCATCAATCAGAGAAGCGACAAATTGAAGGAAGAGCGAAGTGTGAAAGACATGGTAGACGTGCTGCTCGACATGTCCGAGGCCGATAGCCGCACCACGGAGGTGGTAATCACACGGGTTCATATCAAAGCAATTATCCTGGTAAGTTTTAGCTTTAAGATTAACTTCGATTTTGGAAATTGACTTACAATTATATATGTAGGAGATTAACGATCAAACTCATTTACCAAAAAATTATATAGAGTAATAAAACAGTACAGCAAGAAATTATTTGTAGCAGGTGTTTATATACCAAGGGATTTTTTTACAGGCTGATTGGGGATGAAAGGGTTGCATAATAGTTAAGTTGAAGTATTATAACCAAATTATTTGCTCTTTTAGTTCTCTGCACTAACATTCCTTCTTGCCTTCCACTGTTACGTTGGCGATCGAAAAATATTATGGCGATTTGATGGTCGAAATCCCTGTTTTTCTTAAATAGTTGTCATGTACAAACCCTGTTTTTTCTGAAACGATTCTCATGTACCAACCCTGCATATTCATGGTCGATTGACTGGATATTTGGACTGTTTCTCAGGATATATTGCTTGGTGGAGTAGAAACAGCCGCCACAACTATAGAATGGGCAATGCGTGAGCTGCTGAGAAACCCTCGTGTAATGGCAACTGCACAGCAAGAAATTGAATCGGTGGTCAGCAGACATAGTTTAGTCAAGGAAAGTGGCATAGTAAATTGTAAATATTTGCGATGTGTAGTGAAGGAGACGTTACGATTACATCCACCAGGGCCATTGCTCGTTCCACACGAGTCCACGGAAGGTTGCGATGTTGCGGGATATTTCATTCCGCCGAAAACAAGGCTGTTTGTGAATATATGGGCCATGGGAAGGGACGAAAGTGTTTGGGACGATCCTTACCAATTCAAACCTGAGAGATTTATTGGAAAAAATATAGATGTGAGGGGTCAGCACTTTGAATTTCTGCCGTTTGGTACAGGACGAAGGGGATGCCCTGGGATTTCAATGGGACTTTCTGTTGTTGAGTTGGCATTGGCACAGTTGATACATTGCTTCGACTGGAGTGTAGAGGGCGAGGTGAATATGCAAGAAAAGTTTGGATTGAGTTTACCTGGGAAATTCCCAGTGTTTGCTCGCCCTTCATGGAGGATGATGGCCCACAATGACGTTAATAAATTTGTGTAATGACCAAGTAAACTTTGTCAGAAGCTTTTAATGTACCTTTGAGTTAACTTCATGGTGAAAAAAAAAAATTATACTCTTATAAGAGGTAATCATATATAAACCTTATATATTCATTGACTAAATGTATGAGCAATTTACATGTTACAAATAAGTATAATAAATAACTGGCACATTCAATCAGACACAACAAATGTATTGGCATTATGAGATCTTTTTGCGGATAGTGCAATAACATAATTCTATTAATACTTCACTCTACTGGTCTATGAGGTGCCAGCTCCACAAGATTCAACAGCTGATAGGACGCAACGCTTCAACCAGAAAGAGAGAATTTGCAAGGCTGTCCAACACATGAAATTTAAATTACAAGGTTTTACATGTATTCGGCGAAGGATGGCAGGAGACCCTACAGCAAATGGAAACTTACCTTGAAGCGAACAGCATGATTGTAATAACTTATGACCGTCTAAATCACAAGGGATCATGGAACTGAGTAGTCTGGCCACTTTTTAATATGAATTTAGTTTTTGAAAAATAAAAATATAATAAAGAAAATAATTTATTATAATATATAAATATAATATTTTCGCCATAATTTTCTGGTTCAGCTTGAAAAATTTTATTGTTTTTATGTTTTCCATATTAATGTTTTTTTTCATTGTTTGGTTATTGTTTAAGTTAATTATGAAAGAGAGTGTCTACTCTCGATATAACTTATTGTCATGGTGTATTAATGAATACACAATATCATTTTTTCTAATTATTTTTATTAGAAATATAAAATTATTGTTGCTTAAAATTTTATGTACAAAAAGTAGGACACGATCAACTTTAATAAGTTTCAAGAAGAATTACGACACTCAATTTACACTTTTTTATATTATAAAACTGTTCTTCACTAAAAAAATAAAAATACATCCCTTTAGACAAACTTAAATTTAAATTTTTAAAATAATTGTTAATCAATAATACAATATAAAATGAATGGATAATAAAACAATAAGTAACTGCTATTTTAAATCGATGACCAAAAAAATATACACTTGCATATTTCATTAGCACTGGAGTACTACTAAGACCCAATTAAATATACATAAATTACGTGCAGCCCCACACCACTGAATTTTTTTTTATAAAAATTTATAATTGTTTTCGATTGGTGTTTGTCTTTTTTTAAAAGTTTCTATTTAGGTTGAAAAAAAAACAAAAAACAAACTACTTTCACATAAGATAAATCTTTAAATATACCATTTAAATCCGGGTGCAGTTTTGGAGGAGCAATTTCCCCGAAAGGCAGTTTTGTAAACAAGTGAACAAATGACCGGTGCCCTGAGTGCAGTATGGGAAGCCATACATGTTTTAGATATTTGTTTTAACTCTTTCTTGGCCTGCGGCATCATTATCAGTCAGTTCACAGCTGGGCATTCAAATTCGGTGGGAAGAATGGACAGCCATAACTAAGTGATTGAACGCTTAGTGGAGGCCATTCCTAGGTAATAAATGCATGCGGAGCCTACATGCATACGTAGTGCTGAAGTCTTCTATATAAGAGTGTTGAAGTCTTTTATATAAGAGAGCCATTTTATGAGCTAAAAAATGAGAGAGAAGGGAGCTAAAAGAAAAACAGAATTGAGAATTTATCTCATTTTGTGGTGATGACTCTAAGTGTGAGCTATGCCTCATTTCATATGATATTTAGATCTATTATTTCAGCGTATCAGATGTATTTCATTATTATGGTAAATCATGAATTTGTTTACTTATATGAATGGTTATATTCAGGGGTAGTTATAGGTATGAAATAGGCGGTCAGAGACATGATGCACATCCAGCATAGCAAGCAATTTTTTGTTTGCATAAAACTATAGTACACTGAAGACATCCATGGCGATGGAGTTGGTGACGAGGGAGTTGGTAGTGACTTTGATGGCATTGCCTTGGATATGGTCCACAAGGGCAGAGTGGGTGTTGATCATTGCCGGAACGAGAACATAGCAGGATGCCGATAACCACAGTGGTTTCCACACAAATGTTTATGACTCTAGCACATAGGAAAGGTCTCAAGGACACACCCCACACACACACACACACACACATATCAGAACTAACAGCAGCTGTTACTACTTTGCCATCTAATATGACCTGTTGCTTATATCTCCCTTGCCTCTAGAAAAACCTCAAAGTATGACCAATCCATGAAATATAGTTAAATATATGCATTGCAATTTTCCCCAACATCTCTCCTTGGTCCCAAACAACACACACTATAAATTCTTATGATAATACAACGTAAAAGACCTAATTTGCTAGACTATATCTTATCTTTGATAAATATAGCCTCCAAGGACTGAAACCAGGTGTGGAGCCATTTTTCCATTTCTTAAGCGCTTGACTAGTATTTTCCAGCTTGCACGTGAATTTGAAAAGCCCTAGCGTATACCTCAAAGCGTTTAATGTCCCAAAGCACTGGCAAAATTGGAGCCTTAGATTTGAGGATAAGTGGAATCTTTCACTAAAACCAAATATTTACCGCATAAGCATGGCAACAAATTGTTGACACAAAATGGTTTCTGTTGTGCTTCATTGATTGATATCAACTTGCTTACAATATGTCTCTATGTAAAGAGGTATTTCATAGACAATAGAATAACAAACCTTTCTATTTTAAGAAGTTTATGATAACTTTCAAGACGGTATAATGGATAAGAAAAAATCAATGCAAAACAAAATTACTAAAAATAGATGTAGAAGAATTTATGAATTCCAACACTCCCCTTTAAATTCTTCCACTAGCTATTACAACATTCATTACTCCTAAATATTATCTTAAATGCTCAAAGGTCTCCTTTGCTAGTGCCTTCATGAAGATGTCTACTAATTAATCTTCAGATTTGTAGAATGCCAATTTGATTTCATCCTCTTCAATCAATTCTATTGTGAAGTGATAATAAATCTGTATATACTTGCTTCATCCATAGAACACTGGATTCTTCGTCATTGTTATTGAAGACATGTTATCACAAAATATGATTGTGTTATCTGTGTGTTTGATCTTCAAATCTACTAAGAATCTCCTTAACCAAATATCTTGACATACTACTACATTTTCTAAAATTTATTTAGCGTATGTTGTGGAAAGAGAAACTATGGGTTGCTTCTTGGATGCCCAAGAAATGGCCTCTGAACCCATGTGAAATATATAACTATATGGGCTTTGCTTGTCATCTACACTACTTGCCCAATCACTATCTGTATAGCCAAATAGATCAAAATCACTTGATGTAGTATATAGAATGCCATAGTTCTTGGTTCCATTGACATATATTAGAATTCTCTTACTTGCTTGCCATTGTGTATCCTTAGGTTTTTCCATAAATCTATAAATTAAGCTTACTGCATACACTATATCAGGCCTAGATATTGTCAAATACATAAGGCTACCTACCATGCTCTTATATAAAGTTGAATTCACCTCATTGCTGCAATCTTCCTTACTCAATTTGAAACCTGTAATGGTTGGTGTTGGTGCAAGCTTACTGTTCAACATTTTTAACCTTTTCAAGATTTATGAAGAATACTTAAACTAAGAGATGAATATGCCATGATCCATCTATTGTACTTCCATACCAAGAAAATACCTTAACAAACCCAAGTCTATCATTTCAAATTCCCTTTTCATTGCTTCCTTGAACTCACCAATAAAAGCATCATCATTTCTTGTGAAGATTAAATCATTTACATATAACACAACAGTCAAAATCTTACCATGGCTCTCCGTGATATAAAGTTTGGGCTTGCTATTACTTTTGCTGAAACCATTAATAGTGAAGTATGAATCAATTCTACTATACCAAGTCCTTGGTGCTTGTTTAAGCCCATATAGTGCTTTCTTGGGCTTATACACCTTATTTTCTTTTCTTGGTACTTCATATCTTTGTGGTTGATCAACATAGACTTCTTATTTGAGTACTCCATTTAGGAAGGTGGATTTCACATCCATTTGATATACCTTCCATTTGTGTTGAGAAGCTATTGGTACAGACAACCTACACATTTTCCATTCTTGCAATAGGAACATAAATCTTATCATAGTCTCTACCAGTTTATTGATTGTATCCCTTAACAACCAGTCTCACTTTGTACCTACTAATTTTGATTTCTTTTATGATCTTGGATTTGTATACCCACTTCATTCCAATCACTTTTTTACCTTTAGGTAAATCAGGTAACTCCCATGTCTTGTTTCCTTTTATTGCATCTATTTCCTCATTCGTGGCTTTACACCATTTTTATTCTTTTACTACTTCTTTAAAACATGTAGTTCATCTAGAGAAAATAAAGCAAAATTCAAATTTTCATCATCATACCTTGAGTCATCATATATCTTCCTCAAGCTCCTTGTCTTTCTAGGCATAAGAGAAGCAAGAGTTGGATTTGAACTGCTACTAGAGTTACTTGATTGAGGATTATGTTGTGAAGATGATGGAGGTATTGCTAATGGTTCACCTTGCTGATTTGTGACTTGTTCAATTTAAGCATATTCATTTCCATCATCTATGAGTATCAATTCTAAGATACCCAATGCAATGTCAATATTGTCATCCCATGATTCATTTTTAATGAATTCAACATCAGGTAACTCCCATGTCTTGTTTCTTTTTATTGCATCTATTTTCTCATTCATGGCTTTACACCATTTTTCTTCTTTTATTGCTTCTTTAAAACATGTGGGTTCATCTAGAGAAAATAAAGCAAAATTCAAATTTTCATCATCATACCTTGAGTCATCATATATCTTCCTCAAGCTATTTATCTTTCTAGGCATAAGAGAAGCAAGAGTTTGATTTGAACATCTACTATAGTTGCTTGATTGAGGAGTATGTTGTGAAGGTGATGGAGGTATTGATAATGGTTCACCTTGATGATTTGTGACTTATTCAATTTAAGCATCTTCATTTCCATCATCTATGAGTATCGATTTTGAGATACCCAATGCAGTGTCAATAGTGTCATCCCATGATTCATTTTCAATGAATTCAACATCCCTTCTAACCACAACCTTTTTTTAAAAGGGTTGAACAATTTATATGATTCAGTGTCTTCATAATATCTTATGAAGATACCATTTTCTCCTTTATCATCAAATTTATGCCTCTTTTCCTTTGACACATGTGCATATGCCACATAACCAAATATTTTTATATGCTAAACACTATACCTTTTGTTTTTCTGTGCTTCTTGTGGAGTCATGTTTCGCACAAATTTTGTGGGACACCTGTTCAACAAATACACTATTGTTGCTATAGATTCATCCCAATATTCTTTTAAAAGTCCTTTAGCTTTTAACATGCTTACAACAATCTCTTGGATGGTCCTATTTTTCCTTTTTACCACTCCGTTTTGATGTGGAGTGTATCTATCTATGAATTGCTTTTCAATTCCTTCATTCTTGTAAAAATTTAAGAATTCATTAGAAACATACTCTCCCCCTCTATCTAATCTCAAGGCCTTAATGAAATAACCACTCTATTTTTCAACCAATGCCTTAAACCACCTAAACTTCTCAAAATTTTTAGACTCATTCCTTAGGAAATAAATCCAAATTTTCCTACTATAATCATCTATGAAAGTTAAGAAATATGCATTCTTAGAGTGGGTTAGAGTTTTCATTGGGCCACATAAATCTGAGTGCACCAATTCCAAAAGTTTTTTTTCCCTTCTAGACATCCTTGATTGAAATCGCTGCCTATGTTGTTTCCCTAGAATGCATGACTCACATCTTATTTTAAGTTCTACAATTCTTTTTAGACCTATAACCATATTCTTCTTAGATAATAGATCTAATCCAAAAAAGATTAAATGTTCATACCTCATATGACAGAGTTTAGATGTGTCTTTCATGACTATCTTAAAGGATGCTTGATGTAGTACTACAATACTCTTGAGAGGATCAAGTTGCATCTTCAGAGGAAATATTTAGTTCCTTGCAATATGAACTATAGTTATAATATTCTTGCTTCCTTATCAAATATTTTGCACTCTCCATTTTCCATCAGGACTCTATATCCATTTTGGACCAACTATCCAATACTCAACATATTATGTTTAAAATTTGGAGCATAATAGACATCCTGGATTGCTCTCCTCTCACCCTACTTGGTGTAGATAACTATAGATCCTATGACAATTCCAAGAACTCTTTCAATATTTCCCATTTTTATTTATGATTGAATATTCTTATCAATAGAGGAAAATAGATTCTCATTATCACTCATGTCGTTACTACATGCACTATCCAAATACCATACCTTAGCACTGCTCTACTTAGCAACATTGCATAAAATAAACATGTTTATAAAATGTTCATGTTCACTTACATTCTTAGTGGGTACATGTGTACTTTGTCTTGAATGGTTATATTATCTCTTTCTACATTCACTGGCAAAGTGACCATACTTATGATAATAATAGCACTGAATATTACTTTTATCATACCTTTGATTTGAAGTACTAGTCTTTTTTTGTCTTGAAAGTTTAGTTGGGAGTCGCTTACTCCTTCTTGACTATTTGAACTTGATCTTCCATAGTATTTCCTTGCTCTTCCTCTACCTTTGAAGCTTCTACCTCTATTTTCTCTTCCTCACCCCCTACCTCTAAAATTGGCCTGAGCCTTGAAGGAGTTCTCTAAGGAAGAAGGTTTTAATTTTTTTATCTGGTGCTCATGGGTTTGAAAATAACCCATGAATTCATCCACTATCATCTTTGATAGGTATTTGGCCTCCTCAATAGCTATGACAATTGGATCATATCTCATGGGTAAACTCTTAAGAATCTTTTCAATGATATTTTGGTCATCTATTGTTTCACTATTTACTCTTAATTTATTTGTTAAGCTAAAGATTATAGAATGAAACTCAGAGATAGACTTATTTTCATTCATCTACAATGTTTCAAATTATCTTCTAAGTAAATGGAGTTTTACTAACTATACCTTATCAGTACCTCAATATGAATTTTGGAGGATATCTCATGTTTTCTATGCACAATTTATTGCTACAATTCTTAGATATATGGATTTTTCCATTATCGTCTCTATCAAATTCAATGCTTTTGTATCCTTCCTCTGATTCTCCTTCAACTAGGTCTTCTGGGCATTTGTTAATCATTGTATGCATCTTGATCAGTCACATCTATGAAACTAATGATAACACACTCCTATAGATCGTTCACCACCAAAATCATCCTCATCTTCTTCATCCAAATATCATAATTTTGTTCATCAAATGTAGGTAGATGTTGCCAACTTTTTCAATCTAATCTGAGCATATTATGGACCTAGTCTGCTTCACTCCTTGACTTTGGCTAGGATTTGATGAATCCTTTCATGGCTTGCTCACCACTTCTTCTTTTTTATTTTTTTAATCCACATAGTTACTATCTAGAAATAAAAATGAGGATAAATATAATTGTGAATGTGAATGAGGGAGGATTATAAAAAATTATTGTTAGTGAGAAGGAAAAAAAAACCCTAAGATGCTGGCACCACCCAATCGTTCCAATTATTTTTAGAACTCAAATTCCTTCTATAATTTCACTCTCCTTCTATAGACTCCCATGATTTGTAATTTATCCATGGATTAATCTACTACTACTTTAGCATCTTGGTTCTTTAATAATCGCTTAACTCCTCTCTGATCTTT
The DNA here is from genome assembly GCA_037957365.1 of Torreya grandis. Lineage (NCBI taxonomy): Eukaryota > Viridiplantae > Streptophyta > Pinopsida > Cupressales > Taxaceae > Torreya > Torreya grandis. The sequence goes on along the minus strand of JARHVA010000685.1, from coordinate 4,615,034 downwards.
TTAGAAACTCCATGCTAGCTATATTTATTTTAATTATTTAGATCACTCTTGTGATATGATCTGAGCACTGTCTTTCTTCTATCACTACCTAGGTGATCTAGATTTAAAATCATTTGATAACATCCTCTCCCACCAGCTAGGCACTTATTTCCAATAGTTCAGCTACTTAGCACGATCTGTAGACTGGATTTGAAATAGCAAGCATCTTGATAGATCTACAGTTTATTTTCTCTATTAACATCAATACTAGATATCATCAATGATCTACAAACAAGCAACTATATTTTTATTTTTAACCTTTTGCATTGATCTTTTCCTTTGACCAAATCTTAGCTTCTTCCTCTAGCACTTAGCTGGTTCTACTCTTATAACACAATCTTGTGGCTCTTCTATTAACTGGCATTATTGCCAAGTTGGTTGGAGATTTTCCACAGTCTGTTGACTACTCTCTTCCTCTGATAGCAATGATCTTCAATGCCAACTACAATCTTATCATTCCTTTCTCCTCTACCTAGATCTACAGGCTCTAATACCAAATTGTGGACACAAAATAGCTTCAACCATTTTTCATTTATTGATATCAACTTGATTACAATATGCCTCTATATAATGAGTTCTTTCACAAATAATAGAATAACAAACCTTTCTATTTTAAGAAGTTTATGACAATGGATAAGCAAAAATCAATGCAAAATAGAATTACTAAAAATAGATGTAGAAAAATTTATGAATTCCAACACAAATAAATAATAAATTAGTATGATCATAAATGATGTAATATTGCAAGCTACATTTGGTGTTTATGCCTTTCCTCCAAGGTTGATCTCATATAATAAATAATAACAACTGGGACAAATTTTTTGGCCCGATCAAGAATTTAATGATGGATTTCAATATTATTGTTGTTTTACATCATATAATGAGACTGTAGCTTTTAGGTAGATAAAGGTGATACCTATAACTCAAAATATATATAATATACAAGTGTCAAATGACTGAGGAAACTTTGCCACTTATTGAAGTTGTAAGGGACTGTGTGGTTATTGAATTTCATATTGAACTCAGAAACCATAGGACCTCTCCTAAAAACCCCTACCACAGTGAAATAATCATGGAGATAATTATGCACATGCAATAATTATTATGCACAGTCAAGTTTCATTATTTCTCAAAATAATAATACAATAATTAATCTCTCTCTCCATCGTACAAGGAGAAGAAATTGAAGTGCTTATTAAATAGGCATAAAAGTTATTACGTATAACAAAAAATATCTTCTGTAAAACAAATATTAGTTGATATGAAATATTTGCACGTACAAAATATGTGTGTAAATATTCAACACATAACAACTAATTAACTAAATCCTATATAAGCTTAACTCCATGAGTGAGTTTTAACACTCACTCCAACACCCTCCCTTAAGAATAAAATAGGGAGTAAGAAAAGAGAAAGCAAAGAGATTGAATGGATCCCAACAACAAGCCCTGATCAAGTATCCATGTACAAATCATAGTGAAATATAAAGTGTCCTTATGGTAACCAATCCATATTATCAAAGTACATGGATGTTGAGCCACTGTAACCGCCAAGACAAATAGGAACTGGTACTTTGTATGAGGCTAACTCTATAAAAAAACACTAATCACAAAATACTAGGAAAAAATTCACCAAGGATGAAATGTATCACTGCAAGGTACCCAAAAAACTAGTAACAATAGCTAAATTTGAGAGAGCAAAAAACATATGCTACAAGGTGCCTCAAGAAAGCAAATGACTCAATACTCGAACATAAATTTGAATAAGTGCACTGAATGGAATGAAGGGCATCAAATATAAATGCACTTAATCAATTGCCTCTAAAATAAAATGTGGTATACTAACAACGAGAACAACACCTAAAGCAATATGTACACACACCCACCCTATAATGTTGAAGTAGGTGTAGTGACTCAAAACACCCTTTGAATGAGTGGGCCAATCCCACTATGAAAAACACCAGAATGCTAACATTAGGCTACACTAGACTAGCTACACTCCAAAAAGAGAACAAGCTCCACCAAAAAATTGAAGGAGAGTATCAATGATCAGATACATATACGAAATATCTCAAGAATGATGTCCCTAGTGATGATGGGATAGTCATGCAACTAGAGAAAAAGGTGCTCAATCATAGAACACACACATGAAGAAAAAATATCCATAAATTTTAGTGTGACTACAAACAAAAATCCCATCCTAGAACAATATCACCAAGTGATGCAAGAAACTCCACAAAGCAATCAATCTGTGAATACATCATCTATGTAATGAGAGATGTATGCTCAAAAAGAACACATCTGCCTAATCAAGGAGCTCAAATAAAAAGGAGCATAAATAGGTGCGGGGAGCAATGTGTGATCGAAGAAGCTAAATAGTGGAAGAATGATGTATGTCATGTCATCGCTAAGAATGTTTCTTATGCCGCCAAGAATGATAAAAAATCCACCCCAAATGTACACGAATGGTAGATGTAGATGCTTGCATATGTGTGGGTGTAAAGTCTAAATTAGAAGAATGAAAGGTAACATCCAAAGAAGTGTGAGGTAGATCATGCCTGACCACTATAATCTCAGGTTTCTCAAACCTGAGTGAAGGTGCAAAAGAGCCCATGTGTAGCTCATAATCCTCACAAAGAGTGGAGAAATTAAAAGATGGAGCTCTATCAATAGATCCCAATGAAGATGAATCACATGCATCATAACCAAGGCCATGCCAAGTAATTTACATAACAGGGTGAATAGGGCAAGGAATACCCTTTAAATACTTCCCAATACCTACAAATCTAGAAGTGTGACCCATGAAAGGAAGCATATGGGAGCCAAAGCTAATGGTATGCTTTTCAAAAGAAGCAGGCATATATGCAGGTGGAAGTGGAGTGGGATGTGTACAGTGTGAAATAAGAGTAGGCACATAAGGATCATTTGTAATAAGAGAAGCAACATGAATAATGGATTGCTCAGAATCTGGTAAATCACACTATAAAAGTGCATCAAATAGATGCATACTAGATTCAATAACACAACATGATGGCATACCAACTAGTTTCTTCTGCATAGAAAATATGAGGGCATCCTTTCTATGAATCAAGGAGCGTAGAAGAGAATTCTCCATCAAAAGTTTTTCTTTTTCTTTTTAAAGTGATAGAAAAGAGGCCATAAGATCAATGGGTTGATTAGGACTTGGTAGGGTACTATCAAGAGTCATACAAAAGTCAAAAATAAGAGTAACAACCACTATATCAGAATGTGCATCTGTAGGTTCAGGAGGTGAAGGTACCTCATCCAAATAACCACCACTAATAAGTGTCTCATCCTCAAAAAATATGTCCTCACTAACAATGGAGCAGGGACAAGAACTAATAGGAGGAGATGAAGATGCCAAAGAGTCCTTATATAAATCCTCACAACTAGGAGAAGATGGTGAAGAAACAATGTCACCAACAAAAGAATCCTTGCTCTAAGAGGAAGGAGAAAGAGGGACATGTGGAGGTGAAATAACCTCATCAAACAATATAGAAATAATGTCCCATGCTTCCTTAGGTGATGTGGCATGCTTAATATGATACTGCATACAATCTGAAACATGAAGGCGAATGAATACAACTGTTTTCTTTTATATGGAGGTAAGCCATGCAATATCATTTTCATCTGTGAAAATGGGAAAGTCACCAAGGAAAACTCTCCACAATCCTTTCATCTATAAGTGCATCCGCATTTTTGTTTTCCGTTTAGTGTAGTTTGAGGAGCTAAGGGGTTCAACCATATAAGAATCCATACTCGAAGATAGAAAAAACTAATAATAATAAAAAATGGTCAAAAAGGGACGTAGGGGTCCACCAAAAATGCATCCATGAGTACAATAAGTGGCTCAAAAGAGAACAAAAACACGTTAAAAATAAGATGTTAGACTCTACCAAAAATATACCTTATATACAAATCACACCAAAAATTGAAGTGTTTTTGAAATAAAAAGTGAGTGATAAAATAATAATATAATCCCTCAAAATAAATTACCCTTTTACAATGAAAAAATATCTTTTCTAAAAAAACCCATGCAAAACATTAATTCCACCTAAAATCTAAAAGGGCTCCACCTCTTTATAAAGGCTCCATCACTAATTTGCTATACAATTTATAAAAAAACCCGTGCAAAAAATTAATTCCACCTAAAATCTAAAAGGGCTCCACCTCTTTATAAAGGCTCCATCACTAGTTTGCTATACAATTTATAAAATATAGCCCTTAAAAAAAACAATATTCCACTTTGTAGTAATGGATGAGGCTTGGACACTTGACCACCGTCTCACTTAAGTTTTAATAAAGCATTTATAGCCAACTCGGTTCTGGCTACCTTTACAACAATTGAATACAAATTGCTATATTCAAACTTTAAAACAAAATCGGTTATTTTTTAAATAACATATAAAATTAACCTTTTAGATCCACGTGAAGGAATGAATTTAGATCTCCGTGGAGAACAGCTAGTAAATCCACGTGGAGAATAGCTAGTAGATACACGTGAAGGAATGAGTGTAGATCTACCAAAGCCAAGGCCAAGTAGCGGTGATGATATGGCAAAAATAAACACTGTCAAGGCCGAGTGGCGGTCCAAGTAGAAGCTAAGCTTCTACTAGCGAGGTGAGAAATTTTTTTTAAGACCGAGTCGTATAAAATCAATGCATCTCTCTCTTGCGTATATTTCTTTCTCTTCATGGATTAAGGAGAAGCAATAGGAGTGCTTATTAAATAGGCATTAATAAAGGTTGTTATGCATAACACATAATTTATTATGTGAAACAAATATTAGTTGATATGAAATATTTGCACGTACAAAATAAGTGTGTAAATATTCAATATATAAAAATTAATTAACTAAATCCTATTTAAGTTTAATTCCACGAGTGAGTTTTAATGCTCACTCCAAGATTGGTTAAGAAACATTGGAAAGATGGGGTTTATATTTTCATATTTATTATATATAATGTTAAATAATATATCTAATATATATTTAATAACAAATTTAAAATATAATATTATTGTAATATGTAATAATTATATTGTACTTTTTATTTTATTTTTATTATATATAATGTATAATATAAATTATACAATTATATTTATTATATATAATATTAAACAAATATATATAACATATATTTAATATTAAATATAATTATTATTATAATATTTTATAGCTTTTTTTAAAGTATCTTATATTATAAAATTACAATAATATATTATTAATTTTAATATATATATATATATATATATATATATATATATATATATATATATATTATACAATATGTTTATTTTTTGTGAATTTTTTGATAAGTGTAAGCACTAACACGGTAAAGATTACAAATGACCTTATGCAACTTTGAGATGCTTTCTAATGTGCCTCTCCATTGTTTGTCCCTGTAAAATTGAGAATGTGTTCTTATCACTAACTTTGGCTCTTCGACTTATTGAATGTTGAAAATCCTCTAAAGATTGATCAACGAACCAACCAAACATTAAACAACATATGATTGCGTTAATTTTTTAAGAATAAAAATTCCAAAATAAAAAATATACTCAATTTTGAGTTGACAGATTAGATATCTTAAAAATCAAAACAATGTTCAATATTAGATTATTATCAAAGCAGTTGCAACATCACGTGTATTTTTTTCCTCTACAAAAATGTTTGTCAGCGTTATTATCAATGGACATATAATTCCATTTTATTCTTGCTAGTCAAGAGTTTCACCTAGGTGTATTGATTTAACAATAGAAGCGTACACGTCTGATAGTAGGTGGCAGTGGTAAGCGAGCTCAATCAAAATACTATGGACATTGTTGAGATATATGAAATGATACGTGTTGGAACATCAACACACCAACACAATAGTGTGGCAAAGAACTGTTAAATAAATCCATGAATAACCATGGCATAGATATCTTCAAAGAATTAATTTTTAAAGATAAAATTGCTTGTTAATACAAAAGCAATTTAATAAAATAATAATATATTAATAGTATAATATTATTATTATTATTATTATTATTATTATTATTATTATTATTATTATTATTATCATTATTATACATTTTATTATGTATTATTATTCATTTGTTGCTTTGAATTTGGATTTGATTTACGATATGGACCTTCTAGTGAATAATACAATGTGAAGTATTTTATCATTGCCCTTCACCATTACCTTTCAGCTCACCTTATAATCTTTCACACTCACATTTTCTGTATGGCTTTTCCCTTTCCTACTAGTTCACCATTGTTCAAACACACAACATCATTATCCACCATTGCCTCCACCAAAAATATAGAATTATTGTTGTTTAACCCTTCATACACAAAAACTAATATGACATCAGCGATCATACTAATTTACCATGTTAGATAACAAAGAGTAGTGGATGTGTATAATGTATGCAATTGGAGATACTAGTGGTAAAGGTGAAGGTTTTGAATATGTCAGTGAATAGAAAAAATTCAAAGTATACTCAAGTTATGACTGAAGACGGTCATGAGTTTTGGTTCATGGGATTTAATAAATACCACAAAGCTCTCAATAACCTATAAAGAGCTCTCAACAATTTTTTACCATTGCCATTCCACCTAGGGCTTGGAATGGGTTTAGAGATTAAACAAAAAAATTCAAGTGGTGAAAGATTTCAAAGCGAGTGGGTGGGTGATGATGAGGGGCAATGGCATGGTGTTATAGGTGATATTGTACACCGGAGGACCCATATCATACACATGATTTGACTTCATGATAGTTGTTGAATTTACATGACTTGCACCCAATACAAAGGGGTTAGTAGCTTACAGGATGGTAGCATCTTTTATTAACTATTTGTCATTTGATTATGAAAAGACTCCACTTCTGATGTGCAAATTGAATCAACAATACAATACCACCAATGTGAGGGAAATACATTGAGGTTATGGAGTCTATCTTGTTACTTTTATTGCGGTTGAAGTGAGTACCAAATATTTTGTGAAGTTCATGCCACATGGGTTCATAAGGGAGACTTGTTGATGATATAGTGTGAATGTCAAGGTGAAAGAGTCATCAGTTGAGAGAAATGTCGGTCGATTAATGATCCATTCCAGTGGTAGGCAAGATTGATTGGTATAATTCATATGTATTAAGAGGTGCCCACATCATACAATTAAAGGTGGAATATACTCTAGTAATGAAAAGAAAACAATTACCCAAAAAAGGTCCAAAAATTAAATATACATTCCTTCATGATAATGAATTCGTATTATTAAAATACATTTTTCTCTTTGGTAATGTTATCTCTATGATTAATTGTGTGTAATAATTTTATATTATAAATAATTACATGTGAGATAATATGGATTTCAAGTACATAATCTAATTATACTCCATGTTTAGAGAAAATGAATCAAATTTATGATTTATTTGTTTGTTTACTTTGCATAGCTATATGTTTAAGGATATTTTTCTCTATCTAATCATCACTCTAAATTTGACTATGCAATGGATTTTTCACGCTTTCATTTACCACAATAGGAAGTTTTACATAGTCCTGCTATGGTACAAGATGTTTGGGTTTTTCATGGTAGGTTTGTTCATTTATTTATCTATTTCATTTTTGTTTTCCTCTTTTAGAGAGGATTCTTTTATTTGAAACTAAGTCTTAAACTGTTAAACTCTATAAATGATATTTAGAAATGTTAATAACATTTGTGGTAGTTGTCAAATTTGGGATTTATTTATGAGTTGCTCATTATTGATTTGGAATAAATTTTTATTGAATACTATTTTTTATACATTTATTGTTGTTGTTGCAGTGTTAAAGGATTTTAGGTCGTAGTGTCATTACCCCTTGCCATAACCTCCTACTCACCTTAAAAACTTTTATTGTTTTTATGTTATCTATAACGTTTTCCTTCTCCACCACTTTACTATTGCTAAATCTCACTATGAAACATACCATCTCATTCCAACATAGCTCATTGCCACATCATATTAAGAAACACATAATGTCATTTTACGCTATCACATCTATTACAAATATCAAATTATTATCACCTAACACTTTACGCACATAAGGTGGGATAGGGCCAATGGTCATGGGTTTCAAGTTAATTACAACTCTTGATTTAAACTCTTCTATTTTACAAAACCCCAGTTTATCAAAAAATAAAATTGAATCCATTCCATGTGAAATCTCCTCCCTACACAATGCATTACCACGTCATATGAAGTAATACACCACCCCATTTTCTAACATCATAGTTTATTCTTACAATACGATTGCTAACTTACACTATTTCGATATACAAAATCCTACTTTACCAACAAACAACAAATTATATCCTTTTCGGCATAACTTGCACCTTTGGGACAATTGCTAGTTTGAGGTATTCATATCATTTTCCATTTTTGGATACAAAGGAAATTGTGACTGTGAATAACAAGAGTGGGGTGCCATTGTATAAGCATGTTTTCCCACCTCTTTGAGCTCTTTTTGCTTTCATTTTTTGGTATACTATGGATGATTTGTAAAATATATATCTGTTAAATTATGAAATGAAATGAAATGGTTTTAATTATGTCCATGAGACCAAATAGTATATGAAACCATCAATTGTTTCAATTATTCGGTGATTCATGAGACACGAAGCATCTTTTAGAACACTGCTCCATCTTTTGTTGAACTAGATTAACATCTCTCCTAACCTTTTTAATCTTTTTTCCTCAAATATATCTACCATGCAGTGAACTCTTAAATTTTCTACATATTTGGTTTGTATGTCTGTGTATTGAGAACATTCAAGGATGAAGTGTTGCTTCATTTCAACCATCCCTTGTGGTGCAAAAAACACAAACCCTCTCATTCCACTGCTCCTTAGGATTCATTCATCTCTTTGTCTCACATCAAAGCCTATGAGAACTAGTTATTATTTGAGCAATGAGGATCTTTTCCCTCTAACTGATTTTGGCCCATATATATGTTTTTTCATTATGCTTGTAAGTCAGGTTGAACATTGAAATGTAGTGTTGTCTTTTCTTGCTTATCCTTTTCCTCCACATTGCCATTTTGAACTTTTCATTCATGTAATTCTTTATGTCTTTGCTACAATTTGATCATTTGATTAGATTGATATCCCATCTATTCATCCACTTGTGGTTCTGCTTCATCCAAGTATTGTTCCTATGCAGCGCTTCTTCTTTTGCTACCCTTGGCCATTTGTCAGTCTTCATGCTTTTTATTTTTTTCAAATACCCTAATAGCCTAGTTAAAGCAGTTTCCTCTAAAATAAAAGTAAGTGTTTCTACAAGAATAATTTTATACAGTACCGAGTCCTTGATTTTGAAATTGTTTGTGATTAGACGCTTTTAAATATTTTTAATTTTCCTCCATTTCAAACTTGTTCTACTAGCCTACGCCTCGCAACCATATAATACCACTAATAAGAAAAATAACCTAAATAAGATCTTGATGGTCTTTTAGTTTCGTAACTCAACATTCTCAGATTAATTTTAAAATGCATAGAAATCTCTTCAACCATTATACCTATTTTTTTAATCCTCATCAAGATAATCAAATGTTATCTGCATTTACTATCCTCTCTACTTGTTTGCTCGAAAAAAACATATAATAAATTATAAGATGTTTATCCAATCAAGCCAAAAACCACCACCACAATGGTGTTTAAGATTCATAGCTCTATCTATTCATATCCACTAATGCAAGATACTCAATCCACGGATAATATTAAACCCAGACAACAACTAATAGCCAAGTAAATACAACGTATCATCCAAACTTTTATGAACCTATCGAATAAAGTGTAAATTTAGTTTACCTTTTTCAAATAAAATGGAAATGTTTATTCAACTTTCATCATAGAAAAGTTAGACGAATATATACCTTACACGTTGAAATTAGGACAAACATTTGATCCCTGAATTCATGACAGTGAAGACCATACAAACATTTCGCCCACTCGTTTCGCTGTCCTTACGATTGATGTGTGAATAAATTAAAATGTCGACGACCATCACGAAATTAAAAATCCATCGACCGCAAATAAAATGTTTTAAATCGGACAATTACCCACGCAACGTCGATATTGACCCCTAGGAAACACGTTACTTACTAAATGCCAACGACAAAAGCCACTTAGATATTTTTGAATATTTTTTTATTTTTATTTGTTTCTGTTTCTTACTGGTTACATTCAATACATCTCGTTCTCGTAAATCGACAAACCATGCCAAGAATCTGTGGTAAAGTCAGAAATAGCGTACTTTGAATGCGTCTTAAATACGCCTGCCATCTTTGTTACAAAAAGTAGGTTCCTTTCCGCAACTTCCCCATATGGCATCAAAATTTTCCAGTTAGCAGGTATTTATCTAAGACTAATAAAACAGTACGTTGGGTGTTTGGGTATTTATTTGATCCTGGTAGTTTGTAGGAGTATATTTGATTATTGGTTCAATTTTCCATTTATCTACACTAAGTGAGAGTCATAACACACTACCTTTTTTATAGGATTTATTCTGTATTAAAACAGACAGCTGTGAGTATTAAGCTGGATGATCTTGATTCTTTTTTATTAACAAATAAAAAATATATTATTATTATTTATAGACTAAAGGGTATTTATACACATTAATTGAAGATCAACTAGTTGCCTCTGCTGCAAACGTGAATGATAATTTGGTTGAAGTACATTATAGCTAAATTATTTGCTCTTTATTTCTCTGCGCTAACATTCCTTCTTGTCTTCCACTGTCGTTGTATGTTGGTGATCAAAAAATACTATGGCGATATAATGGTCGGAATCCCTACTTTTATAAAATAGTTGTCATGTACAAACCTTGGTTTTCTATAATGATTCTCGTGTACAAACTCTGTATGTTCATGGTCAAATGACTTATGCATGATAAATTTACATGTTACAGATAAGTAAGATAAATTACTGGCACATTTAATCAATCGACAACAAACTTGCTTTATAAGCTCTTCTTACATATAATTGAATAAAATAATTATGTTCATAATTCACTCAATAATGGCTTGCACTGTTTCATAGGGTATGTGATTTTTTAAAATAGAATCATAGTCCACAACTATAAAATGGGCAATGAGTGAGCTATTGAGAAACCCTCGTGTAATGGCATGGGCAATGAGTGAGCTACTGAGAAGCCCTCGTGTAATGGCAACATTATAACAAGAAATTAAATTAGCGGTCAATAGACATACTTTTCTCAAAGGGAGTGACATAATAAATTGTAAATATTTGCAATGTGTAGTGAAGGAGACATTATGATTACATACACCAGGGCCATTGCTCATTCCACAGGTGTCCACGAAGGATATTTCATTACGCCTAAAACAAAGTTGTTTGTGATTATAAGGGCCATGGGAAGGGACAAAAGTGTTTGGGAAGATCTTTACCAATTCAAATCTGAGAGATTTATTAGAAAGAATATAGATATGAGATTTATTAGAAAGAATATAGATATGAGATTTATTAGAAAAAATATAGGTGTGAGAGGTCAGCACATTGAATTGTTGTTGTTTGGATATTGACCAAAATATGTTGCATCTACAGTATCAATATAACTTTCTTGAGCAGATTTAGACTCGTTTGTTTTATCACATTTTATTGCCATAACAATTCCATCCATGGGAGGGGGGGGACCAGGGCCGGTGTTGGGGGTGTGAAGCAATTAATTGAGCATCCATTAAAAAATAGAGTAAATTCCAAATAAGCAAAATAACAAAGATTTTGTAGACCACAATGGAAGAAATCGTGAAGCCCTAGAATGTTGTGACCTTAAAAGAAGACCCAAGGTTAGATAGTGATCGAACAATAAATGGGGTCACGTAGTATTTTATTTCGATTAGAATTCATATTGAAATTAACCTTATTTCTGATAAATATTATAAAATAATATAAAATGTTATAAATGCACTTTTAAAGAGTAAATTTAAGATAAATGACTTTAAAAACTAAACATTACAATGGAAAGTAAGATTAAACTATCAAATTTAGGAGTGAAATTAGTGTTTTAAACCATTTGATTGACTCTATTGACTAAAATAATGTAGAAAGAGGAAAACATGATCGAACCCAAGATACTACTAGAAGTTGGATTTGATCTCGCACAAAGACAAGAGCACTAGATAGGACACGATCATTGGTCACTACTGATATCAGCAACAATAGAAATTGAAATGAAACAAAGGTGTCAAAATTATAAGAGGGGAGATAAATCTAGGTAGTTAATAATAATCAAAAAAAGAGATACGCTAGAAAAGGTTTGATTGGTCAAATATAAGAGAAATCCCTCATATGGAATATGAATTGGAACTATTAAAAATATTTAGGAGATTGAAAATGTATGCCACAAACTAATTGTACACTCTCATTTCATCAGATTTATACTTGTCAAAAGATGTTGCATGTATAAATAATATAACTTTAAAAAGAGAGATTTTGCATGAAAGATAGTGAAATTGCATATTGCAACTAAATGAGGAATCTAAAAATTGAAAGAATTAAGGATCTATGTTATATAAATGTGGATTCTAGGCAAAAAAAGATAAAGTATATCATCAACTAATGGGGATAGTAATGGTAAGATATTGTATCTTATAGAAAAAATGATAAAATCTATGTGTAAACTATGCAATTAGATAGATAAATGGTATTTTGGGTAGAATTGATCACTATTTTGAAACTATCCAGATTTGGAAAGTAAAGTAGAAAGGCAAAGAGGCCAAAAATTTAAAAAAATCCAAAGGCATATAATAATGTATTAAGTGATCGTACATTGACGCAAATGGAATAAGAATATGGAACAATCTAGAAACTATATATAATTTTATTTTTTTATTTTTTTAATTATTTGAATATATTTGTATTTTATCGAAAGAGTTGTAGTCTAATTGGTGAGGATGATGGTTGCTTATATCCATCCACTAAGGTATAAATCCCTTTAGATACCCAACATAGACAATCAAGCGGTTAAGGCTAAGATCGTGCCTTGGGTGATTTTGACAACGTGGATGGCCCTTAATCATGGTTACTTAGCCATAGGAGCTTATTGATTTAAATATGTATACTTACTCAGCATTGTAAATGTGCTATAAGTTTATTTATGAAATATGGCCTACTTAGAGATGCCAACATTATATGTAATTCAGTGATTCCATGTAATTCAAAAATGCAATCATTATGTGTGTGTGTGTGTGTGTGTGTGTGTTTAGGAATGCATAAGCTATCCAATATGTTGGTTCCCAAATCTGTGTAAACAATTTATGCCATATTTTATGGAAAATGAGTGCCTAAAATGTCTAATTATTGCCCCCATTCCACAAGAAGTGTTTGCCCTGAGTGAAACCCCACTCTTACATTTGTGTAAACCCAATAAAACTCGATTTTAACTAATATTTAACACTTTCATGTCCTTTAGCACATTGTAATTGTAGGGTCCATGATGTCAAAATGTCAAGATGAATAAAAATGTGACTTGGTGTGTCAGCAAAGGAATAAAGGTCTCAAAACTCTAGGCAGAAAAAAGCAACATGAAAATGCAAATTTGTAATTCACAAATTGTAATCCAATGTCAAAACCCTGCTAAAACACATTTTAGCATCTTATGTTGACATGCCTACCATATGGAAGTCCACAAGTCAAAGAGAGAGGCAGAGGGTTTTAAGGAAAAGTCAAGTTTTACACTTGTAATTTGTAATTTGAACTTAATATCTTGAAGCGCGCAGTATATGGAAAAGCATGGAGTCCAACCAATTTTTTTAGTGGGGTCACAATGTCAATAAATGACTTTTTATTTTTTAATTTATAAATTGCATTTATAGATTATGGTAGATTTTACAATAGTCATTTCCAATTGTAAATTACAATATGTCCATGTGGAAAAGTTAAAAAATTGAAAAGCATGCACCAATGATATTCCTTGGGTCATGTCCATGTGGAAAAGTCAAAAATTGACAAAGCAGGGTTTAAAAAGAAAGGCAAAGGCCCACGTGGAGATCACTACAAGGATTTTAAAAGGGAGAAGCAAGGTGCATGAATTTTTCAAAAGCCATGCTAGGGTTTTCATTATCCATGTGGAAAGTAACTAAGGGCCACATTAATGTCTCAAACCCCATGCCACAGTCTTAAGTCTAAGCACATGTGGAAGTTCTAAAGCCCATGCAAATATTTCTATGGGCCCACACTGAAATCCAATTGCAACACACATGAATTTCAAACGGTGGAGGTTTTTAAACTCATAAGAAAATTACTTCCCACATAAGGGTAAGAGAAATGTTTGAAGAAGGAACATGACAGAAATGTAATGCCAAGATGTAACCTTACACTTGAAAATTACAATATGAAAATAAAGTTCCCAAGTTTGCAGTGGAGATATGAAGTAGAAAAGCAATAAGAAAAAGAAAGTTTTACATTTTCAATTTGTAATATGCACTCAAGACCCTGAAACCCATAGGTCAATGCAAGTGTGGAGATCTTGGTGGAAAGCTAGGGCAGAAATATAATATAATATTAAAACTTTTCATTTTGAAATTTGAAAATTGCGTTTAAAGTTTCAAAACTCTTAGATTTCAAATGTAATGTGCACAAAGGTTCAAAATACATATGGAGGCCAAAGAAAGGGTGTACATATGTCATTTTTCTATTCAACTATGACTTGAAAGGGAAAGAGTACCTCCAGGTGCCCTTAACATGCTCTATAGTTTTGGAAAAATAGCAGGTGCAACCATAAGCACTCATATGGATATTGATAAATTACATTTACACGGCCAAAGAAGAAGTCACAAGGAATGCAGTGTGGCTCATATAATAACTCTTACAATAGCACCTAAAGACATTTCAATAGATGCCACACAAATCTCAGAAAGCATTGGTAGGCATTGATTACTTAAATAGGTTGTGGCCGATAAGGGTTGCAAAATTTCAAATGAGGAAACTCTATTTGCAGAGTGAATAGTTGTTCCCTACTTTTCTAGAAACATGACTTTTTTATCACATTATAGGTTTGAACCGGGAAAGAGCCATTTCTTCTGATGTTATTGAAAACTATCTCAATACAAATAATGAATAACTGGAGTACCACATTGAAGAAAGATCTAAAGGAAGAAAAAATAGATTATTTGTTAACAATAATAGGGCTTCAGACTCTAAATGATGGGTTCACTAACAGGATGAGAATTCAAGAAATAAATTTAGAGCAGGGTGAGGAGAAACTGGCAGAACACCAATGGTAACAAGGAATTGAGAGTAATTTTCATAAAAGAAATTTATAAGAATAAACTAAATGAAGATGTGCAAGTGACTGTAAAACAAAATTTGGTGATAGAAAAGAAAGATGTAGAAGTAGCTTCTCATAGAAAAAACATTGTTGCTTTAGAGATAACACTAAGTTCTCTTTGTGCCTGTTGCTATTGAGATTACAGAAGATCCACACCCCCCTTCATTAAAAATCATGCCTAGATAAAAATTAATGTCATATCTCACACAGGTAGTGTCTGAAATAAAAGGTCATAAATAACATATTGTGTAGGATAAAGTGCAAGAGATTTACATGCTAAGATATGACTTGTTCAGAGAGAGAGATAAGAGGAGACATCTACTTAACAATGTTGAAGAAAAGGAAACCTAATTGAAATATTTTTCTAAAAAGCTCTCATATCATTAATGAAGAGAATCTTACTTAATCAATAGTATAGAGGATTTTGATCTTGAAAGGAAAGATGAAGTGGAGATTGGTGTGAATATAAGAGGAATCTATTTTTCTGAGTCATATAAAGACATAAGTGAATGTGTTGATTCTACCAAGTAATTGCAAAGGATAATTACAGGGAAATTAAGGTTATATATATTGAATATGGACATTATATATAAGCCACGTAGGAGTATGATGACTAATTGTAGTGGGGATCTCTAAGCAAAAAACAATTTTAAATGTGTAACTTTGTATTATGAAAATAGAGGTCAAAACTCTGTAGAGATTTGAAGTAGAGCTACAAAATCTAATTGTAAATTAAAAATGTGCAATAGACTTCCAAAATCTTGCCAGCTTACGAATGTGTAGCAAATGTCTAAAATCCCACTAAAGCCAAAAAGTGCAAAGTTGCACCTAGGGTCTGAAAACCCGTCAAGGAAAAATTAGGTAAAATATGCACATAGCATTATTATGTTTGGTGGAAAAAAGGAAAAACAAAAAGTGAACGGATAAATTCAAAGGAAAAAAGGTAAAATAAAAAGTGAATGGATAAAGTCAAAGGCAAAAAGCTAAAAATAAGAGTTGTGTCATTTTCAATATTTGACAAATGTCAAAAGAGCTCCATGGATGAAGAAAATTTCTGCAAGTGTTTTGAGGCAAAATTGGGCCATTGGAAGGATTATTTTACTCAAATGGCCATGGATCCACACTACTTCCATTACAGTTGGAACATTTTGATGCTATCATGACAAAGCTACAACCATTCTTTGGATTTCACAAGGAGGAGGGCAGCCATTCACAAACTTCTAGTTGGGAAAATGATTAGTTTGAGAGCAAGGCAAAGCAGTTACACATGTAGACAAAATCAATTTTTCTCTCAAAGAGAATATTTTCCCTCAAGCCCAAGTGCATTGGATTTCCAATTGAACAGATCAAAGTTTTTTATCAAACTTCATCATGACATAGATAACCACTTACTAGAATGATTTCCTTGTAGAGCATGATTTTCCAGGCATGATCAAAAACATATTCTAGATGGAGCATCTCAGAGGAATATTCTGAGTGAGAGATTTATATGAGTAAAAAGGGCTTGTCCTCTTTACAGAGGTTTTTGTTGGGTTGATTTTGTTTCTAGTGTTTAAGTTTTTAAACTTGTTGTGTGTTTTGTCTCTCTTGCTAAGGTGATTGCACCTATATAGTTATTAGCAAAATCTAAGATCATAATGTATATGTCTCCCCTATTTTAGATCAAATCCACTATGATTTTCACCATTATTATGCATTTTGAACATTATGTACATTAATATACTTTCAATATTAATGAAAACATATGTGATTTCTATTGTATCTTGTTAATGAATTGCAATGGTACATTCTTCATACATTGCTGATTGGGTATTTAGTTGTATGTATATTAATGATAGTCATTATGGACATGAATCTAGGTTATAAATACCTTTTTGTTTTTTGGTTTGGGAGTGTTTTATTGCTAGTATTTTAAGGATATAATGGATTTATGAAGTTGATAGGAGAAAGTAATTGAATCTTCACTTGCAGTGTATATTTTAGGGTATCAAGGGTCATTTAAATGTTTACATTACGTTGGCATCGATGAATATAAATCATTCCTCATAGTTTTCTTAGCTTGTCTTTCAGTCTTCTACATTCTAAATTTAATTACGTCATGGTTGTTGAAGAATTTCCCTATGTTGAAAGCCACTACCACTCCCTTATATATAACCAACTCATCCTACCTACCATACCCCTACAAATATTACATGATGTTGAGTATCTTAAGTGTTATTTTCCTACAAATGCATGAATGTTGCAAATCTGAAATGTGTCTATAATTATTCCTTAAATCTTAGCATTGTAATCTTCTATTTGGATCTTAGTTGTCAAAATATTATTTATAAATGAAGATTTCAATCACCCTCTTATTTATCTTTAGTAGCTTATGTCTGATTTAAAAGCATTTACTCAGTCTGTGTGATAACTCTCACCAAATAGATTGAGCTAGTTTATTTATGCTCTTATCAGATTTATATGTGCCAATAATTTCCTAGAGATTAAACTATAGTATCCATACTTGTGATTAAGCTACCCTATAGGTCCTCTCACCTTAGTTCAGGTATAGCTAGAAGTAGCAAGGAACTAACCATACCCTTTGTCAGTGTCTTCCAGTCATTACCTGCAATCATTCTATCCAAATGTTAAACCCTCCCCTAAATAAATGACATAAATTTGGTTTATCATCTATGTTTTCCATCTTCTAAAGTGCACAAAACTAAATCTTAGAGGTGTACAACTAAGAACCAACATGTAGCTAGTACCATTGTCGGGGAATGATCCTTGGCACTTGTGTTACCAAAATTTCTTACAAGGAACCGTTATTTGTTTATGTTTTAAAACGATATGCTCTTTTGAATATGAATATAATTTTTTTAGTTTATTTATTTCTCTATCTCATCATTGATTATAAGAAAGTGTAGACTCAGTATGTATCACTGTCTATTTGTAATTTGTTCTATTCTAGAAGTTTTCTTCTAGTGGTGACTCCAATGTTTTATCTATTTTTAAAAGATCAGTGCCCATTTTGAATATCTTAAATGTTGAGAGTTATTTTATTTGTAAAATTAGAAGGACTAAGATCCTCTTAATAAGGTGACTCATCAAATCAACTTGTCTCTGAGCTAAGTGTTCATCATAAATGAAGACAAGTTTGGAGGCCAATTCAAGGACAAAGTTCTATAGTAAAAGACTGTGTTGACCATCAAAATTTTTTTACACCTAAACTTTTATTTTTATAACTTCCTTTGATTAAAATTATCATAGCTATCCTAATAACTCAAAGCTTTGTAGTCCTATTTATTACCCAATAGCTTCCCAAAAACTCGAATATCCTCCTAGGTTTGATCCCCCTAAGATAACCTCACTCACCCCCTCACAATCATTTACCATCTGATCTTGAGCTCACCACATAACTAGTCATGAGGCATAGAGTTCAGGATGAACATGAATATCCTACATTCAGAATTCCTAGATTCAAACCTATTAAATTTGATGAAATAGAAGGTTACCCCAATGAAGTTCTAAATGAGGTAAGAAATTAACTCCCTAAGTTTCAAGGGAATAATGTAGTGACTGGTGAGCATCATTTAAGGTATATAATGAAGATTATGAGGTTGAGTATGAGAATGTTTATATGAATATTTTTATGCATATGCTAGAAGAAGATGATCATGAGTGGTCCAATTCCCTTCCCCGTGGATACATAGATTCATGGGAGGAAATGAAAAATGTTTTTAAAAATTAGTATGGTGATAGAGTTGATCCTAGGTTCCTTCTTACAGAATTTGAAAACATAAAGAAGAATCTTAATGAGTGTGTGTAGGAATTTAACATGAGGTTTAATAAAACTATGATGGGGTTGACTGACAATATCACACCTAGTGATATTAGATGCTTGATTAAATATTATGATGCATTTAACAAGAAGGTTGCATATTACTTGAGAGATAATACTCCTAAAAATATGAGGTTGGTATTCAACATGACCATCCAAATTGAAAATAATATAAAGGCTGTGAGGAAACGTCAGAGAAAAAGGGCTAATGTAAAGTTGATTAATCCCAAGAAATCTCATTCCCATAAGACTGCCAACCTTGAGGAGACTGTGAAAACCTTGGCAACTACTATTAATGAAATGTCATACAAGTTGGCTAGAACTGATAAGGGTATTTCTCATGGATCTTGTAGTTAGGAGAGAGATCAAAACCAGAATCAAACTCAAGGGAGACCCTCTTTCCACAAACGAGATAATGATAGAGGGAAGAGGCCTTCTTAAGATGAAATAAATGATAGAAATTAGAACAAAGGAGCTGGGAAAGAGGTTGTTGATCTATTAAATGCTAGGGTTAATTTTGTATACTTTGATCTTGACATTGATTAGTGCAATAGTGCTTCCTCCCCCATCCTCCTTGTGTACTACTGAGAAAATTGATCAAGATTCATAGGAACTTGAATTTGCATCTGATAATGATGAGATTTTTATGTTTGATTGTCAAATATCTTGAAATAAAATGTCTGCCTCCATATAATTGTTAAGTGCTACTACCATTGATCAATTTTGGAGTGTAGTGAAAAAGGTATGTGTCCCAACTTCTAAATTTGTTTGTGGTGTAAATATGACACAAGCATGTGAATTACCCAATCATGACTTTGAATTTTTAAGATCTATGATGATTAAAAAGTATGATGGGGTAATTCATTTAGTTGAGGACATGCAACTGTTAATTAATGTAGTAGTTGCCCAAGAGAAAGAGTATAGTCTAAAAAGTAAGTATCAAGGGGCTTCTCCTCAATAGACTAACCCTATAGATCTAAGGGTGGGGGATAAACACAAAGAGGTTAAGAAAACTAAAGAGGTCCCTTATTCTTCCAAACTAGCACCTGTTTCCCAAATTGTCAAACAAAAAGGTGCTCCAACCCAGATTAAAGAACATTTATTATCTAGTATTCCTAAGGGTACGAATGATTTAAGATGAAACCAAGCCTTGAAAAATGCTATTAGGAGTGCTAGTTCATCCCATATTATTCCACCTATGACTTTGAATGACTTTATTCCAATTGAAGGTGTTGTCACCCTTCTTCCTAATACTCCCTTCCCTCAGTACAATGTATGTGATATGGCCCAAGTATTGAGTCAAGTGAAGATCACTGTCCAACTTATTGAATTGTTACAGATACTAGAACATAGGAGGAGGGCATTTGAATATTTGTATTTTAATGAGAATACAACTGTCAATTAAATTAATTCACCCCCAACACTACTAGATGATAGCGAAGAGTCAGATTAGGTTGTTGAACTAGCCCCAAATGTTTATTTGGGAACTGCATTAATATAAATTCAATTGGATGTTGACCCTTTCTAAACTACCTTGATGATTAACAATTTAATTATTCACAATTGTATGTTTGATTTTAGATCTTCTTGTAATAGATGCCCTTGGGTGTCTTCAAAGAGCTCAAAGTAAAAATAACATCTGATTTTAGCAAGTGTTATGCCATGGACTCAAGACAGGTACTAGTTGTTTGACAAGTTAAAGGATCGGTGATGCAATTAGCAGTTCATCTAGGTAAGTTTATAAACATGAATGTGGTAGTTTTGGATTATCCTCCCAAGTGGGGGATGATGTTATCAAGGAAATGGGCTATCGACATGGGTGGTAGTGTTCAGATGGACCTTTCTTACATCACCATTCATTTGGAGGATAAGATGGTGAATCTTCTTAGAGAGCCTAAGATGTTACATGTACTTGAAGATCCCAAACATGCTCTAAATGAGATGGTCTACACTAATATAGAGATTGGTAACATTATGGGAAACATTGATTATGTTGAATAACCTATTGTTCTTGATGTTGGATTTGACAATGTAAGTAATGATGTTTGGAAAATGTCTTTTGATAGGGCTTACTCCATTATTGGAAATGGAGCTGGGATTGTCTTATATGTCCCTAGTAATAAATGTTTTAGGTTTTATTTCTAGTTGTCCTTTGAGTGCACTAACAACATTGTTAAGTATGAGGCATTCTTGATGGGTTTGAGAATTGCTCGAGAACATGAAATTAAAAGTCTAATTGTGAAGGGTGATTCTAAGTTAGTTGTTAATCAAGTCTAAAATTCTTATGCCATAAAAAACAAAATGTTAAAATAATATATAAATGTTGTATGGGATTTCTTAGAATTCTTTGATATTTTCAATATTTATTATCATGATATAAGTGTCAATGAAGAAGCTGACAAACTTGCAGGGTTGGGTGCTCAATTTGAAAGTGAGAATATGAACCTTCATTGTTAGTATCCAGTGGAGGTACTTGTTATACCTTTAGTCCTAGACAAAATTCATCATTGGAAATTTTTTGATGATGACAATCAGGGTAAGAGGTTTCTAAATTGTGAAGTAGAATTTCAAGATTAGATTACAAACTTGGGATCCATGGTCCAAACCTATGATGGGAAGGAAACCTTGTTTGGGAAGGATGTTATTATGTTGAAGACAAACACTAACCGTAGAGGTTTGATGAGTTTAGAGGCATCTTTTGATGTAGTATACCAAATTAAAACTTGAGATCTCTTTTATCTCAAAAGATTTTACTGAATGCAATTTGGGCTCTAAATAAAATCAATGGAAGATATGGATTCGTGCTCACTTGAGTGAAGATGATAAATAAGCCTACATGTAGTTGATAAAAGAATTAGAATTGCTTTGCTTGGTCTTATTTTGAATTGAAAGCATATAGAGAGGATTTTTTTCAACATGTCATCCCATTGCATCCTAACAACAAGCCTTTTAGGCAAAAGCAGAGGACTATCAACACCATCTTACCCACCAAGATGTAGGATGAGTTAAAGAAATAAAATGATAATGAGATTGTTCATCCCATCAAATATTCATCATAGCTGGCAAACTTAGTCCCTGTAAGAAAGAAGAATGATGACATTCGCTTGTGTGTTGATTTTATAAATTTGAATAAATCTTCTTTGAAGTATAATTACACCTTACCTAATATGGATAACCTATTGTAGAGTGTTACAAGATCAGAGATGTTATCCACATTAGATTTTTTCTCAAGGTATAACAAGATTGTGGTAAAATAATATGAGAGACCCAAGACTACATTTACAATGCCTTGGGGCACTTATGTCTATATGATGATGCCCTTCAGTTTAATTAATATTGGTGCAACATTTTAAAGAGTTGTGGATGTTACTTTTATAGGGTTTATTAACAAGTTTATTACTATGTATTAGGATTACATTACAATGTACTCCAAAAATAGAAAAAAACATTTGAAGCATCGAGAAAAAGTGTTCCTTAGGTATAGAAAATTTGGTATTTCCATTAATCCAAAGAAATGTCACTTCAGAGTACAAAAGGCTAGGTTATTGGGACACATAGTGTCTAAGGACAGTATGATGATTGATCTAGAGAGTGAAAGCCATTGACAAGGTGCCTATCCCAAAATCCAAGAAGGGAAATCAATCCTTCTTCAAATAAATCAACTTTGTTAGAAGTTTTGAGTCCAATTTTGCAAAGATTGCTCTGCCTATTACTTCCATGGTAAGGAATAACCAAACCATCAAGTGGGAGGAGAAGGCCATACAAGCTTTCAATGACATCAAAGGAGCCTTGAAGTCTTCCCCTGTCTTGGCTAGTTATAATTACACTAAGGAATTTCAAATATTCTCTTTTGCATCCCATAGTACTATATTTGTTGTTTAACTTCAAAATAATGATGATGGCCATGAACAACCCATAGCTTTCTTCATCAAAGCTATGTAAGGATCTGAAATGAATTATAACATCATGGAAACACAAGCTTTTTCCCTCTTGAAAGCTATTAACATGTTAAGACCCTACATTCTAAGTTTAAATATTGTTGCATACATCCCAAATACAATGGTCAAAGACATCTTGACACAAATTGAAATATAAAGCAAGAGGTGTTGATGGGTCAACAAGTTACATGAGTATGACTTGGATATATAGATCACCAAGTTGGTGAGAGGGTTGGGCTTAGCCAAGCATATGGTTGAGATAAATTTACAAGCTATTAAGGTAAACACTATTATTTACAATATTGATTATTCTTTAAGTTGAATTATCATGTCTCCATGGTATAAAGACATTATTTTACTACTTATAAAGATGGAATTATCCCCGTGACTTGGATAATAATCAAAGGAGAACTTTTAAACTTGTATCCCAAAAGTATCTCTTGACTGAAAAATAGACTAGCATGGAAGAATCTAGATGGGGTTCTCTTAAATGCCTGGTAGAAGAAGAAACCACTGATTTAATTGAAGACTTCCATAGTGGACTATGTGGTGATCACTTTTTACCTAAAGTCACAACTCAAAAAATTCTAAGAGCTAGTTATTGGTGGCCATCACAATTTAAGGATGTTGCACATAAAGTAGTAAAATGTGAGAAATATCAGTGCTTTGTTGGAAGATTGAAAGCTTATGTCTCTCTCCCCCTACAACCCATAATGATTAAAGGCCCATTTAGATAATGGGGAATGGATTTCATTGGGGAGATCACTGATACATCAAGCATATGTCATATGTGGATACTGGTTGCAACTAAATACTTCAAAATTTTAGTTAAGGCAATCCCTTCAAAGAAGGCCACACATCAGGTGATCATGGACTTCTTATTAAATCACATTGTTTTTAGATTTGGTGTGCTTATCAAGATAATTGTTGACAATTCCATGAGTTTTAAAGATAAAACTTTGGTGGCATTGTGTAAGGAGCATGTGATCAAATTAGCTTATGCTTCTAATTATAACCCTCAGGGGAATGGGTAACTAGAATCTAGTAATAAGAACTTGATCAAAATCATTAAAAGAACTTTGGAAGCTAACAAGAAGAAGTGGGGTGAATAGCTTAAATTTTCCTTATGGGCTTATAGGATCATGTCTAAGAGATCTATAGGAAAGATACATTTTGAGCTTGTCCATGAAGCTCAAGCTATTTTACACCTGGGCTTGTTTCTTGGGGTTCTTTGTACATCCAAAAGGGGTGTACATTCCCAAACAAGATCCAGTGTTGGTTCCCAAATCTGATTAAACAATTTGAGCCCTATTTCCTGAATAACAAGTTCCTAAAATGTCTAACAGTTTCCCACATTCTAAAAGAAGCGTTTGCCCTAAGTGACACCCCACTCTTGCATTTGTGTAAACCCTAAAAAACTTTGTTTTAACTAATATTTAATGCTTTCATGTCTTTTAGCATGTTCTAGTTGTAAGGTATGTGATGTCAAAATGTTAAGATGAATAAAAATGTGACTTGATATGTCAGCGAAAGAATAAAATCTTCGGACTCTGGGTGACAAAAATCAACGTGAAAATGCAAATTTACAATTTAGAAATTGCAATCCGATGTTTGAAACCTACTAAAGCACATGTTAGAATCTTAGATTGACGTACCTTCCACATGGAAGTCCACATTCAAAGGGAGCGGTGAAGGGTTTCAAGGAAGAAACAAGTTTTACACTTTAATTTGTAAATTGAACTTAATATATCAAAGCTTGCAGTATATGGAAAAGCATGGAGTCCATTGGAAGTTTTTAGCGGGCTTGCAATGTCAAATAATAACACTTTTTAATTTTCAATTTGTAAATTGAACTTAGGTCTGTGAAGTCTGTGGCAGAGATTCTTGTGGATTGTTTTCAAAGCCCCGCCACCCACTGTGTTTGCTAAAAGGGAAAGCCTGCACCAATGATATTCCAAAGCAGGTTTTAATGATATTCCTTGGGTCATGAAGCGTTGATTTTTCAAAATCCCACATGAGGGGTTTTCATTGTCCACGTGGAAAGCAACTAAAGGCCACGTAAATGTCTCCAACACCATGCCATAGTCTTAATTTTAAGACCACGTGGAATTTCTAAAGCCCATGCAAATAATTTAAGGGCCCACACAACAAGATGTGATGACGAGCTGATTAGAGTGCATATGCCAATGGACAACCTATTTTGTTACCCCTCCCATCTTTGCGATATATGCAAACGGGCTGGCTGCCTTACCTTGCCTTCATTTCCTAATATGGCATCCCTTCATTTCCCTATGGTTGAACTTGGTCTTTTTCTCATTTTCGTTTTCATTTTGTACAGAGTTTTCAAAAAATCTCAGCCTGGGTTGGGATTACCACCAGGGCCACGTCCATTTCCTGTGTTTGGGAATCTCCATCTGTTGGGAGACCTCCCTCATCAGGCTCTCGCATCCCTTTCAAAGATATACGGGCCCATCATGTTTCTTCGCCTCGGCTCCATTCCGGCCGTTGTCGTGTCTTCTCCTGACATGGCCAAAGAGTTTCTTAAAACTCGGGATGTGTTATTTGCCAGCAGGCCTGCTGTTTCGGCTGGAAAATACGTAGCTTACGATCGCCAAGATATGGTACATGCCCCATACGGAGAGTATTGGAAGCAGATGAAAAAGCTCTTGACAATCGAGTTACTGTCAGCCAAAAGAACCGAGTCGTTCAAATGGGTGAGGGAGGAAGAGGCATCCGCCATGGTTCACTCCATTTGGAAGGACAGTCAACAAGGCGTTCATTGTGTTGATCTCAGCAAGAACTTAGCCTCCCTCACACTAAATATCGTGTGTGAAAGAAACGAAACTGCCTACAGATAGACTGTGATGCCAGTAAACACAGCGCAACAGATGTAAACATGACTTAAACAACTTGCAAAGACATGTAAAAACAAACAAACTGTTTCTATTAATGAGATCCATATTACAGACTCTTTTAATGAGCTTCAGCTCTCATCCTTATAACACAATGGCCATTCTGTAGGCCTCAACAACTAGATTCAATGGCCGTTCTGAGGCTCATTGATTCTACCAGCTTCAGCTGGGATGCACTTATGTGCATACACAAGTCATAAAGTAGGAGCTTCTGCTCTCAACACCTAGCACTGCAGGCTGGTGGAATGAATTGGGCAGATCTACGTTGCTCCAGAATTCATTGGTTAACACAATACATCCGACCTCCATTTATAGCAGTCTATGGAAGTCTCCAGAGAAGTCTGCTTAATCAATGAGCTCAACAAACAACAGTAAATTTATTTAATGACAAGATCTATTAGCTCGGATATGCATCGATTAAGTATGCACCAAGATATGCTAAAGTCACAAAGATGTGACAGAAAGATAGTTAGTTAAAGATTTGGTCTTTGGCGTGTTCATTAGGTAGGCTAGAGTACCTACATGCCTACGACCACATTTTCCAACACTCCCCCTTACTCTAGACTACCAAAGTATTCTTTGGGGATACATCTTCAGAGCAGCATACAAACATTCTCCCCCTTAAGTTGAAAACTGGTCTCAAACTGCTTAGACCTTTTTTTTTTTTTTTTTTTTTTTAACACTGCCTCTCATGCGGGATACACCGCCTTGCGAAATACATCGCCTTATATGTGGAATACACCACCACCATGCAGACTTCAGTCTGATCTTGAACACATTCGACGCCTCTTATCTTTGGCATTCGATGCACATCTTCAAAGCATCTTCCTATCTTCAGAGTAGTCTGACCACACTTTTGCACTCTCTTCTTCTAGTGGTTGCTTCAGTTGGCTCTAACAACATCTTCAGAGACTCTTTTTTACTATGCCTACATTGATCTTTGAATATCCAACTCTCCCATGGTTTCCAAACAACTTCATCAAGCAACCCCTCGATTCTTCTTGTAACAGCTGCGATCCTTTCACCATATCAATCGTCACCATATCAGTCATAATAAAAAAAACTCCATGGCCAACACACTTCCTAGAATGCTACGGCATTCAAAAAATGGCTACAGACTCCCATCTATACAACTTGTATTCCAACTTCTCCACAAGCGATCCTTTTGGCAGTGTATTTCTTTATGGCTTTTAACACATGCTGATTTTGGGTTACTGCTCCACACATACAATGACAACCTCTGTCGACACGTATCCAAATGCAAAATCTCCATCTAGTTTCATTGTTGCTCGTTTCATCCCTAATACTCTCCATTGCCCTGTGCAAAAGCCTTCTACAGATTATGACACTCTCCTCAACTCGGTGCATTTCTTATGGTTTGGTGACTGCAATATCCTACTATGATACAAACAAGAAACCTCTTCATAGCTTTATCCTTGTTATGGCCATTGTAAGACTTCTCCATGATCTGTTGATCACATAAGTGCTACTATATCCTTTCTTATGCTATTATATCATTTCTTATGCCTTGCAGGTCCTATTTCCATGTTGGCTTTCTGCCAACGACTTAGCTTTCGCTGATGCGATGAACATATGCATTCAACAACTGCTATAGCACACAAAAAACATAGGTTCTCTTTCCAAAGTTGTCTTCAAGAATTTCTGTTTCCAATGGTTTACTGCAATGGTTGGCTCTTCTTTCTTCAGTTGGCCCTGCCAGACCTGCGCGTTGGTCCTCCAAACTGGGTCTGCTCTCACAATTTCCCCTTTCAATAGAGCTCTGCTGGCTGTGCATCTCTTTTACTAGGCTCCTGCACTCTTATCACGCCTCTAGCCTTGGCGCTTCCTTTTAATTGCTCAGCTAATTTGTTCTCCTTCTGACACAACTGGCTCTCCCTTGAACGCCCTGCAGCTACTGTTGCTGCCTCTCTCATGAACTTCTATTTTTGTCACACAATTTGCCTATTTCTTCAGGCTCTTCTCTGACGATAGTGTTGCTACTGTTGCTACAACTTTCTAGGATGTTCTAACTACTCTTGTGAGTAGCATTTCAATCTTCTCTACCAGGTCTCGGTTGCATCTTTCCCATGATTTGTCTGATCTCAGCAAGCTACAAATGCTCTACTGTCATTACAAAAACCACAACACTCAACTCCAACATACACATAGCTTACTCTACATGACAATATTCAATGAATCTACCGGCGAAGAGACTTGATTCGTGGCCCTGTCTACAACAGGTTCGACATTTACGCTTTTGCGGAAGCTTCACTGGCTTAAAACATACACAACAGAACTATACAAAACTATAGAGTCCGGGACGTTAGAAGGATGTGAGCTACAACTCAATATTTTACAGGATCAAAACATATTGTACTTTAGACACAGGCTTAAATAGACAATGGAACAAACCTTTGGCTCTGATACCATTTGAAAGAAACGAAACTGCCTACAGATAGACTGTGATGCGAGTCAACACAACACAATAGATGTAAACATGACTCAAACAACTTGCAAAGACATGTAAAAACAAACTAACTATTTCTATTAATGAGATTCATATTACAGACTCTTTTAATGAGCTTCAACGCTCATCCTTATAACACAATGGCCATTCTGTAGGCCTTCATAACTAGATTCAATGGTCGTTCTGAGGCTCATTGATCATACCAGCTTCAGCTGGGATGCACTTATGTGCATACACAAGTCATAAAGTAGGAGCTTCTGCTCTGAACACCTAGCACTGCACGCTGGTGGAATGAACTGGACAGATCTACGCTACCCCAGAATTCATTGGTTAACACAATACATCCGACCTCCATTTATAGCAGTCTATGGAAGTCTCTAGAGAAGAATACATGCGACCTCCATTTAGAGCAGTCTATGGAAGTCTCTAGAGAAGTCTGCTCAATCAATGAGCTCAACGAACAGCAGTAAATGTATTTAATGACAATATCTATTAGCTCGGATATGCATCGATTAAGTATGCACCAAAATATGCTAAAGTCACAAAGATGTCACAGAAACATAGCTGGTTAAAGATTTGATCTTTGGCGTGTTCATTAGCTAGGCTAGAGTACCTACATGCCTACGACCACATTTTCCAACAGTGTGCAGAATGTTTGCCAGCAGAACGTACACTGACCACGAATTGAGTGGAGGCCTCTGCTTTAAAGATATGATAGGTGAAATAATGGCTCTAGGAGGCGCTTTTGTGATCGCTGATTTCATTCCCTTTCCTCAACTACTTCGATTTCCAAGGCCTCCGCCGGCGAATGAATGAAAGTCTTGCACAAAATATACGATGAATTTGCTGACAATTTAATCGATGAGCGCATCAATCAGAGAAGCGACAAATTGAAGGAAGAGCGAAGTGTGAAAGACATGGTAGACGTGCTGCTCGACATGGCCGGGGCCGATAGCCACACCACGGAGGTGGTAGTCACACGGGTTCACATCAAAGCAATTATCCTGGTATGTTTTAGCTTAGATTTTGGAATTGACTTACAATTACGTATGGAAGAGCTTAATGATCAAACTCATTTACCAGAAAATTATACATAGTAATATATTATTTGTAGCGGGTGTTTATAGACCAAAGGGTATTTTTACAGGCTGATTGGGGATGAAAGGGCTGCATGATAGTTAGGTTGAAGTATTATAACCAAATTATTTGCTCTTTTATTTTTCTGCACTAACATTCCTTTTTGCCTTCCACTGTTACGTTGGCGATCAAAAAAATATTATGGCGACTTAGTGGTCGAAATCCCCGTTTTTCAGAAATAGTTGTACAAACCATGTTTTTTCTGAAATGATTCGCATGTACAAACCCTGTATGTTCATGGTTGACTGATTGAATATATGAGCGATTTACGTGTTATAGTTATGTATGATAAATCACTGGCACAGTCAATCAGTCGACAATAAAAGTACGGGCTTTATAAGCTCTTCCTGCTTATAGATCGATAAAATAATTCTGTTAATACTTCACCCAGCAATGGCTTGGACTTTTTCTCAGGATATGTTACTTGGTCGAAATCTCCGTTTTTCAGAAATAGTTCTCATGTACAAATCCTGTTTTTTCTGAAATGATTCTCATGTGCAAACCCTGTATGTTCATGGTCGACTGACTGAATATTTGGACTGTTTCTCAGGATATGTTACTTGCTGGAGTAGAAACAGCGGCCACAACTATAGAATGGGCAATGCGTGCGCTGCTGAGGAACCCTCGTGTAATGGCGACTGCACAGCAAGAAATTGAATCGGTGGTCAGCAGACATAGTCTAGTAAAGGAAAGTGACATAATAAATTGTAAATATTTGCGATGTGTAGTGAAGGAGACGTTTCGATTACATCCACCAGGGCCATTACTCGTTCCACACGAGTCCACTGAAGGTTGCGATGTTGCGGGATATTCCATTCCTCCAAAAACAAGGCTGCTTGTGAATATATGGGCCATGGGAAGGGACGAAAGTGTTTGGGAAGATCCTCACCAATTCAAACCTGAGAGATTTATTGGAAAAAATATAGATGTGAGAGGTCAGCACTTTGAATTGCTGCCGTTTGGAACAGGAAGAAGGGGATGCCCTGGGATTTCAATGGGGCTTTCTGTTGTTGAGTTGGCACTGGCACAGCTGATACATTGCTTTGACTGGAGTGTAGAGGGCGAGGTGAATATGCAAGAAATGTTCGGATTGAGTTTACCTGCGAAATTTCCAGTGTTTGTTCGTCCTTCATGGAGGATGATTACTCATATAGGATGATTGCTCTTATAGGATGATTGCTCATAAGGATGTTGATAAAATTTTGTAATGAATTCTATCAATAAATTTCAGCAAAAGTTTTTTTTATATGTTTTTAAATTAATTTGATAATGAAAAAATTGTAGTCTTTCAAAGAGGAAGTCACAACTTTAATAGTTCTCATATACAAGCCTTTTTATGTTCAGGATTAACTGAATGAATGTATGAACAATTTACATGTTACAGATAAGTATGATAAATCAGTGGCACATTCAATCAGTCACAACAAATGTAGTGGAATTACAAGCTCTTCTTGCGTATATAGTGCAATAGCATAATTCTATTAATTCTTCACTCTACTGGTATATGAGGTGCCAGCTCCACAAGATTCAAGAGCTGATAACACCTAATGTTTGTTGACTGGACACTGTTTCTTTTCCCAATGAATCAATCAATTAATGAATAAAAATTACATACAACCAGGAGAAAGAATTTGGAAGGCTGTCATAACATATAAAATTTAAATTTCCAGGTTTTACATGTATTAGGCGAAAGATGGCAGGAGACTCTACAGCAAATGGAAACTTACCTTGAACTGAACAGCATGATTGTAATAACTCGTGCATGTCTCATCACAAGGGATCATGGAACTGAGTAGTCGAGCCGCTCTTAAATATGAATTTAGTTTTTGAAACATAAAAATATAAAATTAAGAAAATAATTTATTACAGTATATAAATATAATCTTTTTATCATAATTTAGTTCAGTGTGATAATTTTCGGTTTTTTTTTTGCTTTAGAGTGATATATCCTTCCCTATTATTTTGTTATTATTTAAATTTATCATGAAATAAAATGTCTCCTCTCCACATAACTTTTAGTCATGTTATATTAATGAATACATAATATCATATTCTCCAATCACCTTCATTAGAAATATAAAATTACTGTTGCTTAATATTTTATACATAAAAAGCAGGACATGATCAACTTCATGGGTTTCAAAGGAAGTACAACATTCAATTTACACTCTTTTATATTATACTTTACCGAAATGAAAACCAAATGTAGATTAGACTTTAATATTCTTATCCACATCTCTAATTTAATATTATTAGTTAACTATTTCTTTGTGATGATGTCATTGGGTCTACTTTAAAAATTAAAATGAAAACCAAATGTAGATTAGACTTTAATATTCTTATCCACATCTCTAATTTAATATTATTAGTTGACTATTTCTTGTGATGATGTCATTGGGTCTACTCTAAAAATTAGCATTCTGCATCCGCATACATCGATTTATTTCTTTCTACAAAATGAATCAGATCTGATATTTCCAACCCCAAAAAACATCTTCTCACGGAAGACAAATTTTTAAATATACCATTTAAATCCGGGTGCAGTTTTGGAGGAGCAATTTCCCCACAAGGCAGTTTTCTAAACAGGTGGACAAATGACCTGTGCAGTATGGGAAGCCATACATGTTTTAGATATTTGTTTTAACTTTTCCTTGGCGGCATCACTATCAGTCAGATCATCGCAGCTGGGCATTCAAATTTGGCGGCAATAATGGACAGCCATACCTCATTGATTGAACGCTTAGTGGAGGCCATTATTAACTAATAAATGCACACGGAGTATACAGCGTATCGGATCTATTTCATTATTATGGTAAATCATAAATGTATTTACTTAGATGAATGGTTATAGGTATGAAATAGGCGGTCAGAGACATGATGCCCTGTAAGT